>BDUI01000057.1:35425-206826 GCA_002335545.1 Apodemus speciosus | reverse complement strand
TTTGGTTTTTTTTTTTTTTTTTTACATTTATTTAATAGCACATGCTATCGTACATTATTTAAATGAATCCTGACTCGTGGATTTTGTGACTAGGAAGGAATGGTCATTGACCTGGACAGCATGGATACTGAGTTGAAAAGCAACAAGGGAAACACCAGTCAGAGGCTCCAGCAGGTGGAGTTACATAAGTAGCCTGGCATTTCTGAACCCTTGGTGTGGCACACCTCACTCCTCGTGTGCCAGCTGGTGTGCCAGCATCTGATCCTGGGTTTGATACATGAGAAGTAGCCAGTGGCAGAAGGCGAGTAGTCTTCTTAATGTGGAGACATGAGAGGAGACGCCGTGTCACAAGAGGAGGGCACTGTGAAGAGGAGGAGGAGGAGAAGGAGGAGGAAGAGGAAGAAGAGAGCCTTGTCAGGTGAATCTGGCTCATCTGTGTCACCCTGATGGAGAAAGTCCTCCACACCTGACCTAAAAACCCTAACATGACACAAGCTCTCCTCTTTATAGTGTCCTCATGACAGAACACAGACTTTCCTCCTCACTACGTCCTCTTTAGTGTCCTCTTGACATGACACACACCCCCCTTGACATCGCATGGGCCCTGTCCCTTCACTCTGCCTTCAAGGAGCATCAGTGTGCCCACAGTTGTAGACATGTCTCATGCTCACCCTTGGGGAGTTCCTCTTCCCGTCACACGGGCGGTCTCTCTGGAGCGCCCGCCCTCTCAGGGCATTCTCTGCCTTGCCTCCTCTGTGTTTGAGCCTCTGGGAATAAGCTTGCTTCCTGCCTCTCTCTTTAGCTGTAGGATTGTGAGGAAAGAAATCCACACTACCATGCTTTGTGTTTTGGTGACTTCATACATTAGCCTACAGGAAGATTTATCCCTCCCACCACCCCTGCCACACACACACTGTTAAAGACAATGCTTTGGAGTGTTGAGAGCCCCTGCCCTGCAGGTTACAGGCATTGGACCTGCGCTGTCTGTGACATTAACCCCCTGGCTCTGCTGATGCCTGGTAATGAATGTTTGCCAGAGAAGCAGTTCCTAATTCCTTTGAAGTTTGTGGGAATGAGGGAGATGAGGAGTCCCTTGCTGAGGAAGGCAACAATTAGGACTGTCAAACAGTGTGAAGAAAGCAACTCCTAACTGCATCATGAAAATTCTGTTTCTATTCTGAGCAGTTTATCTTTAAAAGGGTAAATGATACCAAGTTACTGGTTACTCTTAATAATGAGAGTGATGTAAAGAGATTTTTGTTTTGGAATACAGCACAGGTGGGAAATGTGTTAGAAAATATTAGACCTTGAGTTTAAAAATACCCGCAAGAGGTTCTCAATTTTGGATAGGAGATGAAGAGGACTGTGCCAAGGGTTTCCCAAACAGAGTCTGGGGAAGGAAGAGTTGTGCTGTATGCGGTCTTGAGTAGACCTGAGAGGCTTCAGGATTATTCAACACAGAGAGCAAAGAAGACCAGGGAGCCCGGGGGTGGGAGTGCTGTGGTGCTGGTAGCACTGTGTAAGGTCGCGCTGGTGTCCCCTCTGCCTTGGGACTTTCTACATCCATCTGCCACCTTCGGTGGCATTTCACTATGAAGAGTTATTAGCAGTTGTTGGCTTCTGGGAAAGGAAGGGACAGCCTTTTGTATGATAAATCAACCACATTCCAGTGGAAGACCACACATCTAAAAATAGTTGGCTACTCCAAATTGGCCCTCATGCTGCCTGGGGTGGAGTAAAGGGATATGGCATAGGAAGGGCAGGAAAAGGGACACAAAGTTGGGTAAGCAGGGATGTGGGGGTTGTACTGGAAAGAGCTGGGAAGGAAGGAAGGATATAATCAAGATATATAAATTTCTTAACTAATAAAATTATTTTAAATATTTTTAAACAAAGAACTCATTTGTCTAATGTATATCAATCAGTGTTTGTTGTAGTATTCTTTTAACTTTACATGTAAAATTGTTCATAATAAAAACTTGATCTCCTTGGCCCACTGTAAGTTATCAAGGAGAAAAGTCTATAGAAAATTTGTCATTTATATCAAGTAATCTGAAACAGCATTTATATATAATACATTTAGAATATTGCAAATTTTGGGAACATATACTTTGTGATCTTTGTATTTACCAAGTATATTATTTCATTACCTTAAACCACATAGTATTAGAATTCTGATTATCCATGTTTGTTAAATGCTACCTACAGAGCTCCTGTTTTTATTTGCTGGGTTGCTGCTGACTTTGATATTTAATGTAACTGTGTATTTTAAGTTAATTCCACTTTGAGACTGGCATAGATTATGTCTCATTTAACTGGCTTCATCTCCACTTCTCTGAAGTTGGAGCCACGTACTTACGATGTATGGCGCACATGGTCAGTCCAAAGGGCAACAACCAGTGTTGCTCCTGAGGAGTTTGTAAAGCTCTTAATAACGTATGTTCATTAAAGAGTGTTTATCAAAATAGCATCTAAAAAAAACAAAAATTAAGATAAAATAAAAAGCCGGTCTTTTGTAAAGCAGATCCTATGTTCTTCTGAAAAGCTCCAAGTCCATAACGTATTTCACTCAGAATGTCAATCCCGACTAGTCATTGATAGGGATTGTCAGTATCATGTATGCCAAAGAAAATTAAAGGCATACAGATGTGGGGAAAGCCCGACTGATTGGAAATGGCTGTGCCATTGCTTGTGTCATCTCTCACTTCTTGTGTCTGTTAGTTGGGAACCCTCCTGCATGGGCCGTAAGTCCTGTGCCGGAGCCCAGTGGAGACTCAAGGCAGGCACCTTGGATGGCAGCCCCTTTCCTCCTAAAGGGAACATTCCTTTGTTGTTCTGCTTCTGTGAAACCAGATGAATTAATCATATGCTGGCACTGCGTGGGCATTTGCATCAAGCGAGACCTGTGTGGCTCAGCTTTACGGGCAGTCCTGGGCGGTCACTGTAAAGCTTCTGCTCTGGTTGGGGAACGAGTGTTAAACAGCATATCCCCGTGGCTCTCTCAGAGACGCACCTATGAAAATTGTCTCCCACTTCACAAATCTTGTCATTTCAGGTGACAGAAATGTATCAGGAGCCAACTGGGATAGGCTAAGGCTTGCAGGTAGCCTTCCTGGAGGTGGCCCACAGTTTTGTTGTTTTTGTTTTTGTTTTTGTTATTGTTTTTTTTGCGTGGTCTACAATGGGTGAGCTCGATGGCAAAACCCAAAAAGACTTCATCTCAGAATTGGATTTGTAGCTGATATGCTTTTCCTGACATTAAATTAATATTATAACCCCTGGGCATTAGCCCACCCTTTAGATCCAATTTCCTGCAGATCAACATAAACTTTAATGAAGTATTGCTGTTTAAATGAATTAATAAACCTAGAGAATTCCTGATTTGATTTAAATAATTTTAGGAAGAAAGTTTTAAGAGATGGCCTTAGTTGCTTTTCTAGAAAGATATAATAAAGTTAGAATCAAGAATAGAATGTGCTCACACCTTTTAATAGTAAATAAGTGCTGCATAATAAGAAATATAGTGAGCTTTCATAATTACATTAAGAGAGATACAGACTTAGGACAGATTTTCCTTCAAGGAAAACATGTAAGTCCAAGGATGAAGCCACAGGTGTGTACTGTGTGTACCACACACGGGTGTGTACTGTGTGTACCACACACGGGTGTGTACTGTGTGTACCACACACGGGTGTGTACTGTGTGTACCACACACNCTGTGTGTACCACACACGGGTGTGTACTGTGTGTACCACACACGGGTGTGTACTGTGTGTACCACACACGGGTGTGTACTGTGTGTACCACACACAGGTATGCACTATGACAAGGCAAGGCTACGTAAAAGCCATTGCTTTGAGTTTATAATGAGCATCTAGAATGGAACACTGCTTTGAACTTAATATCAACATCCTTCTGAACTCCCACTTTATCTCTGAGGTAATTTTCTCAAAAAGGAATTTTTATCTAAGAAAGTATAAAAAGGCCAGAGAAAAGAAACAGAATTGTTGGTAGGATGGTTTTTGGCTTGGGGGGCTCTATGCCGTCCATCCATCCATCCATCCATCCAAATGTATATTTTGTCTGTACGTACCTATGTAGGTAAATGTGTATGTATGTAAGCATGCATATTCGAATACTTGTGGAGTTGATTGAGACAGGCAGTTGGGCCCAACCAGAGTGTGGGTATATGAATGTATATGTGTCTGTGCACATTTGTGTATATAAATTATTTTAATTCTTTTTTTCCTTCTCTGGTTCACAAAGAGTTACCAGCCTAGCCAGAGAGGCTCCTGGCTCCCTGGACAGAGAAGGGAGCTATAACAATACTTTCTTTACTTACTTCCCCACTACTAGGCAACAGAGTTTAACCAAGACAGCAGTTTTTAACAACAGAATAAGCAAGAAAGTTTTTAAAAGTTTTTTAAAAGTTATCAGCAAACCTTCAATATAGTTAGAGTGCTAGAAGGCCAGAGGCCATCAGTCTTTAAAGCTACTCTACGTCCACTGCTGTGTCCCACTTCAACCATTCCGGGCCAGGCTGGCTCCTGGCAGTGCAGGAAGGATTATTTGGAGTATTTTCTTTCTACCAATAATGATTACTTTTCGGAATTAGGTCTTAAGGCTACTAAACCTTGCTAATGTGGGGCTAGGTAGTGTCATCCTCCAGCCTAGTACTGTGACCAAGCCAATAATGACTTCACTTCCTAGTTTATGCCTTATTTAGAGGAACAGAAGTTGCTGTTACACCAATTCACAGATGTCAGAGTTTCTTTTTTCTAGAGCACCTTCCATTGGTAAAGACTGTTAACACGACATGCTTGGAGAGACACTTCTAAGCCTCCCTGTCAGAGTGACCATTCTGCAGGCACTTTGCGTCTCCTTACAGATGACCAGCCCTCCTTATGGAACTGCAGAGCTTCCTCACCCTGCCTGAGCTCACTGCTAATCTCCCTGTCACAGGAACACTCACTCAGAATGAAATGGTATTTAAGCGGCTCCATCTGGGTACTGTCTCCTATGGAACAGACACTATGGACGAAATCCAAAGTCATGTCCTGAACTCCTACTTGCAGGTATGTGAGTGAGCTTCTGAATGCCAGCTTCTCTCAAGTGCCCACAGTGCTGAGCTAAATATGTTACTTTGGTTATTTTACTTTTTATATTACCCTCCTATCAACTCTAGTATTTCAATCAAGAAACTATGACTGGTATATCTGTATCAGCAGATTCATGCAAATATAATGAGCTCAAATCATTTTTTAGTGAATTATTTCTAAAAATAAATTGTTTAGTAAACAGTATTTTAAAGGGTAATTAATAGAATACTGGCTTTGCTGTTTCCTAGTAATCCCTTTGTTTTTCTTTATATTTAAATAAACTTTTCTCACATTAAAAAACAAATCCGTTCTGTTTTTCATCGTTTCAGTGACTAAGGTAGGTACCTCAGCACCGTGCTCCCTTGGCAGCTCACAAGTACTTTCTGAATTCACTATGGGAGCTACACCGCAGGAAGGATGCTATCCAACTCAAAACGTTGGAGTCTTGTATCCTAAGTATGTGGTGTCTTCAGTAATACCTGCAGCCTCCAAGAGGCATCCAAAGGCCATAACAATAGCCTGTATACTTACCCTGTATCCATGATGTGATTATTATTATTATAACGATTTTATCAGGATCATATTAAAAGCAGAAGAGTTGAAGAATCATTATATAAATATAATGGATATTTAATGTTTACTTACATGTAAGAGCATTTGGAGATTTTTTGCACTAAAGGATATCTGTGGGCTTTTCTGATACGGCTATGTTGAACTTGTGTTAGTCCCTATCTATGTTGTTATTATAATGGTGGTTGTCTGTAGCCCACTTTAATGTAGCACAGATCTTTCTTAATCTGATTATCTTTGCCCACTGGAAGCACTTGCTGGGTGAGAGCTTACTCTTTAATGGAATTTGTGTGAAATTAAATTGTGCAAGCATCAGTGAGCATTACATAATTCAGAAGGGGAAGGGCTAAGCCCCTCCATGGCTGAAGCAGCTCGGAAGCTGGTACAGATGGGGGCTGCCATGCAGCTGCAGGTAGCACGTTGTAAGCTGGTGCAGAGGGGCTGCCATGCAGCTGCAGGTAGCACGTTGTAAGCTGGTGCAGAGGGGCTGCCGTGCAGCTGCGGGTAGCATTTGAGCACTGAGCAGGTACCTCCACGTGCAGCCCTGTGCTTGGTGGGGAAAGGCTCATACTAGTGCCTCTCAGTCGCTCTGGCCCTAGTCTCTTCTCAGTATTGTCCTGAATCTCTGAGGTAGGTTAACAGGAAAATGTGTGTCTGTCCTGTGGTTTTGGGAAGTATCCTCTGTCACCCACCATGGTAAGGAGGTGAATAACAGAAACCCATCAATGGATGGTGACAGCTCACTCACTCATAATAGTCCTGATGGGAATTATGCAGATACACAGTGCTCAGTGGGCAGTTGCTTCTCATGGACAGGACTTAGCTCTGAAAAGTTTGCTTTCCCTGACACCGTTAGTGTATTTAATCATTGTTACCTACAAACCAGATAATCACAGTGGATTTATTTATGATATGCAGGGAAAGGTCTCGAGAGTTCTGGCTGCTTTGTTCGGTATTGTTTTATGTGTAGTATGTGCATACACCGTTCTGTCTTGTTCTTCATCTTGCTGTCTAAAGGAGTAAAGTAATAGTTAATTGAACTTAGGAAAAGGGAATGCGTCGGGCTTTAAATATCATAGCAAATACATATATGGTGTGTTTGACAATCTCAAAAGAGCCAAGCATTTTGCATTGCTGAAACAAAAATAATAATTTATATTCCTGTGTACAGTGTGAAAGAAAAGAATCAAATCACTATCCTAATCTCAAACAGCTTATTTTAGTTCATAAAACATGCCAGTAATTTCTGTATGGATCATTTTTTTCTGTCTGCCCTTATTACATGGCATCCTGTTTTAAAGGTACACTCACAACCAAGTGGGCACAACTCAAGTTCTGCTCCAGTGAGAAGAAGCCAGTCCTCAACGCCTAAAGTCAAGAAGAGTGTCAGCAGCAGAATCCATGAAGCAGTGAAAGCCATAGCCCTTTGTCATAATGTCACTCCTGTGTATGAGGCTAGGGCTGGTATCACTGGAGAAACTGAGTTTGCTGAAGCAGACCAAGACTTTAGTGATGAGAACCGCACCTACCAAGCCTCCAGCCCCGATGAGGTCAGTTGCTTCTTTTGAGCATCTTGTTTGGGGAGGGCAGGCTGCACAGTGCAAACCTGTGTGATCGGTTTCCACCTGGAGGCTACAAGCTTGACGGTTGCTTCTCTAAGGCAAGGACACTAAACCATGTCCTAGACTCTGACATTAGCCTTACTGTGTGTGACCCTCTTGGGCATAGTCCAAACTTTCAGGACTCACTTTCTCGACCCTTCCATGATAATGCCTAAGGGTTATTCTGCATGATTCTTGTTAGCCACAGACTAAGCCTCTGAAATTCAGACTATTACAGACTAGGTTTACTTATGATATTAAGGGAAGATTCTTAAAGATTTTGGCCTTGAAGTTGTATACCATTACATTCAACGGTTTTTAATGGAAATAACATGATAAAAATCAGCTGACTTTATCAAAACTTGGCTCCCCAAATGAACTTATTACTGTTGTTGTACTTCATTGTCTAGTATTTTCTTATGTTGCAGTGAGTCACTGTGCTTATATATTAAATTTCCAGTTCCGTAGAAAGACATATATATAAATATATATAATAAATATATATAAAAGTATCTATATATATATGTGTGTGTGTGTGTATATATATATATATATATATATATATATATATATATATATATATACTTTTAAAAGATTTGGAGTATAAATAATTGAGAAACCTACAGAAATGATAAAAAAATAAATGTCTTAACTTGGTCATTTCCAGCTTCGCTCTATTGGGATTTAGTAAGATTCATTATTAAAATTTCTACTTCTTATGCAGTCATTCTGAGTATGTTTATACAGCTTTATCTAATCTGTCCCCTCAGAATATTTTAGACTGTTATATAATATAATCAAACCAACTTTAGAGACAGTGTTAACAGTTAGATCTTTCAAACACCCTACAAAATTAGATCATATAAGTACATAATCATCATGGGTAGGGAGGCGGTTAAATTCTGATTCTGGAAGTAATAGAAAGGTAGGCAGAGAACCCCAGTGTTGTTGATGAGCAGTGGACAGACCTACTAGGTAGTTCTGGTGTGAGATCTGAAGTTGAAAATACCAAACAAAGGCTAATGAGTCAGGCTCCGAGGACTCATGTGAGAGGAGGACCCTGCTGGAAACTAGAGATATTCATGTCACATTCTGGAAAACAAACAAAATACTGTGTTTTTTGCCTTTGTTCTGAGACTTTGAATAAGGATAAATTTAAAAGTAATATACTGATTGATGTAGTAGAGAGTTTCAAGACATTTGGCATGGCTATTATTGGCTATTCTTATGAAAGTTTGTAGTAAGGATTAGAAGCATAAAGCAGAATAATGAAGAGCTTGAAATATATGCAGGTTGGCTGTTAGAGCTCCTTGCAACCTTTAGACAAAGTTGGTATGTTTGTTAAGAGATTTGCGTTGTTAAAAACTATGCACTGGACAGTTGGAAAGATGCTGTAAGGGCATCTCAGGAATTAGATCCCACCCACCCCAGAATCTAGAGCTTCATGCTCTAAACTCATTTGAAAGAGTTTCCCTTGAGAACGAGAGCCACCCTGGTGACTTGCTCTTACAGGCTGTCTAAAGCACTGTTTCCTGGGTTTAACTACAGCAACTTAGGTTCAATAGCCATGGTCTGAGATTCTGTTTGAGTTGGCAAGTAGGCCTTGGTATTGTCTGCGTGGTACTGGTTTTGTCTACATGTAGAATGTGACAGTTTCAGAGTAATGGAGATTTCTTCTGAGACTCAATAGAAAATCTGTCAGGCTAGGTGATACATGACAGTTAGGATCCCTGCAGATGGCCACAGAGGAAGGAAGGTACTGTATTCAGGGGTGAGTTAAAGATGCAGTGGAAACCCAGGTAAACTGTAGATGTTTAGAAACACTGAATCCCGCCCTCAAGAGGTAGTGCCAGGGAGATCTCTGAGTTTTGAGGTATACATAGTGAGTTCAAGGCCAACTGGAGCTACAAAGTGAGAATCCTGTCTCCTCTCCCCTCAAAAGAAAGGGAATTAAAAAAATATTGACATAACGGGAAAATCAGGATTAGCTGAACTATTGGTAATATGTAAGAAGCATCAGAATAAAATCCATTTTGATAAAAGGGGGCAAGCTAGGGAAATGAGCCCCATCCTTTGCTGATCTGGTCCTGTAGTGTCCATTCCTTCAGTTAGGGTCCCTATGCTATTGCCCCACTATGGCTCATAGACTAGGTTGATCAGCTCTTAACTAACTACATCTTTTGAAACCATTACAATAGGGTGTGTGTGTGTGTGTGTGTGTGTGTGTGTGTGTGTGTGTGTGTACATGCTGATAGGGAACCTGGATGCACAGTTAACAGCCCTAAACCATTTAGAAATTTCAGGTTTGTAGGTAGGTCCTATCTGTAAGACGTATAAATTACTGTCTTAGCTCTCCAAGAAGGTTTGGAGACAGATGTAGGACAGACATACTGCTTTATGAAAGGAGAAAAGGACGGCTGTTCCTTGTCTCAGCAAGGCCTGAACACTGGTTTTTGCTACGGTAGCATTCCAGAACTCTTCAGCAATTCTGTACAATTACATGTTGAAAAGGAATTTCTTTATCCTTTTTTGGAAGCCTAGACCAGAGGTTTTCCAAAGAAATTCTTATTTGAAGTTCAAAAATGTACTTTCTTACATATTCACATTATTGACTACCAAAAGAAGTATAAATTTTTTGAAGTACATACAAAGTCATAAATTGTTGCATGTCTTAATGCTTAAATATTAGGAATTTACCATAGAAAGACATTTCATTGATTTGAAGACTTAAGAGTTTAAAGAAATTATAACAAAAAATTGTTAACCTTACACTTAAGTTTTTTTTTACTTGTATGGAAATTTTACAGAGATTAATGACAGAATGAGTAATATGTAAAAAGATCTGTACCTCATATTTTAAATCTGAAAATGAAAACAGTGAGCTTCGTCATGATTTTTTAAAGTGCAGTATTGATGTGGTGTGTGCAGATCCCAGAGCCTCAGGAAAGGCATCCGAATAGCCTGTTGTTTGGCTTATTGAACGTCGCTGCCGTTAGCTTGACAGATGATAGCAGTGTTTCCCAATCACCAAAGTACCATTGTAAAAGCATTTTTTATTGAATAAAGTGCTCAGAATATTGCACCCTGGAGCTTTATTTAGGGAAATGGTTCAATTGATGTTTTCTGTTTAACCTCAGTGTTGACCTATCACAATATCCATGGTTAATAAGCAGTGTTATCATTTAAGAGACTTAACTAGTTTTATACAGTCGTATCAGAACTATATTCTTATAATCCTATTTATTCATGGCTCTAACAGTTGTTTCTACAAAGAACTTATGAATCAGAGGTTCCCACATTTTGTGCATCACACTGCCCTGTTATCAGCCCCATCAGCTCACAGCATTGTTTCATCTTATACTTAGGATGAATTTGAGTTGCTGAGTTGCACCCATTTTTGAATTTTTGAGCTAGTTGCTATTCTTTGTAGTATAATCCACCTTGATATTTATTTTCCTGAATAAAAGGAGGATCTTTTCTATACCAGCACTTTTAATGTAGTGGAACTTTTAATTTAAAAATAGTAGCAGTCTTGGGGGATTAATTTGTAATTCATAAAGGTCCTCTTGGGCATAGATAGTAAGTACTTGCAGTGGTATGTCATCTGCCACATGCTTATGTCTACTTGGAGGTCTAACAGTGATAGTGATGTCAGAGAGCAAACAACGGACTTTGCATGTATGGGGTAGAACCTATTTATGCCCTGGTCATTGGTCCTTATGATAAGTGATCAATATTTCATTTTCTGTAAGACAGAAGGAAATTCTGCTTGCCTGTGATTTGTGTCTACGGGCTTAGCATAGCAAATTCAGGCTGAACAAATGTTAAGTGCTCCATAGAAATTCCTTCACAGTATGAAAATCCAGTGTAGTTGCAGGAAGCCAGCACTGAACTCAGGTCAAAGGAATCACAAGAGAACATAAGCTCAGGCTCAGTGCAGAGGTCATCAACACAAGTGATGAAGGCATAGCATGACCTCTGCTGGCTATAGACTGAAGGATTGATTGGCTCTGCTTTGTAATGAGTGCTTATTCCTGTAAACTACCTATTTAGTAGTCACATTCTTTCCCCTATGTGGCTACATTTATTCACATTAGTAAGTTCTATGTTTAAATGTTATTTCAAGGTGCAGCTGTCTTTGCCTTGCTCAGCCAAGATTCTTATATGCAAGAATCATCTAGAATTAATGACAAATCACAAGTAATATTTTATTATTCTAAATAAAGGAACAATATATCCTTAATAGCATTGCATTTGGATTTACTGAAGAACTAATGTATGTCGAGTGTTATATTTTTTAATTCATTTTATTGTGTGTGCCTATTGAAGCAAGACTAATTGTGGTGTTTTGTCAATATATTTGTGAGGAGCAAATCATTGTCAGTGACACAAAGCCTTCACTCTGTGACCTTCAAGACCAATAGAGAATAAATACTGCATAGCTTGTCTGTGAATATTGATTAGCACTTTTTCCAGATCAAATTGCATCTTAAGTTAATAATTCTATTAAATTATAACAATGATTGTAATAACCACAATCAAAAATGATGAGATGTCAATGATTAAATTATGATTTATAAAGTACATGGTAAAATATGAACTCTGAGGGTTACAGCTGGCAGCTGTGTGCATAATTGCTAATAGAATAAAGGAAATTTCTGCCAAGCATTTCAAGAATAGTGGCCCAGAAATTTCTAGATAATGGAATTATAGAAAAAGGGATTGATAAAATCTTGCCCTGTGCTTTATTCCCTCCCTGTGGTGTAGCTCTGGGACACCCTTGCCTATACTGGTTACTTAGCTTGGGGAGATGTGAGCGTGCAGATGAGGTATCTATGACAGCTGCTTAGTGACTGCTAAGTGGCCTGTGGAGGATCGCACGGCTCTCACTGATATATTTTTTGCACATTCTCATTTTAATTATTCTTGCCTGTGAATTATTATCAATAGTCACATTATGTATTAGAAATTTCAGAAAGCTCAGTAGTCATAAAAATAGTCATTTGAAATATATGAAGCCTTTTACTTCTAGATTATCATTTTCCATCTCGGAGCAAAGTATCCCAGAGGTTATTTCTTGCCAGAGGTTATTTCTTGTTATAATGCCAGGCAGCAGTTAATTCCATTTAATATAGATATACACAAGGAGTATTTGATACCCTACTCGTAAGTTATTTCATTACCTACAAAATTGCCTTATAAAATAGATTCAACTGATAGCCTTGGAAACACAGAACCAGAAAGTGCTGGTTGAGAAATGCATTCTTTTGCCTCTACATTCATGACAGCATCTAAAGGAGACAGGGAGAGACTGCAGCGGGCACAGTGTAAAGCATGTGCCTGTGATCCCCAATGCCTTCACCTAGTTCTTCTAAAAAGTGTTATAGAAAACCCACATTTTGAGCTCTGAGTGTTGGTGATGTGCAGTGACCCTGGTGCCCTTTACATAGAATTCAGAACCAAATCCCAGGTGTCAGGCACTCCATTAGAGAAGCCCCTAAACCATGACTGTAACGTGACTATGGAAAATGACAAGGTCCCTCATAAACACTCTAAACAGTCTGCATCAGGGCAAGCACACAGTGTGACTTTGGATTCCTTGGGAAAATGGGCAAACAGCACACCGCACCCAGGCTTTTACAGGAGTCCTCTGTGTGTGTCTTCTTTTTGATTTGAATCCCAGGATGCTGCTCTTGGTCACACAGCCCATGTCAGGTGTCTCCACTGAAGGTTTCCCTTATATTTTCACTGTATTCGTGATCAGCTGGCTGTGATTGTGCACACCTTTAATCCCAGCATCTGGGAAGCAGAGGCAGGAGAATCTGTGAGTTTGAAGCCAGCTTGGTCCACATAGTGAGTTCCAGGACAGTTGGGGTTATAAAGACCCTGCCTAAAATAACAAAACAAACCTGTAATCTTGGTCTGGAAATTCCCATGCACACAGCCTGTATCAAAAGGGGAGTTATACACCCTCCCTGTGGGTGAAGTGCCTATATAAATTATGCTTTTGCATGAGGGAGTTCTCCGCGCTCTCTCTATGATTTATTTAATCAACCATTTACTTCTCACAGTGGATTCCTGGATACTTGTTTTATACCTGTTTAATCCCCTCTCCTGTGCTACTTTCCATATCTAAGCACTGCCTTGTTTTCTGTACATACAGAGATGATATATCTTATGTATATTTTTGCTCTATTCTTAGAATAAATAATCTAAGGACCCAAGTTAAAACCTGAAGAGGACCACACATCTGATAGTGCTGCCTATTTCTTAGGTGCATGCTGGACTGCTTTCTTTAAGCATGCTTTTCTGAAGGATGTTTTATATTATTGGTATGGGGCAAATATTCTATAACAGGCTCATCCCCAGTCCCCAAAGTATGTATTTTCAATTGTTTGGATCTGTAGGAGGAGGATAGAATCTAGCTGCCAGTGCTACCGAAAGCTTCTTTGCTTTTGTTTTAATGTTGTATTTAATGTCAACAGAACACCTCAATGTCAGAAGAACACCTCAATCAATCTATTTCACATATAGAGAGAGTTCACTGGAGCTCTCCTTTGCTACACAGTTCTCTAGTAACTGCACCAGGGTTCCAAGCGCCTCCTGGAGCTGGAGAGCTGTGGAGGACAGGCTAGCTGCCCCTAGGAGTTGGCCGCTGGGTTTATCTGTAGGGGAAAGATCAACCTAGATGACGGTGAGCGCTGAGGTTCTGCTGCAAGGCTGTTCCATCTGCAGTCACTTGTTTATATTATCCAAAGAGCTTGCCCCATACCCAGGGGGTTATACTGGACAGTAGCCAAGGTGTCTGTGTTGCGGAAACGTAACCCCATTGTTTGCTTGGCTGGATATGGGCAAGTCATCCTCGGGGCGATTAAACCTTTGGGTGGAGTGCTGGACTAGGTGTAAGGAGCTAAACTTAATTTTGTTATAAGCTTCTAACTCAAAGGAACTGTGAAGCCAGGCACAAACTAAATAATAAACAGATGTGAGTCACCAAATATAGAAAGCCTGGTCCTGACTGCAGCGGGGCACTGAGAGATGATAGGGTATTCACGGAAAGATGCAATTTACGGGTCACAGTATAATAGTAACCTTTCACTGTAAATTGAAAATTAACCTTGGCATATTAGATTATTTGCAACTTACAGAGTCATTGTCTTGGGTAGGAAGAGACAGTGTGGTCAGGAGCTCTCCTCTACATGGGATTGTTAACATCTACATGCTTTCTTTGATGCTGTAGTTTGGAGCAGCTTGCTGATGCTCTTGGTTACAGTACAGATCACTGGCAGGTGTTCTTCATTCTGTTCTCAAACCTGGGGGCTCAGAGCAGGAGTTAGGATCCCAGCTTTACTGTAGCACACCGGTGGCTGAGCATGGCGTGTGCCATCTTAACCAGCAAATGCCGCCAGTACTGAGAGGGCAGTGCATGTTGCTGTTGCTATGCTATGCTGTAAAATACCCCAAGACCTGGGCCTAGAAAGCCATTTGACTTTCACAGACACATCCTCTTTGCAGTCATGCAAGTCCACATGCAGTCTTCTGATGCTTACACCCCTGCCCTCAATAAAGGCGACAGGCCATAAAGGTGCAGAGACTGGCAGCCCTGTGAGAGGCATCCTTAGAAGATAAATCTTTAGTTGATTCCTCTCAAACAGGAAATCACAAAGCAAATAATTTCTAGATGGCAGTTTCTCATAGTACTTACAAGCACTAAGCAGTCTGTTACTGTTTGTATGGTTTATCTTCCAGGACAAGGGCACAGAAATCTTACCAAGACTAGCAAAATTTACAGAAATCATGATTTATTGAATCTATGCATATTTACAAAAGAGAAAAACTATCAATTGCATGTAGAGAGGGAAAATGAGGACTCAAATTAATGAGGCAAATTTCTGTGTGTATCCCAAACAGTATACTCTTAAAATCCAGGATGGAGCACAATACCTCAGATAGGGCTGGCCAAGTCAGACCAGTAGAAGATCAGGGCTTGAGTTTACTCTAGCTTGATGATCTGTTATATCTTCTCTTCTAGTCTAACCTGCTCAGTATATTTTACAATTTGATCATGGTTTCACTCAATGTATCATAGGCTAACTCCACTATGTAAACATTTTAATAGTATCAAAACATTATAAAGAAGATATTTTCCCTGGTGCATTAACTATATATAATTTGTGACTGGTAACTTAAAACTACTTAAATATCTGTGTTGATCATCTAAGGCAACCCTTATACTTGTGCAGATCACTGTTAGGAAGTGTTCTGGAAGAGCATGCAGACCCCAGGAGAGATTGCACGAAGACTAGTGTGGCTATAGGCCTGTTGTCCATGTCTGCCATATCCCAGCAGCCCACAGGGGAGAAAGCATCCCATCTGCCTCCAGTAGGGAGCACTGGGCACTGCAGAGCTTCCCTCTGCTCCTCCCACAGACTCCTGTGCAGGATCTTCTCTTAAAGCATTGCCTGCTGTGTGCCCTGAGAGCTCTCAGCATTAAGGGTGTGTAACAGCTTTTCATCCCAGAGTCGGGGGTGGGGGGGGACTTTTTTGAAAGTTTTTACAATTGGGTTTCTGGAAATTACCTAGAAACCCTGATTTTAAAATGATTTCTGATCTCCCCACAAAATGAAAATAGCTTCTGTACCAAAGGATTGTGGGTCAACCCTTGTCTTGTAACCACTCATGCATCCTACTCAGGGACCCTCTTTCCTGTGAAGGTCTTACCCTCACCAGCTTTCCACGAGGCCACCATTTGCATACACTCGATCCCTTACTGGAACTACGTTTACTACATTGTTTCTTAGGGGTATCCTGGGCATGGTATCCTGGGACTCTCCCAAAACACTAAGATAGAATTAATGATACCTGGCATAAAATTTAAGTTTTCTTGAGATTTCTTGAGTTCCCAAAACCTAAGATAAAATACTGGTTGTACAGTGGTTGTAAAACTGAAAACAGGGAGAGACTCATGCTCTACAAGAGCTGTGTGTTCCTTCAAGACAAAAGCAAGGGGGACACCCTTCCCCACCCCACCCCCCCAAGGGCACCAAAGGAAGCTGCAGCCTTGCTGGGCTGGGCTTGGGTTTCTTTGTTTGCTGATAAGGTTATATACTGCTTTAACTGTTGTATAATGCGATTGCTTTTAAAAATAACCCCTTTTCTTGAAAAACAGCCATAAAAGACTGAATGTATTAACTTAAAATTAATTTTGCCACTAATATCTTTTTAAATTTTATAGTAAATAACTATAATAGCTCCTAAGTTTGAGCACCTGCATATGCTAGGAACTCGCTTATATCATTGCAGCCTTAGGACACTTTGCAAGTATCTTTTTCACATTATAGTGGAAAGCAAACCTTGATAAAGAATTGGACACAGAGCTGCTGGGCGTCTCAGTTGTACTTGAGACTCAGAGTCCAGGCTGGTCTTCTTTGCTGTTGTCTCTGTCCTAACTATCATTAGCTGTCAACTTGACACAGACTAAAATCACCTGAAATAGAGTCTCAAGTGAGTAATTTTTTTTTATAATATTGGTCTGCAGACATATCTGTAAAAGATTGTCTTGATTATTAACTGATGCTGCAAGGCCCAGACCACTGTGAGTGGTGCCATGCACATACAGGTGGCATTGGGCAGTATTAGAAGGCTGTCACACATGAACAAGCCACAGAGTGAGCCAGCAAGCAGTGTCCTCCATGGTCCCTGCCTTGTATTCCTGCCCTGACTTCCCTCAGTGATAGTTTGTGACTTGGAGTCTAAGTCAACGCTTTCCTCAGATTACTTTAAGCCAAAGTGTTGTATCACTGCAGCTGGATGACCTAGGGCAGTCTTGGCATTTGTAGCTATAATGTGGGCACCCTGATGTTTATTAGCATGGGTTCATTATAGGTATCAGCGTATCTTTTCTACTAGGAAAGGGAGGTTAAAGAGTGTACAGAACTGCTGTTTCCTTCGAAGCCAGTAGAAGTGTAGGTGATGAATTGGGGCAAAGCATGAAAATTTAGCTCCAGGGTAGATAGGGATTTTTTTCATTGGATCTGATACCATCTGGGTTTGGGACTCAGTCAGTACACATTGCAAAATAGTCTTTATGGTGCAGAATGGTCTGCAGTAAATATATCATTTACTTGTTAAAGTATGTGGGAGATAAAGGAAAAGTTATCACAGTTTCTCTGCATCAGTTGTGCCTTAATGGGCTTTTTGCACACTAGTGTGCTGTGTGTTTCTTCATGTAATGGTCCCTAGGCGGCTGCTCCTCACACATTCTGATCTCTTCAGGTGGCACTGGTACGATGGACGGAGAGTGTTGGGCTCACTCTGGTCAGCAGAGACCTTGCTTCCATGCAGCTGAAGACCCCCAGTGGCCAGGTGTTGACCTACTGCATCCTGCAGATGTTCCCCTTCACCTCCGAGAGCAAGCGGATGGGCATCATAGTCAGAGTATGTCATGGCTACGGCCGGACCCACACTACGGTGGTCAGTCAGGTTCCAGGCTTTCTACATAAATACAGAAACTACCCCCAGAAAAATTCAAAGTCAACTATTTACTCAAATACTTTGTGCTTTATTATTTTCTTAAAAACAGAAACAAAAAAACACAGCTGCTAATGTATGAGCTGAGAAGCTGGTATGACTCCAGTTGATAAAGTCACTTTCCTAGGAATACTGAGGCAGAACAAGTAAAGGACAGTAGTAACGTTTTAATTAAAATTGTTTTGTCCTCATCAGAAATTGCATAGCATGATTTATGTCCACAAAGTTACTAATACATAACCTTTATTAAAGTTATCTTACTCAGTACCAAAATTGTATTTTGGAATTCCATTTGTTAAGCAGTGAGCATTCTGTCACACTTGAGAAAGTGGAGAGAGTTACTACGTATGCTTGACCAGACTGAAGAATTACAGTGCTGCATCTCAGGTGTTTGCTGACTTTGGCTCTCACTGCACTGCCGTCTTAGAGCAGTTCCTACAGAGAAAGCCCGCGGTGCGTTCTCTAGGACATGCTTCCTCTAGAGCCGTTTTCCTTAGTCCAGTGGCTGTTTACAAGAAGCAGTTCAGCCCAGCTGTCTCTGTTTATTTTTACCCTACTACAGGATGAATCCACAGCAGAAATTACATTCTATATGAAAGGTGCTGATGTCGCAATGTCCACCATTGTCCAGTACAATGATTGGCTAGAAGAAGAGGTAAGCAAGTTATCCTCAGCACTGTACAAATGTCTTCATGAAGTTTAGTAAGGCAGCGACAGAAAAGTAGTCCTTTTCCCACACTTGTAACCCTGTGTTGTCACCATTTCAAGACAGAATTCGTGACCAAGGATGATATTTCTTTCTCACTAAATTATTCTAAACACTTACAGTTTCTTTCAGGTACATATAAGTAAAGGCTAAGAACCCTGGTTAGTTATAAAAATTTTGCTTCCTATAGAAATAATTGCTATTTTTATTTAATATATGAAATGTGCAGATACATGAAAGTAGGTCTAAAATAGCATTGGATATATAACAAATTAGGTTTAATATTGCTAATTTGTTCTTTTGAAAAAGGAAAAAAAGATACAGACTTAAGCAGTCCTATATAATTATTTCTAAACAAATATATTTGTAGTTAGCCTCGTGAGGTTTAATAGTCACTGTTGAGGTTGTGTATTGATTAGTAACTGGGTTCCAAAGTGACACTAAGGCGGCTAGGACTGTGAACAGCCCTCCTCCTCTGTGCATACTACTGCAGGGGCCTTGTCCTTGTTCTTGTTCTTATTCCACTCAGCCCTCAGAGATGGTCTGTCAGCACAGCAGCCACACCCGATATTCGCGATGGTCTTGGCAATATGAATCAATATCTCCTTCAGGCCACTTTGATTTAATCAGAGACATGAATAAATTAAACTCCCTGAAGACCTAGTAAAATGCCATAAAAATTACTTTTGGTCATAATGACATGCAATTAATTGTAAAATACTTGTTTAATTTATTTAGCTTTATGAGGTCAAATCAATAAATGTCTTGCCATAGACAGACAATGTCAGATTGCTGTTCAGAAAAATAACTTCATTAAAACCCTATGCACATTTATGCGCTCAACATTGTATTTTCTTTCCATAGATAAATCTTTTGCCTCTTTGCCACTGGAATGTTTGTTGTAATCTTGTTGTAGCCTCAAAGCCTTTCACTTTATCAAGAGCAAAGCAAAACAGTATTTTAGCAAAATTCCTGGGAGTGTTTACCAATATGCATATCTATTCAGGTTCCTTAAAGCCTGACCCCTGCCTACCTACAGCCTGACCCCTACCTACCTACAGCCTGACCCCTACCTACCTACAGCCTGGCCCCTACCTACCTACAGCCTAACCCCTACCTACAGCCTGACCCCTACCTACAGCCTGGCCCCTACCCACCTACAGCCTGACCCCTACCTACAGCCTGACCCCTACCTACCTACAGCCTGACCCCTACCTACAACCTGACCCCTACCTACCTACAGCCTGACCCCTACCTACAGCCTGACCCCTACCCACCTACAGCCTGACCCCTACCTACAGCCTGACCCCTACCTACCTACAGCCTGACCCTACCCACCTACAGCCTGACCCCTACCCACCTACAGCCTGACCCCTACCTACAGCCTGACCCCTACCTACCTACAGCCTGACCCCTACCTACCTACAGCCTGACCCCTACCTACCTACAGCCTGACCCCTACCTACCTACAGCCTGACCCCTACCTACAGCCTGACCCCTACCTACCTACAGCCTGACCCCTACCTACAGCCTGACCCCTACCTACCTACAGCCTGACCCCTACCCACCTACAGCCTGACCCCTACCTACCTACAGCCTGACCCCTACCCACCTACAGCCTGACCCCTACCTACCTACAGCCTGGCAGTGACACCTTTGTTTAGAAGTCACAGTGTGTGTTTACAAGTATAGGTGGCATGTCTAGCTGTGGGATTGATGCCACTGGAGCAGTTTAGATTCTGAAATGAGTCACCAGCTGCCTTCAAACAGGTGTACCTAGAACACAGCCAGCATTGTACCCCAAATCATCCTCCTTTACCTTAGCCCCAGCTAAAACTTTTCCACTTTTAGTAAGGAAAACAGTATTTTATTATAAAGATATGACATGGTAAATGGGTTAGCATATTTTCATATACCTATTGAATGTATTTCCATTTCCCATTTACTAGGTAAATAGGATAATGACTCATCTAAGGCCTCCTCCTTCCTTGTCCAATTAAGACCTGAGCCTGAACCCCGGTGTGTAGGGTAGATTACCCTGTGTGACCAACCCTGCGCGTATTTGTGGTTCTGTATTTCTGCCAGACACTGGCATGTGACTTTATAGCATTATGTGAACTAATGTCACAGAGTAGCCCTGTTGAAGCAATTTCTGTGATGAGACTGAAGCAGTCAGATGCTTTGCCCAGGAGCAGGAGCTGCTGTGGTTGTCGAGCCCACCCATCTTAGCTCTCCGTCTCATCTCTTCCTCACCCCTCAGTGGTGCAGTTGCAGCCGAGACCTCCTGTGGGCTGGGACACTGTGGTAGGGACAACTTGAAGACACACTCCACACATTTCCTCTAGCTTCTCTGGGCTGTGCTATATTCTGTGGCCCTTGAAGTTGCTCTGCTTCCTTGTAGCGACCTACAGGGAAGTGAGGACCAATGTCAAGCACTGCCCGTGAGTGTTCTGGGGGTCCCCAGGCCTCAGTGTGTCAGTTCAGATCCTCGGGGAGCCACAAATAAGAGCCCTTTCCTTACAGTGTGGAAACATGGCGCGAGAGGGCCTGCGGACCCTTGTGGTGGCCAAGAGGACTCTAACAGAAGAGCAATACCAGGATTTTGAGGTGAGCTGTGTCAGTCCTTGCCACTCGAGGCTCTTCCTCCTTGTGAAAACTTCCTTGATTAAGGCCAATCTTCTGTGCAGGTACAAGGCCAGTATTTCTGAAGTTTGAGAGCATGGACCATCTTCCTCCCTCCTCTTAATCTGAGGGAGATCAGTGTCCACAAAGGCCAGTAGTTGCATTTCCTCAGCAGAAGCTGAGTGTGCTTCATCCTCACTGCGTTCTTGGCAACAGGTGCTGCTGCAGGCCTTGCAGCTCTATGCATTATGGGATATTTGCACAAACAACAGGTTTAGCTACCCAAGCTCCCTAAATCCGAAATGCCCCAGAATCTGAAGCTCTTCTAACATGGTGTCATTGCTCAGGATATGTCTGACTTGTGAGTACTTCAGATTTCCATATTAGGGAAAATTTACCTAGAGTTCGTGTAGAAATAATTATTAAATACTCAGAGCACATATGGACACAACAGAGCAACCTGACCCTCAAGACCTGAAGCATGCCACACAGACTGTATACACACTTGTTCGCCTGTCTCGTTGTACCCTTGGAGCTGAGAGATATGCATACTTGTGTACCTATTCCCTCTGTCCTCAGAGCCGATACAGTCAGGCCAAACTGAGCACCCATGACCGGACTCTGAAAGTAGCTGCGGTTGTAGAGAGCCTGGAGCGAGAGATGGAGCTGCTGTGCCTCACTGGGGTGGAGGACCAGCTGCAAGCTGACGTGAGGCCCACACTAGAGATGCTGCGCAATGCAGGGATAAAGGTACAGCATGCAGCCTCGGACTGCAAACTCTTATTGAATCAGACTAACACAATGCTCCTTCTCTCTGGCTCTCTTTCCATGTTCAAGGCAGCATAGCCTTTCTGAAGCAGAGCTCTAATGTGTCCTTCCCCAGGACAGGTGTACTTTCTGAGCATAGTCTAGGGCCTAGCAGCTTCTGGCAGGTCCGCACAGCCCGCGCCTCAGCACTTGCCTTGGGGATTGTTTCCTCCCCTTCTGTTCGCTGTCAAAGTCCTGCACAGTCGGAACCTATCACAAACCTTCCGGAAGTATCTTGCATACTCCCCATGAGAAATCACCCAGGAAGCCTCTGTGGGCCTTGAATACATTCAGGTGTCGGTACTGCAGTGAAAGTGGCACTCGTTAGGGAGGAGTTCGGGGCAGGAGTGCCCAGTGTCGGGCAGGCTTTGAGCGTCACCTGCTGCTGACTCCTCACACTGAGTCTCCGTCTGCTCTAGAGCTGGGGTAGACAGCTGTGAGGCAGGGTCATTGAGAAGAAGCTGCTACCTGCTCAGCACTGCTCTGCTTCTGAAGCAGTGTGTGTCCGTTCCCAGAGTTAGAAGGAAGGGCCCACAGTGAGACGTACGCTGTGCTCTGCCCAGCCACAAGTGAAGCGCTGTCTTTGCTGCAGGGATGCCTGAGAATGCCGGTTCAGGTGCAGAAGGGCTTTTGTCCCTGCATTCCTTGTCACCACACATGAACATGTGGCCACTACATAGCTCTCAGGTCCTCCTCTTTCCCACCCAGTGCCCAGCTTCCCAGCCGCTCCTTGTGCAAACTGGCAGTTGGAACAGTGTCTGCAGGAGTCCAGCTGACTGGCATTCCTGTGAATGTGAGTCAGTCCCTTTCCCAGTGGGGCTGGTTCCCAGGGGAGCCCTTTCCCTGGAGACATTCTCCCCTGCACTGCCGTCCTCTTCCTCGGTCAGCTCTCTATGGCTAAGCTCATAGAGGATAACTTTTAGTTTGTGGAAATGATCTTCTTGGTTTTAGGGTTAGGGCTGGGGTGGGTTTTATTTAGGGGTTAGGTTTTATTAGCTGCTTTCTTAGCAGCTTGCAGAAAATTTATTTTGGTTCTACCTCAAGGATTTGAAACTAATTTTGAAGATGGTATGGGAAACATACCACTTGGCTTTGAAAGAAAAACACTCCAGCTAGATGAAGGAGAGAATGTAAAGGAAGGTCAGAGGCACAGTGGTACCTGGCTCTACCTTGATTATCCACCTGGTTCTGAGCATTGTGAGGCCTGACAAGAGGTGTTATCAGCTTTAGTGGCAGCAGATGGCACACAGAGGCCGCCGCACTCATGACAGACATCAGCAAGCCGGAGCTCACAGCTGAGAGCGGTCCACACTCAGCCTCTCAGGCATCCACGCTCAGTTATGCCTGCAGCCAAATGGCAGGGGAGAAATGGTTAGTTAGGAGCAGATGACCTGACTGTTGAAAATGACCTACAGTCTGTTTTATAACTGTACATGCTAGATAATCAGTTTTAAAGTAGTCAAGTTCCTTGGTATAGAACTTCAGGTATTTGTAGTAATTCTAGGCTTATGACCTCTCTCTATAACCTTGCCCTCTTAACTCTTCTCAGGCACCACCTGACTAGATCCCACTCTGAAGCACGAGTGTAGTGATTATCAGCCGCGTCTCACTGTTTGCTGAGTGACAGAGTTGCTCAGCAGTGGCAGTGCAGACTGTGCTTACTCGCTTTATCATAGTAATATTTTATCATTGGAGGTGCAGTAAAGCTAATGAAAGTATGCTGATTAAACAGAACAGCACAGTGACTCTACCACTAGAGTGATCAGGATGCCACACAGGTGTCTGTCTCTAGTTCCTGTTTCCACAAATTTACCTTTCTACATGATAAAGAATCTGAGAGACCGCTGACGCTGATGAAATTAGTAATGCAGGGCTGTTTTGCTCCTCTGTATAAATACCCTGGTTATTTTACTGCTTCACAGTCCTTGTTCACTGCTTTTCAGACTTTTTCCACTCACAGTCCCTTTTTGCCTGAGAGACTGTTTTTACATGACCCTAAGTCAGTGGTTCGCAACCTGTGGGTGGCAGCCCCTTTGAGGATCACATATCAGATATGTACATTGTGATTCATGACAGTATCAAAATTATAGCTACGAAGTAGCAATGACATAAGTTTATGTTGGGAGGGTCACTACAACATGAAGAATTATATTAAGGGGTCTCAGCATTAGGTATTTTGAGAACCACTACCCTAACTAGAATTAAAAAACAAATATTTACTGATGATAAGTGATAAATTTATTTTAAAATAATTCTTTAGTCATTTGATTTTACCATTTATTAAAGACAAAAAGTAAATTTACATACTAATGAGATCAATATTCTTATTTTAATATAATTAAATGTTGGCTGACTGTTTGATATAGCAGTATGTATAGAGCATCATCAACACAACTACTCTATTTGAGTTGTGAATGCCACTTTACAATAAATACATTGTAAAGGGGCAGAGGTTTATTTAGGATGATGTCAGAAATTGGAAATTCTGTCCCAAATCCAAGCCAAAATTGAACAGTTTTTTTTATGAAACTCACATCAGCAATTCAAACAATTTTGAAAATATTCTAACACAGTTCAATCCAAACATACTAAATACTTACATGCCGAGGAATGGCAGTCATATAATATTAGCAGTCTCTATTTTTCACAATTAATCATGTTTTTAAGTTAAAAGTTTGTACAGTTAACTGCTATACTTAATAACATTCAGTAGTCTGGAGCCAAACCACAGAGTCTGAGACAGTGCTCATGGATGCTGCATAGCAGGGGGCGTGCACAGTGCACAGCGGTGTGACGGGCGGTGAGCGCCAAGCCTGCGGGGTGTCCCACGGCACTGCCGGGGCGGCTTCCTCAGGACTTGAGTTACTTTTTGGTTATTACACCTTCTTTGTTACTATTTTTTTACAACAACCCTCACAAGCAGTTAGTTATGTGACCACATACAAAATCCTGACCCACAGTTTCAGCAGCCAGAGTCCGAGTGTATACCTTCACAGTGTGTCTGTGCGTATGCAGTTTTTAAGTGTTGAAGTAGCAATTCGATGCTTTATTTGATAAAAGTACATTTTGGTTTGTCCATGGTCCTCCTTGCACTTCTCTTCACAGCTGAAGAGCTAGGTTGGAACAAAGGCCCGTGTGCTCTTCTGCCTCTGCAGGGCTTCCTCCATCCTCAGGCTTCTGCACTAGTCTCAGCTGTATGTCTGAGCGTCCCTTTCTGACTTACTCTCTCTAAGCAAGTCAGCACAAACATCCAACCACAGTTGGCCTTTAGCCACTTTAGGTTCACAGTTGAGTTCATTTTCTGCAGCCATTGCTGTCACCATCTGCTAAAATATTCCCTGCTTCAGCTTCTGCTTCTGCTCCTTCTCCCTCTGTATATGGTTTCTCTGGACTCATGTATGTGGAATTACATCGTATTTGTCCTTTTGTGTCTAGCATAACGTCCTTGAGGACCCTCTTAGAGTTTGTCTCCATTTTAAGGATCAGTAAAGTGATTACACTTCATTTCTCCGTTGTCTTGCTCCATCCTGTCCCTGTTGAGAAAATCCTGTAAATGTGATATGCAAACATCTGTGCACAAGGAGACTTTAAAGAAATAGAAATGCATTATTAAAGTTCACAAGCTTCAATTATTTCATAGATCTGGATGCTAACAGGCGATAAACTGGAAACAGCTACTTGTATTGCCAAAAGCTCACACTTGGTGTCCAGAACACAAGACATTCATGTTTTCAGACCAGTAAGTAGATTTCTAAATCACTTTGAATTAAGTGATTTTTTTTTTGTTTGAAGGGTTGAGTTTATTTTGTTTTATGATTCCCCTACCCCATACAAGGTTTCTCAGTGTAGCCCTGGCTGTCCTAGAACTCCCTCTGTGTTTCAGGCTGCCTTGAACTCAGGGATTTACCTTACTCTGCCTTCCAAGTGCTGAGATTATGTAATGGTGTGCACCGCCACATGCGCCTAAGTCATTGAGTGTTTTATCTTACAACTAAAATGTGTATACAGTAACTGCTAGGTATCTTTTAAGAATCAGTGTTGGAGATGTTTGTTTTCTTACTCTATAAACACACGTTGAATAACTGAGATATATTTTGATGATAAGCTGCAAGTTGAAAAGCATTTTTCTCCTATACGTTTCACTTCTGTTACTCCCTATTTTAAGTAGTCACACTAAGTATTTTTCTCCTCAACCTATAAAGAGGTTATTAGCTGTACCACTGGTACAGAGGTTGCTCCTGTGAGACAAGGCTGGATACAAAGCAGAAGCACCTCTGGCCCACTGCCATTTCAGATTAAAAGCTCTTCTGTGACTGCACAGAGGAAGTCATAGAAGAGACCTGAACTCCTGTGTTTACTGTACATACTAGTAATGATGAGTTTAATTCAGACAAGAAGGAGAAGTTCCTTGGGTCATGATTGATGGTGGGTAGGCAGACACCATGTGTCTGTAGCTGTCTGAATAAAGTGCTTGCACCTACAGAAATGGTTATTTCAGTATCATTTACATATAAATGTATTTTATTTTGAAACATCAGAATCTCAAATTATGCCCTGCAGACTACTATTTGCAATTAAATTATTAATGCTTCTGATAAAACTTCCGATCAATTTTTGTTGACTTTTCAGAATTATGGCACCACAAATTAAAATTTTCACAATAAAACCTACCTACTTAAGGATGAGTCGGAGATTAATTTGGATCATGTGAAACTTTTAATTTATTTCACTCCTATATCATTTCTTTTACACCCCATAAAATCTTCACAGAAAGCATGTRCAGAGCCAGTGCATTGATTCCTGGCATATTTTCACTCTAAATTTAGTATTTCAGAATAGCAGCTTGATTTTTTTACCCTTTTAGACTGCTAACTTCTTTAGACATTAAGCAAGAATGGATGGGATAAGTTGAAGAGATCACAGAAGCAACTTCATGAAATTATTTTGTATTAACTCCATTTATTATGAAGAAACACATTTAAATGAAACCCCAATCCAAATAATTTTGTCTCTTTCTTGGTGTGTGAGAAAGGGAAACTCAACTTCCTTGGGCCCTGATATTCTGATTTATAATTCTCTGCAACTGTGTTTGGGATGTTATGAGCCAATGGTTTTCAACACTGCTCCCAGTACACACCTGCCCCAACACCAGTTAATAAATCATTTTATAGAAAGTGCTACAAAATCCATGGTCATTACATTCTTATAAAAAATGTTTTATAACAATAGTAGTCCTCACATGCTTTCTCGACCAGAAGCCAGAGAACAGTCCCTGTGTGAAGTGCAGCTGCAGAATCTGTCAGGACTTGTTACAGGGCTTCTGGTCATAGGTTAATAAGCACCTTTAGTTTCTAAATAAATTTTCTAGAGAATCCTACTGTGATTCCTGGAAAATGTCTTGTTTATCACCTGCATTTTTAATTCATGTTTTTTTTCTTCCAATGAAGGTGTCCAATCGGGGAGAGGCCCATTTGGAGCTGAATGCATTTAGAAGGAAGCATGACTGTGCACTGGTTATATCTGGGGACTCTCTGGAGGTAAGCCTGAGCGTGTGTATGTGCTGGCCGTGTACATGCCTGTATGCCTGTCTCCAGAGGTCCGCCTAGTCTGTAACAGTGTGTATCTTAGTTCTAATATAGGACTGGTCAGTACTGTGCCATCTTCTACTGGTCCATCTGTCTCCTAAGATGATCTCTGATGATGTGTCTGCTGTCTGCCTGTCTTTCCAGACCAGTGAATCAGGGGGTCTTGGATGAAACGTGCTCCTCAGCAGCCTAGCCAGCCACTCCTGTCCTGGCAGTTGTGAGAACACTCAGTCCTAAGGACATGTGTGGCCATGCCTGACTCATCTTCTGTCCCTTCCTGTTTAGAAGCTGCTTGAGCTCAGCAGTTCAAGGCCCTGTCCTGATTCTGGGTCCCCTACTCATTTGTTAATAGCATCAGTCCCCGGTGGGCAAGACATTTCAGTCCACAATATGCACTCTATGTTTGTCTAAGCCAGTGTTTCAGGTGTGTGCACATGGACTCGTGGTACCTAAGAAGAGGTAGTGGCCTCCAGTTAGTTTCTGTTGTTGTTATTCCCTATTGTTAAGTAGGCATGCTACATCATTTTCTACTCAACTTATAAAAAATGTGTATTGCTTTTTAAACATACATTCCTTATTAGCTGCACTGTGGTACAGAGGTTACCTGTGGCATTATCCAGATTCTCAGAACACTTCAGAGTGTAGAGCCCTAGAGGAGACTGCAGGAAAACCCATGTGGGAGAGGCCAGTGGGCCAGCTGTTACCTGTCCTTAACTCTATGTGTGGTTCTCAGCTCCTGGACAAACAGTTGAGATGCAGCTTCTCCTGAGCTCCCCACTGCTGCCTTCCTCCTAGCACACTCGGGGCCCTGGGCCTTATACTGTAGCATGTTATACCAGTGTCTTCAGAGCTAGCCTGCAGTTCTTCTAAGGGTTAGTAAGGGACTGACAGCTGACAGCTTCATTCCAGCCTTGCTCTGGTAGGTCAGCACCTCGGGATCAGAAGATGCCATTCATTTTGTACCCATATTTGGAACATATATCTTAATATATATGTTTTATATATTTACACATTGCATATACTTAAATATATATTTTTATATATGTTATATATTTTTAATATGTTCCAAATAGTCTTTTCTATTTATAAATTTCTTTAATTTGTCTTCTTATATTCTAGTGTGTTCCAAACCATCTTATAAGTAGCTAACAAAAAGTACACCTCTTACAGGAGATTAAAAGTTGTATAATTAGAAATTCATACCAAAAGAAAAGTAAGGCGCAGACATTAAGACAGTTGCAGTATGTAAAACTGAGTGCTGGGAGGCCCCAAGGCAGTCCTGGAACATGACTGGAGGCATCCTCATCCCCTAAGCAGAGGGAACAGGAGAGCAGGGTGGCCACGCGCTCTGCTCTGCCCCGGCACACAGGGAGATGCAGCTTGCGTGAATCCTGGCTCCAACTGGAGAAGGAAGTTTACACAGCTCTTGGCAGAGGGTACATCTTCCACCACCACGAACCTGGCAGCTAGGTCTAAGGTCTCTCTTCTGTTGGTAGCCTTCTAGGCCACATGACCTGAAGACTCACTCTTCCAGTACCTGTCCTTCATTTCGAGAAAATGCTAGAGTTCCTAGAGAATGAATAAGACCCTGTGCCCATTAAACAGGGCTGTGAGATTTTGGATTTTGGGTTCTCCAGCAACATAGAGAACTGAGAACTGAAACTCACACTGGAAGGGCCTTGAGTATCTGACATCACAGGTCAGACCGAGGTCTTCATCAGCCTCACGCATGCCTGGGAATCACTGATTCCAAATGTAGGTAGACTTGTTGTCTGCTGGTTCCAGGGACGTGCACACAGCATTTGGTCAGATCAGCCTGGCAGAATGTCCTGTGGCCACTGCCCCTGGCCTTTGTTTGAGCTCTTCTCCACCCACAATGCAGTACTTTTCAGAGACCTCGTACTCTCTCCTTCTAGGAGCCTGGCCACCCGTGCCCCCTTCCCCTCTCGCCCTCCTGCACACCTGAGCCATCTGCCAGGACAGGTCATGCTGTACAGTGTGGAGGGCATAGTCCAGGATGAGACCCAAAAAATGAAAGTCTGCTTACTTGAGGAAGGCTGAGGCTTTCCTACAAGTCTGCTTACTTCCCAGGGCTGTGTGTTGACAATAGAGTCACAGCACTGTCTCCCAGGTCTGCCTGAGGTACTACGAGCATGAACTTGTGGAACTAGCCTGCCAGTGCCCTGCTGTGGTCTGCTGCCGCTGTTCACCCACCCAGAAGGCCCACATCGTGACCCTGTTACGCCAGCACACCAGAAAGCGCACCTGTGCCATCGGTGAGCCCAGCCAGCCTCAGCCACGCCATGGGTGGAGGTGGGATGGTGTTGCACCTTCCTGTCAACAGTGAAATGTGAAGATAACCAACTCCTTAACGTTTAAGGCAAATTGTGTTATGTCTCTAAAATTTATTTCATCTGTGATATAGGAAATTCTTAATAGTCCCTAAGAGTAGTATAAATCACAAATCAGAACATGTTTTATTTACTCTCCAACTCTTGGTTCCTCTCAGGTGATGGAGGGAATGACGTGAGCATGATCCAGGCAGCTGACTGTGGGATTGGGATTGAAGGGAAGGTAGGTCCGCGCTTCGTCCCACACAGCTCTGTCCTCAGTGCCCCACCGTGGCATGCTGGGAACAGAAGGAAGCAGCAGCCTTCCTGGCTGCGAGTGCGTCTCTTGAGGAGCTCTGCCAGGTCCACAGTGCTTATGACCCAGGTCCTATAACTGGTTACCCTGTCTGCCTGGCGTGGGCCTTCCCCAGCACCTCGACTCCTGCGGCCTCTTACGTGCTTCTTCTCTAAGGAGGGTTCTCTTTCTCCTGCCACAGTTGACGTTTGTGTTTGACAACGTTGATTGTTCCTGTATAGTTGCTAAACATAAATACACACAGCAAGACCTATAAAAATGTGTTCAGCTTGACTTTGGCTTGTCCCCTGGCCGCTCTGTTCTACTCCCCTTGATAGTTTTGAAACTTCAGAGGTAGATTGTTCTTTCAAATTATGATGTAGAGAACTGTCTTGGAGTAGCCTGGGGCAATGTGATAGGGTAAGGTGCCCCTAGCCAGTGATGACCCTTCTCTTCTTAGTTTCTGTGTCGCTAGTAGATCAAAGCCCCTTCTTCCTGTGAGTGGCTGATGTCTGTGTGTGCGCATGGGCTGTAGTACAGGCTCCTGCCTCACCCACACTGTCCGGTGCCAATGGATGGCATACTGGGTGATGCTTTGGGGTCAAGCAGGCACTGTCCTCGGGTCTTAATTCATATACGCTCTAAGACTCAGTGTTGTAGTTCTCAGTGTGTGATGTTTCTCAGAGGTTCTTTGTGGTTCTTCAGGAGGGCAAACAGGCTTCACTGGCCGCAGACTTCTCCATCACACAGTTCAGACACATCGGCAGGCTGCTCATGGTGCATGGGCGGAACAGCTACAAACGATCGGCAGCACTCGGCCAGTTCGTCATGCACAGGGGCCTCATCATTTCCACCATGCAGGTATCAAGCCTGTGCCCACCATGCCACAGCAGGCAGTGGCTTCCTGCAGGCTGTGCCATTGTCGTAGGAGGTGACCACTGGACTTACTGGGTGTCACTGTATTGTAGTAAGATCCCTCTGTAAAGATGGTACAAAAGTAGCACTGGTGTTTTAACTTACCATGTTTTGTCTTTCAAGGCTGTGTTTTCTTCAGTCTTCTACTTTGCATCTGTACCACTGTACCAGGGATTCCTTATGGTAGGGTAAGTGAAACAGATGTTCTTGGTGTTTCTTAGCCTCGTGCATGTGAGAACTTTTATTTAAAAGAGATGTGGAGCAGCATATTGAGTGGTACTTTAGGTGTTCTGTCTAATTCTTTGCATATAAACATTTAAGATGACTTAAGTGCTATGAAATCTCATGTTAAGTTTGAAGAAACTTGAAAAACACCTATATGCGTATGCCTTTGAAGACTGTGCTAAGTTTCTCATTAGACTTTGTATTCTTGGGGAAGCCATAATTTGTGTCAGGAAGCACGGCAGATCTGGGGTTGTATAAAAGGACCCGAAGCATAATGAGAGGGGCAGAACCAAGGGGCGGGTACATGCCAACACTGCCGTCAGCAGGGTTGGAGCTGCAGGCCACAGCTGCAGGCCTCCTGAGCCTGCCCTGTCCCAGTGGGACCAGCCACCAACCAGGAAATGAGATAGAGAGCACTGGGAGAGACATGGCTAGTCTGTCCCTAGCAATGACAGAGCCCTGCATTCAAAGACAGCCATTGAGAAACCTTGACAAGTTCTTCAAAAGCATAGTGGTACGTGTGCCAAGATGATATTGTCAACCAAGTGTGAAAAGGAAGACTCCCTCTAAGTAAATAAATGGTAATTTCTCCCATCCTCATCCTCAAATCATGTTATACCTAGAAATCATAGAAGTATAATAGAAGTTCCTCTGTGACCACAGAATAAAAGCTATCCCCTGCCACTATCTGCCCATTGAGACTCATCACACACCTCAAACCTGGGCATCATCTTATGACCAGAAAGAACCTGGAAAGTATCCCTGACTTTAGTGTTGCTCTGCTTGCGGCCATCCTCCTGCTGTCCCTGTGTGGCATGTGACAACAGTGAGCGGCATCTGGGAGACTTAGGATCATGCTGGGTCAGACTGAAAAGGACAGACTTGGGTGCTGTCCTCCGCCACAGTATCACCAGCACCTTTCGCTACAGTATTCAGTTTCAAGACAAAGCGAGATCTTTCACCAGCAATCTGGTACATCCTAAGCACATATGACCCCTCCCACAATTCTTTTTTTTTAATTGTATATTGTTTTCATTTACATTGCCAATGGTAAAACCTTTCCCGATATCCCCCCTCCCCTGAGACCCCCCCAACCCCTCCCCCTCCTCCTTCCCCCTGCCTCCACGTATATGCCCCTCCACCCAACACACTCCCACCTACCTTCCACCCTCAGTTTCCCTTTGTTGGGGCCTCTGTTGAGCCTTTACCTGACCAAGGACCACTCCTCCCACTGATGCCAACAAGGCATTCCTCTGCCACATTTTTGGCTGGAACCATGTGTGCTCCTTGGTTGTTGGTTCAGTCCCTGGAGTCTTGGGGCGTCTGGGTGGCTGAAATCATTGTTTTTCCGGAATTCTTCATAACTTTAGCCAAAACAGGGGACTTAGGTCTTTGTTAAGGAACTGCGAGTCACCTGTTCTTTGTCAGAATCTCTCTGGGCTTCCACTTCCTTCCGTCTCACTGCATCATCAAAGCAGAAACTCCTTCTGGGACTTTGCCTGTACAGTAGCATGCCTATCCCGCAGCGCGGCCACTCTCTGAAGGTTCTGTGTGGGCTTCTGGGAAACCAGCGCGATTCCCACATTAAGTAATAGAATTAAGAAATGGAGGCCTCACATCTCAAGCCCAGACTTTGTTGTTTGTTGCCTCCTACCATTAGTAGCTCCAGCCTTGTAAAAATGTACATGATCTCCTGAGCCTGTTTGATCCATAGGGGATTATAATAAGGAGCTTCAGGTAAGATTGTACCTAGAGGCTGCTTGCAAGTGCTTTCACAGAGTACAGCAAGTCACAGGTATGCAGAAGAAGCTAAAGTGAATATGCCTCTGCTGGATGACCAGAACCTATCATGGTAACACTGCCTCCCAAAAAAGTGATGGATTATCTGCCCCAAAGTGGGGACAAACTGAGCAGAGTGGTATATGACTATAAATAATTCAGCACTTATAGGCTGAATCTGGGCAAATTGGGGCCAGCTCGAGCTATGTGGTGAGTGTCAGTCTAATCTTGGCTATAAAGTAAGACTCTATATCAAAAAGGAAGGGAGGGTAGTGGATATTTATACCAATTTTATTTAACCCCAAGTTGGGAATAACCAAGATATATTTACACAAATGAAGAAATGGTTCAGCAAGTGTGGCTTATCCACCGTGAGATACCATTCAGTTGTAAGGAAGTGCATACCCACAGCACACATCTCCAGGCCATGACATGGACTCTGGAAAGCCATCCACAAAATTCGCTTTCTAAGTCTCCACAGTAGCCCTACAATGAGAGGGGGGAGGGCTAGAGGGAGGGAGGGGAAAAGAGAGAATGAATATGAATGAGTTAGGTGCCATGCTTGATGTCTGAGTGTAGGACACGTGTGGTACTAGCATGAAGAAAGTTACAATTTCTCTGTACGAGATGGTTGCATGCGAGTCTGCAGGGACCATCCAACACTTAACAAGAACACTGGATGGTGGTACAATGCCATGCAGTCCCACCACTAAGGAGGCTGAGGCAGGAGTATCACAAGGTCGAGGCCTGACCGGGCTTCCTAGGAAGTTTCTCTTTGTCCTTGGCTGTGAGGACCGTGTTTCAAAAGACAAAGGTCCATAAGAAAACTCTCATTTTAAATGCTTTTCTCTGTTTGTGGTTTATACAACAGTCTGTGCTGGGTTTCAAACCTAAGCACCAGAGTAATCTCAACCTTGGAGGTTCTGGGTAGTTTTTATAAGATTTTGTTTTCTGTTTTTTGAGAGTTTGACTTCCCTGTGACCCTAGAAACATGGTCGAAGTTAAACAAGCATCTATCAGGCTAACTCAACTCGGTCTTGGTTTTCTAGGTATGCAACTATCTACACCATGTTCCCAGTGTTCTCCTTAGTGTTGGACCAAGATGTAAAGCCAGAAATGGCAATTCTCTACCCAGAGCTGTACAAGGACCTCACCAAGGTAGGACCCCAGTGCTAGCCTTGTCCAGTGAGAGCACACCAGAGCTGGTCTTCTGTGTGTTCCAGCAAAGCAGAGACAGCCTCTGTCCCAGGATAACATACACCCAGGCATTTGGCAAACATAAGGAAACATTTTGAAATATCAGATGTTTTTTAAAGCTCTCTACTCTTTGTAATAGTCATGTGATGTTATGCTTAAGAACTGAACAGGTATTTTGAACCACTTGTGGAACTTTTATGAATTTAGCAAAGACATCCAGGCCTGTGTTTTGATTCTTATAAAGGACCCTCTATAGCTGCAGCTTTGCCTGCCTAGCCTAGAATCTTTACCATGAGAAGAGCAGCCTCCTTTAACTCAGAGCAGAGCTCAGCACTCTCCAGAGCCCTAGTGTCCCTAAGTTGTGGGCTTCAGAATTACACTTGAAAAGTGCTTCTCAGTCCTCTAACCTGGAGATACGTGCTCTTCTGTGGGGAGAGTGTGAAGCATAGCCTGCCCAGCAAAGCCCGAAGCTGCCGTCCCTGCGAGAGGCCACGCTGCCTTGGAACTGTGCTCTTAAGAATAAGCTGTTCCTGAGGAGGGTGCACTTAGGCTGTGTGGCGTCAAAGGGCATTTGTAAAGCGACGACAATGACGACGAGGACAGGGTGGAGGGGTAGCTGAGCCCTGCACGAACACATCGCAGCCTCAGAATTTCCTACATGGCCAGAGAAAGAAAAACCCTATAACCAACCTGAAATTATCAACTCCAGTTTTAAAGCAGTAGCAATATGGTATAGTGAAGAAAGAATTAGATTGAGTGATCAAAGAATTAGTTGCTTCCAAGCTGACCATTAGCTAACAAACCAGACCGTGATCCATCTGGCTGCTAATAGACTAGACTAATCCAGCTGACTGCTAACTAGCAGGCTAAACTGTATTCATCTGACCATCAGCTCACCACATAGGAGTTGGGTAAGTCGCATTATTTGGGGGTTTTATGATATTAGTATAAAGACCAAATTTATAAAACTTGAAGCCTCTTAAAAGCTATAAAGTATCTAAATAATTCCATTTTCTTATTAAATAAATCTTCATTGTGATCATATAAAATAAGTTATAAATGTGATCATTATCATGATGATAATATAGTTGTAACTACCAGGAGAGATTATCCAAAATTTATACAAATTACAACTAGAAGGGACACTTGGAGTCTAAAATCCTTAAAATGAGACCATTGTGATAGGATCACAGTAAGGTCATAGAAATGAAAACTATAGGAAGTTATTGCAAATAACTAGTTTTTTTAGTTTTAGTAGCTCATTAATTTCCTTATCTCCAGATATTCTGCAAATGTTTGGTTAACAAAAGGAAGTTAGAAACCAGCTTTTGATACAAGTTTTAACACCCCAATCCTCTACCATACTTGGTCTTAAATCTAGGCAATCTTCATCCCATTAGAGTTAGGACACTGAGTCATGTTGCTCAGAGTGGTGTGCAGGTTCCCAGGCTAGGAGGGATTCACAGCAGCAACAGTGTAGTAGTGGCACAGTCTCCCCCAGGCATTAGAGGAAACATGGCTTTACCACTTGTAAAGATTTAGGCCTTAGAAGGATCGACCAGCATCATTACAGGCATCTACGTTACTCTAGTAACAAAACTATGTGTGGGGTCCCGAGTGTCTAAGTAAGTCACTGTCTCTAGCTATATATTCATCATAAGCTCATGCCATGCCAACATAAGGAGTTTTAGGTGCGGTCTGAACAGGGTTGTATCCCAGTCAAGTTTCCACTTTTGTAAAAGTCAACAATGTCGAAAGTCTCAACATCCCAGAGTGATCTCTGCATTATTTTAGCAATTCAACTCCCATTGTCTTTAAATTCTCATTTTCCATGATCCAGATAATCTGTCATTTTTATCTTTGTAGTATATACTATGTTAAAATCTGATATACTTGAAATTCTTGTCTCATCATTTCTAGCTTTAAAAATATGCTTTGACATCACACACATCCAACTTCTGACCTCTTTAGGAATAGCGTATCCTTAAGAGCACAGTTCCAAGTCAGTGGACGGCACAGGGGCGGCAGCTTCAGTCTTTGCTGGACAGAGCACATGGCTGGGCCTGGTGACACATGCATGTCCTCCAACAAGCCACACTTTCTAATCCTTCACAGAGCAAAACTGTGGGCTAAGCATTCAAATTTGGACCTGTGGGACACTCTCTTTCAAGCCCCCCACCCTGTTTTTCTGTGTACTTGATGATGTAGTCATCTAGTCAAGAGAATAAACACTACAAGCATTACAGGTCCATCTTACTGTTCTAGTCGGATTTGCTAATTGTAGACGTAAGCATTTATTGGTCTGCTTCTTCAGCCTAAGCTATACCTGCCCCCCTTATGTGTCACTAGCTGTTTCAGGCCTCTGGGACAGAGGTACCTACTATCTGTCTGCTCACTAAATAGCTGATGAATGAATGGGGGAATAAATATATGTCGACTACATAAAAAGGCAATATTTCCTTCATTAAGAAAATACCAACTGGCTTTTCTTACAGGAAATAATGTATTTTAAACTGAAATATTTCTTGTTCTGTTTTTGAAGCCCAATTATGCTCTGAGGTAGTAAACTTTGCTTATCCTGAGTTCCCTCACTCTTAGGATGCCACCATCAGACAGAAAGCTGACATGCCATGCCTCTCCTAGCACTTCAGGTTTCCACACATGTCCTGGATGGATGGACACACTGTTAGGGGGAGCTAGTGAATCCGAGAACAGGGATAGTGACATAGCTCAGAGTCAGCTGGGACCGCCTGCAACCAGGGTGTCTGCTTGGCTGTGACTTTGGCTCACAGTTACAATCGCATCACCGGCTAATGGAAGAGTTGGTTTGTTTGTTAACCAGTTGCAGTGATACTGAGTAAGGAAGTGCAGCCGGCCCTTCTTAAGAACCCTGCAGCAGTCTGTCACTTCTCTTCTGGAGCCTACTCTCAACATGACTATGTCTTTTAAAATGTGTAATTTTTAAAATGCTTTCTTTTTGAGACAGGGTTTCTCTGTACATCCCTGGTTCTCCTGGAACTCACTCTGTAGAATAGGCTAGCCTCAAACTCAAGCATCTACCTCCCAAGTATGTACCACCTCCTGGCAAAGACACAAGTTTAATTTCTCTTTAGAGGTTCCATAATTATTTTCAAATCTCAAAAGAAAAATCTGTTATATGATTTCTAATTCTCACATTCTAGTAACAGATACAAAAATAATACCAATTTTAGCAATATTAAACAAGCAAAGCACTCTAGTGAAACTCTGATAAGACATTGCAAAATGCATGCACAAGAACCGTGACACATTTTTGGAAGAATTTTGATTTAGAGACTGAACTTCGTTGAATATTGACAAGCTGGCTCTAGGATTTTGATGGAACAGCAAGGAAGCTGGCTTTGTCGGAACCGCTTGGGAAAGAGCAAAGTTGGTTGGCTTAGTTTCCTGTTTCAGGACTTGGTCTGTACTAACAGAAAGGGCAGTGGGCGGGACAGACCCAGAGGAGGGGATAGAAGAGAATCCAGGAAATCCACACCCACTGCTGAACTCTGACAACAATGGCGCTCAGGTGGAAGAGGGCTGACGTTAGCAGTGATGTCGGACAGCTGGCCATACTTACTCTGCAGCGTCCACTCCCTCACCCCGCTGTGCACAAGCACTCAAGTGACCATTGGTGTGCATAGAAACTGAACCTATTGGAAGAATGCAGGGGAAAGGAATTCATAACCTCAACAGAGAGTTTTTAGACATAGACCAAAACTGTGATCCATAAAGGACAAAATAAAATGGACTTCATTATAATTTTAAAGTTTTGCTTTATGAATTTTGCAGTTTGGAAAATGAACAGATAAAACCACACCATGGACTAGGAGAAAATATTTGCAAGTTACACTCTTAACTAAGAATTTGTATTTATAATACATAAAGAACTCTTAAAAGTCATCAAGAAAAAAACAGTTTAAAGAATGAACAAAAATTCTAAACTAATAACTACAATTGATGTACAGTTGTCAAGAAAGCCAGTGAAAAATGCCTACCATTATTTTCTGTCTACCTTATAAATTTAGACCAATGAGCTAACATTACCCACCAATTAAGAATGGCTAAAGTAACTACTCAAAGCTAGTGAGGTCGTGAATCTTAGAGAACTTGCTGTTGCCCTTTATTAGACTAGTATAATTCCTAACTGCATTCTAAATCCTGTGCACCCACAGACAAGTGTAGTTCTTATCCTGCATCTAAGAAGCTTCTCTTAGCAACAACTTAAACTTTTCAAAATACAAAGATCAGCTGATCCTAGAGAGCCCAGCCTCAGCAGATACATTTACAACACTACTCATGCACCTGAGGCTCAGGGAACATCTCAGAAGAGAATGGAAAGGTTTTAAGAGCAAGAACACAAGGGAAGTATGGTATGATTGTCTTTTTAGAAAAGACAAGGTAGCTACGCCCATGACACCTCAACAATATGACTGAACAGTGACAGTGCTGGGCTCCCACCCCTACAGGGAGAGCCATAGGCAACTAATGATGGACTGGGGAGAATTGGTCTCTACCAAGGATGAGCCTTCTAATTGGTTATCCAATACAAAATGATCAGCTCTGAAGGCATACATACAGAAGTAATGCCAAGTAGACTCAGCAGTTGTATTTATATATTTATACACACACACACACACACACACACACACACACACAGGCACACAATGCATACACACACACACACACACACAAAGAGACTATCAGTTTGGATAGAAGAATGGTAAGGTTTGGAGGGAAGAAAGGAAAGGGGAAAGTGATATAATTAGATTTTAATTTAAAAATAGACTTTTAAGAGAATGAAAAGAAATGTGAGTTTCCAGTACTCCTAAGTCTCACAAGCTGGTGAGGAGCTGCACCAACAGGAAGTTTGTGGTAGCTCTGTTATAGCTGCCAAGAGCTAGAAGCAGCCAACTATACTTGGGCCAGAAAATGTATAAGCATCCCGGGGACCACAAACAGCAGTGATGATACAGATATGTAGTGGGATGCTGTGTAGAAGCAAGAAGGAAAAGCAGATCCTTCATATGATATGAATCACAGATGAATCTGAACTGTGTTTTGCTAAGCAAAACTCAATGGCAAAGTTACTTTGATTCTATTTCTCCATGATCTGGAAAGTACAGAACCAGAAGGCAAGAACAAATCAGTGGTTGACAAAACTTAAACTGTGGGGAGAGGGAATGTCAAGGTGTTTGTGTTTGTATCTGCCACTATGTTTCGGGTACCTGGCTATGCATGTTAGAATCTCAAATAGATCATCATCAGCTCACACCAGTGTGTGAAAATGGACAATGTCCTGAATCACCTCTAGTCTACAGAAAGGCTGGCAAGGACTGGAAATATATTTCTTATGGGGTCCTTAGTGTACAATGAACATGTACAAACATGTAGCTAGTGAGGACAGCCTTCTTACAGATGAGACACCAGGAGATAAGGGCTTAGTTGGTAGTCAGGTGTCAGTTTAGGCTCCTGGTTTTGTTCAGGGCATGAAGTGCATATTGCCACGATCATGACTTCACAAAGAAACATACATATCCCAGGTCAACTCCTCATAATGACTTAGAACCAGTGGCCCTGAGCACATCTGGCTGTGGTGTTCTCCAACCAGTGGAGTTGAGCAATGAAGAAGTGAAGTCCAGGTTAGGCACAGAAAATGGAGGCCAACCTGAAGCACCATGTGACACCAGAAGTAAATAATTGCTACAAAGTCATTGGTGGTGGCATTGACCTCGCATGTGATTCAACCAGAAGGAGCTCCCTCCCAGGAGAAACCAAATGTGTAGTAGTCTTACTGGATCCACACTAATATGAAAAGGGGGACTTCTCCTTAAGGAATTATTTCTAGTCCTGATGTGAAGGAACACCAGGAATTGCTGTGACTAGCCCCAGGGGTGCCTAATAAAATAGATCAAGACAACTTCATGGGATAATTCTTTGGCTGAAAGTATATTCCCAGGATGTTTGGTTGGTTACAAACAGAAGCTGTTTAACAGCGGAATCCCAGTAGACAGAACCTCAGTAAGCCCTTCCTAGTCCATATGACCAGAGACAGCACTGGGTGCCACAGCCTCCTAATCAACTCTGAGTACAGATGACCCCTGGTCATGGCCTCACCATTTCAAGTCACTGTTAGAAAGCTGGACATGATGACAATGGGTATGGTCCCAACCATCAGGAGGCTTGGATAGGATTGCCGTGAGTTAAGGACAGCCTGTGCTATACAGTAAGTACTGGCCCCGCCAGTGCTTCAGAGCAAGACTCTCGCAAAAAAGGATGAACGAACAAAGGAAAGGAAAGGAAAGAAAACAAGTTTTTGGTGTGGCTTTGTTTTGTTTTTTAAAGAATCTTCCTTCCACACTTGGCTAGTGCTTTTGGGGAGAATTGAGGTTCTTGAAGACAAAGAAATACTGGAATGCTGGCCAGTTGGGACCAGTCTATGGAATGTCTTTACAACAAGAGGTCCTACTTATTCCCAGTGCCATCCAATTAGGATAGCCAAGTGCCCTGCTCAGTGTTTAGTTCCAATTGTTGCTGAGTGTCGGTGGGTATAGCAAACGCCTGGCCAGCCTTGTGAGTGTGGCAGCTGTGCTCTGCTATCACAGTGCCGCTGGGAGCACCGAATGACCTTCTGAACTGTGTATGTCAGCCCTGACTCTGGCACAGATGCAGATTGACTGAGGGCAGTAAGCCACCTATCAGATTGCACAGTCTAGAACAGTGACAAAGTGACCGGCTAGTTTCACAGGTCTTTCTGTGACATCACTGTGCATCAAACAAATTATGATTTGCTCTTTGTGAGTTTCTATTTCAATTTCTGACATTTTATAATTGACTCTACAATATATTTGTACTACAGTTATCCTCCCTCCCACCCCGTACCCTGCCTTTTCATTTCAACCTTGGGAATATGAGAGAAAAGCAATCTTTCGTTGTGCCTCTGTTAGGAAACAAAGTAAGTTGAGGTGGGCTGGAAGGATACTGTAATGAAAGAGGGAGTCCTGGAACTTCTGAGAAGCCAAGAATGTCCCTCTGCTCGCACCCAGAGGACAGTCCTGCTCATGTGTGCACAACAGTATGCACACCTATAGCTTGCATGTAACCACAGCATGGTTCCAGTCCACGTGTATGTCATAAACGCGTGTCACTGTGAGCTACACATGCATTCTGTACCCAGTGACATTTTGTGCTTTCATATTAACGATTTTTTATTCATCTTGAAGTTGATAAACCCTTTTGCAAAATTCTTGTTTATTTTGTTTTTTATTCATCTACAGTCAAATATTTAATTGGAGATATATCCGTGGTAACACCCATTGAATGTGCTGTCATTCTGAGTCTCTGGGTGTTGCATTGTATAGCTTATTGAGGTACATGCCATTCTCTATATTTCGTAGAAGAGGAAACTAAGGCAGGCACAGATAAACCAGAAGGTGTGTGCTGGGCAACGATAACTCCAGATGTCTCTCCTGAGCTGTGTGCTCATAATGTGACAGACAGAGATATGAGCCGAGCGAGTGAACGTGTAAGTGAGTGAGTGAGTGAGTGAGTGAGTGAGTGAGTGAGTGAGTGAGTGAGTGAACAAGTGAGTGAGTGAGCAAGTTGAATGAGTGAGTGAGTGAGCGAGTGAGCAAGTGAATGAGTGAGCGAGTGAGTGAGTGAGTAAATGAGCAAGTGAGCTCATAATGTGACATGGACAGAGACATGAGTGAGTGAGCAAGCAAGCCAGCCTGCCTGTCATTGAGAGAAGCAGACATTCTGTATCAGGAAAAAAGTTCTATAATCAGCTTGAAGTCCACAGTAAATGGATTGCTTCTGTGGCTAATATATTCTTACCACAGCAATCTCTCAGCAGATCCATTTGTAAGCATCTACACGAGGAACACAGGTATATGCACATGTCCTCAGATTACTCATCGATGGTCCTTACCCCAGTCTTTTATGTAGGGGCTTATCAATCTGTAGCCCATACAGAGTCGGAAGTTGTCATGCATGCAGACTGGACGAACTGCCGTACGGGTCCTGGTGTTTGCAGCAGTAACAGGACAAGTGGTACAAATGCCCCAGTTTGCTTCCTGTGTCTGAACTGACCATTTCTCTGTCTCAGTGCAGCTGAGACAAGCTGGCAGCCAAGTAAACCTCTTCACTTACACAGAACATTAAAGTTACATTTCCTCTAGATTCCTCAAGTAAAATTAGTCACATACTTGATTACAGATGAGTTTTATGGCCAAAGACCAAACACGCTACTGTCTGACAGAGAAATGCTCTTGAAAAATAGGTATCACACCTGCTGCAGTTCTTTGGTTGGTTGGTTGGTTGGTTGGTTGGTTGGTTGGTTGGTTGGTTGGTTTCTTGAGATAGGGTCTCTCTGTGTAGCCCTAGCTGTCCTGGAACTCACTCTGTAGACACCATCCCCATACCCCCAACCTCCTGTCTCCTCCCTTCTCCCCACACAGCCCTTGCCCCCATTCCCCCACCCACCCTCTGCCCCCCCATCCCACCCCAGCTTAAAGAGCTTGTTTTGTTTGGTTTATTTTTTGTTGTTGTTTTAAGTGCTTTTTAAAACCAATATTTAATAAATTTCAGTATAGTTAAAGTCTCCTTATGCTCATATAGGAAGAATGTGGGCTCAGTCAGCATCTTCTATGATGGGCACTTATAACTAAGGAAAATACTTAATAAAGGTGTAACTATTGTTTAAGGTTAAAGTACAACTTGGATTGTAGTTCGCACATGTACCTGCATGCATATATATTCCCACATGTGTGCAGGTGCCCATAGAAGCCGCAGCACGTTTGTGTCCCCTGCACCTGGAACTGGAGGTGGCTAAGCACGGCCTTATGTTGGAAGGTGCTAAGTCCCCACTGCTGCGCTGCCTCTTCAGCCCTGTAGCAACATCTTCCCATTCGTGTGTGCTGTGTTAAAGGTCCTCAAGGTCACTAGGATCTAGGCGTTGATGTGTTACTGTTGTCATGCGTACCTGGTGTGTCTTCTGAGCCCTCACAGCAGTCGGCCTTTCCTTGTGGGTACATATGCCCACATTTGCTACAAGAAGGGCTCCAGGGGTGAGGCTGAGGAAGGGATACATTAAATGTAGAACTATGGACTCCGACTCGCTAACGTCAGTGTGCCAGGAGGGAGGCCTGCAAGGAGGAGCAGAAGCTGAGGGCCAACCAGGCTCTCCCATTCTTGGCTGACGCGTGCAAGAACTCCATATGTGCGAGGCCAACTCGCCTGGCAGAGGGGGACGCAGCAGTGCGTGTACTCCCTTGTATTGCAGTATCTTAGCAGAGAGACCCGGGGGCTGAGCACAGAGGCAGTGCTTCCCTTGTCTCTGCCCTCCCTGGGAGCCTGTGCTCAGGCGGAATGATGAAGCACAGTACATGACAGGCCGCTCCGTCTGTCTGTGCTGGGTTTACTAATGTGGCAGATTTTCCTGAAATGATTAACAAATCAGAAAAAGTTTACTCCAGCTGGGACAAGTCATAACCAAAGTACCATCACCATTTTTATTAGGGGGAATGAGGTCCAGAGGAAACTGAGAAATAAATACTTATTTCCAAATGGTAACAAAGTAAAGGGAAACCCATTTTATCACAGTCTTTATCTCCTAGTCATTAAGTGTTTGTGGGCACCAATTTCTTGGGTACTAGGAGTCCCAGGGCACGACTGTAGGAATTTCTACAGATGAGATGAGAGGGCATCTGAGACCCCAACCAACCTAGTGGCATTTGGTACATGCCCATGATGCCCACCAAGGCAGCTACTGCAGCATCAGCTATGGTACTCTGGGTCGGGTCAGGACAGCATGTAGGTGGGCTCAGGCCCCGTGAGGAGCTGCCCACCCCCTCCTCCTTGGGAATGTAGTCAGGCAGGCTACCCTGCTCGCCTAACAGACTTCTGCTGTTCCCCTAGGGAAGATCCCTTTCCTTCAAGACCTTCCTCATCTGGGTTTTGATCAGTATTTACCAAGGTAAGATGGGCCTGATTTTACCAGACCTGTCCTTAGCACACATCTTCCCATTCATATACATTCATCACTAAAAGTCCCCAACAACATGGGGATTGTCTGTCTGTCTCTTTGTCTTCCTGTCTGTGTTGTCTTAGCAATACTGTTGTGTTTTTACCTGCAAATTAAATATCAACAGCTTAAAATGTCTCTAACAGTAAGTATGTCTATCTTGTAGATTGGTATTCCAGCGCATGGATGTATGGATTAATGTTCTGGGAAGAGCTTTTGGTTGATTGTGGGAGTTGAATTTTAGAGATAGGGTTTTGTGTAGCCCCAGGTAGGTTTGGCCAAGCTCATCATGTAACTGAGCTGTTCTTGAACTCCTGGTTCTTTTATTCCCCCTTCCAAGTGCTGGGTTGCGGATGTGTGCCACTGTGCCCAGTCGGTGTGATGCCGATACTCTGCCTGCTCAGCCGCATCCCCCAGCCCAGACTGTACTTTATAACTGTTAGTGTCGGCTGGTCGGAACACTTTGATAAGCACTTCTCACAGTGCTGCACAATGGTTTCCTCACAGGGTGGTGATAGTGAGGCCTGGAGACATCTGTAGTGGAAAGCTGCTGCCCCCTCTAGGTCTCTAGTGAGGACAGCTTATCTGACCTAGCATGACTGCCTGGCTGCTCAGAGACCACATGTGAGGCTGGGAGCTCAGCCAAAGCTTGGGGAAGCTGGCCTCCTGTAGATCTTTAACGTCTGTGAGTCTGCAAATGCCACAGTTCAGTTTCTGATTGGACTGTCCATCCCTGTGAAGTCTGTCTGTGGCCCTGGTCCCTGTTGTGTGTGTTTGAGCCAGCCGTTCCTGTGCTCCCTTTTCTAGCTAGATCACATGACCATGCAGTTCCCAGGCCAGCAAGGAGGCTGCCCTGAGAAAGGCCCCTCTCTCTCCTTCAGGAGGCATCCTCATGTACGGGGCTCTGCTGCTCTTCGAGGCCGAGTTTGTCCATGTTGTGGCCATCTCCTTCACAGCGCTGATCCTGACCGAGCTGCTCATGGTGGCCCTGACTATCAGGACGTGGCACTGGCTGATGGTTGTGGCAGAGTTCCTCAGTCTGGGCTGCTATGTTGCCTCACTTGCTTTTCTGAATGAGTATTTTGGTAAGTGCTTGGAGCTTTGATTCATTATCTGCAAGTGATCCTTAACCCTTGCTTGTCATTTCCTCAGCACCTTCTCTTACAGACAAATGCTGTAGAAGAAAGCCTTACCACACAGGTTTTTCTGGAAAGATAAAGCTGTGGCAGTGATTTATGAAATGAAGGCCTTCACCACCTTGCTTATGCTTGCCAGGCTCATGTTCCCCCAAGAGCTGCTCTGTTGATATGTCCGTGGTGGAAGACGCTGACTGCTTCAAGGCTCTGAGCCTCACTGTCCCACTTCCTTCTGCTGTCTGCAGGCTCTTGACGGCAGCTGTAGGTTTCTCACCATGTAAAGAGGGTGTCTTCCCCAGCCCAGCTCTCAGTGACTTGTCAGGAGGCCCCAGCTTCCTAAGAAAAAGATCCTAAGCAAAATGTGCTGTTTCCTCAGGAGTTCCCCATCAGAGAACCTACACTCCTCTGTCCTGCCACACCCTAGCACTGGCCCGCCCTCTCCTGGCCCACACTGTTTCGCCTCTTCTTCCCCAGCCAGAGGCTAAGAATGGAAGAAGCCATATCCTACCAACCTGGGGAGCGTGGCTGAAGAGAGGGTGATGTGCTCACCTGAGTCCTCATGAGTGTGGCCTCACTGGGCTCCTAGAGTGTGAAGAGTCCCAGTTTCCTGGACTTCAAAGCAGAGAGTGTGGACATGGTCCGTGCGCCCCTGGTGTGCATTCTTCTAGCTGCCTGAAAGCCAGGCAGTGTACTTCTTGATCTTAAAAGAAAGGCCCCAGGCTTCCAAGAGGAGAAAGCTTTATATGTCCCTCTTGTGCTCTTCACACCATGATGGCAGCGACAGTTTTCATCTTGAACAGTTGTCCATACGAGCTAGTCACATGCCTGGGACCAGTCAGGGAGTGATACGGATGGGAAGTAGAGAGTTAGCTGTCCATCAAAGGAAGCATGACACAGCTGGCAGGAAAGAAAGGGCTTCAAATGAGAACGAACATCACTATTACTCTTGTTTGGAGCGTGGTGTGACCAGTTTCCTATCAGGAAAGGTTTCGCTTTTTATGGCATTCACTTCAGCATGTGTCTATCACTGTACACAGACAGTGAGTCAAAACACTCGGGCTGGGAAACAGATGATCATTCAAAGTCCATTGCTGTCACAGGCAGGCATACAGTGGAGTCTGTACATGGGAGTTCTACAAGTGACACCAAATAGCCCGTCACAGGACACTAGGCAGGATGGTTGCCTCTGTCCCCATGATCTCCTCTGCAGACTGCAGCTGATGCTGTCTGTCCCCCTGCCAGAGCAGACTGCACAGAACAGGTCTTGTTCAGGCAGGCATTAGAAGCCCTGAGGTGAAGCAGAGTTCTAAAGTAGTCACTCTCAGACAGGAGCACAGAGTCAGGGAGTGTGTCTGGTTGTTTGCTTCCAAGTTACAGTGACATCATTGCTACATTGTTGTTCCGTTTAAAAGATTATATAGCAGCAGGCAATGGAAGGAAGGGTTAAACCCCCAACTACAAGTGCATTCCACACTCAGAACATTCTACTGCTTTTTAATGCATTTCTCTAATCAGTAGCTAACTAACCACTTAAAATGTCTGAGCCTCTTTTAATCTCTCCTTCATCTGCCTTGTTCATGTTTTCTCTTGGCACAGGTATAGGCAGAGTATCTTTTGGCGCTTTCTTAGGTAGGTAAAGTTATTATTCCCTTCCAGAGTATAGAAATTTAGCAAAGTAGCATTGATAAGCATGCTAACCTAATTCTTTAAAATTTTAAATACAAACTGATCTTCCTCAAACTTGGCACTTGTCATCTCGTGAGTGAAGTCTCGTGAGCCTGCCCTGAGCCACCTCCCCACACAGTGTGCTTGTAGGTGCTCTCCAGCTAGGTGAGGGAAGTCTGGGGTCTAGTCTGCTGTCCTTCCCTAAGACAGACTTGCTGGAGGCTCCCTCCACCTGTGTGTGAGCACAGCCTGGGCTCCAGTACCCGATATGAGAGAGTGACTGGAAGCAGGAGCTCTCAGCGCGGCTGCTCACGGCAGTCTGGGTCTCTGCACTCTGTAGGCTCTTCAGCTTGTGTTCGGCTTGTGCATGAGGGCGTCCATGGCCTAGTTAACAGAAAGCGAGCCTGCGTCCTCCACGCAGCAAGGCAGTGTCCTGTCAACCGTGCTGCAGATCTGTCTGCTGCAGGTCTGTCTGCCTGCTGGTCCCATGCAAGTCCTCCCCAGTGCCAGGCTATGCTCACTGTTGACAGAAGCACACATTGAACAGCTGAGGTCAAGGACAGACCTGTGGCACACAGCCACAATGGAGCCAGTGGCTCTGGGGATCCTGAGGGGGCTCAGTCTGGGCTGTGGCTACAACCTTAGGGGCTGGGAGCTCCTGTAGTTGACTCTCATTCTCCTCTGCCTCCTCCTGACAGATGTTGCCTTCATCACAACCGTGACCTTCGTGTGGAAAGTGTCAGCCATCACTGTGGTCAGCTGCCTCCCGCTCTACGTGCTCAAGTACCTGAAGAGAAAGCTGTCTCCTCCCAGCTACTCCAAACTGTCCTCCTGAGCATGGCATGAGGCCAGCTAGAGACTCGTGAGTGGGCAGTATGAGGAGGGACGGGCACTGCTGGCAGGCTGAGCTCACCTAGCCCTGCTCGGCCGTGCCTGTACTGAAGCAGCGTGAACAGCTACTGAAAGGAAGTAACAGCTTCGGCACCCGACGCTGGGCAGGCTTCACTCCCGAGTGCCAGAGTGTCTTTTCTGCAGTGGTGCGCTGTAGAAGCCATTCCTGCTCAGACTGCAGATGCCACGCCTGCACATGCCCCTGCACCTCAGGAGACAGTGGGCCTGCTCACCCACCATGGCTATGGCCGCACTCCTCTGCAGATGCAGTTTTGCTTTTCAGTGGACACCACACACACATACACACAAGCCCAGGCGGCCAAGCGGTGACACTTCTGCTGTCCTCATTCCGTCGCAGCTGTGAATGTAAACCATTCCTCAAGGCACTTCTGTTAGCTGATGCATTTTTATATCTGTCAAACCGTACTCAGAACTGTTTACATAGAACTTGGCTGTCCTGTGCTGCCACAGCACCAGCCACACTGCTTTGCTTCCTGAGTAGGAGTCCCTAGTCCTGTGCTTACACTCCTAGCCCACACGCATCTGCGCCTGTGACGGCAGAGCCTCTGTGGAAGGCTGCGCTGAGGGCTGATGGGAGCTCTTTAGAAGACTTCTGGCCTCAGAGTTAACCCCGGGTGGGCATTGTGAGTTCAGCTCTGCACTGTACAACGTGCCCACCACCGATGGGCCTCTTGCCCTCAGCTCTTCACATGCGAAAGCAGGCTGTGGGAATCTCCTTTGCACTAGTTTTTTTTATATGCCTGTGCTCTTAGCTTGACTTCCCCTCAAATGTGGGCCACTAAGACCCTGAAGTCCTTGGGGAAGCACAAGCTGTGTGAGAGGAGCCCTGAGGAGCTCGCCTTAACAGGCCATGAGTGTGCGCAGGACCCCCCACAGGCTCCTGTGAGCACTGCTTTCCAGAGGAGAGACTCTGGCTGCAAATAAAGCTTCACCCATCCCTCCAGCGCCTTTTGACTTGAACTCCTTTGTCCTTAGTTGGGGACCTTCTGGGTGCTTGAGCATATTCCCTTTCCAGACACAAATGCAACCAGAAAAGCTGTTTCTTATATTCTCCACAAGGTGTCACTGTTGGTTGTCAGTTCACAGGCAGGTTTTCTCCCTGCTGAAAGAGGGAGGCCAGAGGTATCCGACCAGCATATCCAACCTGACTTCGTGATGTCCCCATCCCCTCACTGATACAGTGTGAATTAAGAAAATGCCAGAAGGCCGTGAGCCGAGACCTCAATGCTTGGGTCTGGGTGTAGACCGAGTGCAGATCACTCTACCTGTATGCTGCTTAGAAACGGAACACACATGGCAAATTAACCAGCATGTGTGTCGAGAGTTGCAGAAAGCCTCAGAAAACAATACCATGAACCTCTGCAGTTCAGATGCTTTGGTGCACAGGCCTTCCCATGGTGGTGGATACAGAACAGGCTTTAAGACTTCAGAGGTCGAGATGCACCAAGTCCTAGTTAGAAGCTTTGTGAAGCCAGTGCGGTTTCTCACCCGTGAAGTGAGCATCAGCTCCCTCAGGATGCCGCTGGTGGGTCAGATGAGATCAGCATGGGAGGGAGCCCTGGAAAGACGCCTGGCACGCGGTGACTCAGAAGGACTGAACAGGAAACTGCTTAATAAAGGATCATTACCCGAGGTAGCTCAGTCCTACCTACAAAGTGCCTTGTCAGTGTCGGGGAAAGACCCACCTTGAGGGGCAGCCCTGCGCCCCTGCTGGCTTCTGAGACAGCCTTGTTGCATGTACTTTTAAATTCTGGAGCTTTCTTGGCTCCAGAGAGTTGTATGGACAGGCTTGCCTGCTGGTGAGCACTGGCCAGCCCTCAGAGGGCCTCTGTGTCTTCTGCAGGCCACTTCCTCGCCATAAAGAAAGGGCCTCTGGATTGCTCAAGGGTCCTGGTCTTGGTCTCACCCTTCCTCCCCATTGGAAACTCCAAGCAGGAAACCTCCCAGAGTCCTCCAATACACATATGATATTGTAGATATGGCCTTGCTCGTATCCATAAAAATGCATATGCAGGGAAACTGGCAGGACAGATAGCAAGTGGAGAAACTCCCCGGAGAGGTGGAGCTGAGCCAAAACCAGAAAAGATCCATTCATGCCAAGGATAAGGTAGCTTTAGGACAGAGGAACAGACGGGTGGGAGCAGAGTGCAGAGTAGTGGAGCAGAGCGCGGGAGAGTGCTACAGGAAGGCCAGGGAAGCAGGCAGTGGGCGAACACGGAAGAATGAGGGAGCTGTGGACAGGTGGCCAGATGCAGACCTACCTTGAGGGGCTGGGCAGCTGGGCGGATGGACGGATGGATGGGTGGATAAATTGGTGGGTAGGCAGATCAGTGGATGGATGGATGGATGGATGGATGGATGGATGGATGGATGGATGGATGGCCAGTCCAGTGGTGAACAATGAGGAAGCAGATAGGTAAATAGATGGGTAGGTGGGCAGATGAGTGGATGAACTTTTCATGACCTCTTAACACTTCAACCTAGGAACCACCATGCTTTTCCTTCTAACACTTGTGAAGCCTGTGGATCCCACAGAACCCTAACAGGTTGTTTAAATGACCATTGACTCCTTCCTGTGATGCTCAGAGCCCTGCAAAGAGACCGTAGTAGAAAGGCCAGGTGCTGCTCCACCTCAGAGGGAGGCCTGGGGACCATCCTGTGCAGCATTCACGCATGCCTCTACTTGCATCCTTGCAAAGAGGGCATGGGGTGCTCCATGGGAAAGTGACTCCCATACCTGTACTAGAGGCCTTAGTCAAAAGACAGGCGACCCGGCTGGGCAAAAAGCAGACTACACTCTGTACGGAGACATAGTGGGCCGGAAGTAAACCGATGGGCAACTACAGTGTGCCAACAGAAGGTATCATAAAGCCAGCTGTCCATGACACTGCCGTCCTAGGGGACTGCATATACCAACTGTCACTCAGGACAAAGAGAACCCGTGATGGAAATTGTGTTAAGTAGATGAATAACAGAACACTCTGGGCTTGGTAAACCAGTTGTCCTCCTAAGCATTTTAGGTTTTTTAAGATTTTTCCCCTGTATAGTCTTAAGGTGTATGTGGTGTGGGCTCATGTATATGTAGCTGTTCTCACATATGCATACGTGGCAACGAGGGGGATAGTAGGTGGCCTGCTCTGTCACTCCCTGACTTAGCCCTTTAAGACCAAGTCTCCCAATCTTGTAGCCAGCATTCCCCAGTGATCCTTCCCATCTGCCTGACCAGCACTGGGTTGCAGGCAAACAACCACACCTAGATTTTTATGTAATGTTAGGAACTTAAGCTAAGTTCATGCTTGCAAAGCAAGTGCTCGTATCCACTACAGCAGCTCCCACCTCTGTGACTGGCATCTTTACCACCATCAGTAGTGGCAAATAGAGAAGGAAGGAGAAATTAAAATGATACTGTCAGGTCATAAAGCCGAGTTGGCATTATGAGGGTTTGCACCCAGCCACTGCAGAAGACACAGTGGGCCATATGCTGGGTCAGTAAGCGCCCCCAGAGAAGCCCAAATAGCCAGAATCAAGAAGACACACCAAGTAAGTTGAGACACACCTGTAATCCCAACACTTAGGAGGCTGAAGCAGGAGAATTGTACATTTGAGGACAGTGTGGCCTACATATCAAGGCCCTGTTTCACAAAACAAGAGTCAGATGGTCTACTTCTAAAGTAGGTAAAACAATTTTCAACTTAATGAAAATGTCAAAATTTGACAGAGCCACGCTTGAGGGATCTGACTTCCAGGCTTAGATGCTTCTGTGAGGGGTGAAGTGTGAAACTCAAGACTTCACTTTGGGGAAGCGACGGGGAGAAATAGCAATGCAAGCTAACACTGGAAGCCAAGGATGACAATAGGTCAGCAGAGAAAGGTTCACACTGCAGCCAAGAAGCCCAGAAGCCAAGCTAGCAGCTGGCCTTCCTGCTCGGCTGCCGAGAAGAGACTAAATCCCCTCTCTGTGGCCTCATGGACAGACACAGCAGCTGGTGGTCACCAGCGTTAGTGCAGAAGCACACCTGGGAAGACCAGAAAAGCAACAGGGTTCATCACTTGGCTCGGGTTCCGAGGCATCGGAGTGTGTGCTGGATCGCAGCTGTACTCTTGGAGTAGACAGGAAGCAGAGAGGCAGACGAAGGGACCAGGGTTCCCACAGCCCCTTCACGGCACACCCCCAGTGACTTAAACTCCTCCCACTAGGTCCCACCTGACTAGGGCCCACACTTGTCTAAAGCTCCATCTGGAAACCAGGCCTTCCAACCCCCGGCCTTTGGGGGAACATTTAAGATACCCCACAGTAACATTCTTGGGGCTTGCAGAGTGGGGAGCAGAGCATTCTGTGGCGAGCAGACGTTGGCGCTGCAGCCTCTTCCTGGTGCTTACGTAGTAGATGGGGGCAGGGGTCTTCCCCACAACTCGTATTTTTAATCAATATTTAAAATAGGTTTTGAAGATAATGAAGATCTACTAAGAACTGAGCTCAGATGAGTGAACACCTGCTGAGTGGTCAGGTCACACATGTCAGACACCGAACCCCGCGTGGGAAATGGGCTCAGGCCTGGACAGCGGCGCTTCTGATGACTGATTTTTCTAGATGGAACACTAATTGGTAAACCCAGTTATCTTAGTCAGGGTTTCTATTCCTGCACAAACATCATGACCAAGAAGCAAGTTGGGAAGGAAAGGGTTTATTCAGCTTACACTTCCACACTGCTGTTCATCACCAAAGGAAGTCAGGACTGGAACTCAGGCAGGTCAGGAAGCAGGAGCTGATGCAGAGGCCGTGGAGGGATGTTACTGGCTTGCTTCCCCTGGCTTGCTCTCTTATAGAACCCAGGACTACCAGCCCAGGGATGGTCCACCCACAAGGGGCCCTCCCCCCTTGATCACTAATTGAGAAAATGCCCCACAGTTGGATCTCATGGAGGAACTTCCCCAACTGAAGCTCCTTTCTCTGTGATAACTCCAGCCTGTGTCACGTTGACACACAGAACCAGCCAGTGCACCAGTTGACTGAACATACTTGTCTATGAATACAATTCCTGGCCTGTGGACAGCTCCTGTGTGGGCCAGCACTTATGAACCACCCCAAATGGGAAGGATCTGCCTGAGCCAGGGACCAAGAGGCCCTGTGTCTTAGGAAATGCCTGCCTTCCAAACTTGCAGCCTGTGCTGCCAAGGAGCAGGACACCCTGGGGCCGCAGAGGATGTCACTCTCAGGCCCAGTGGTCACTTTGGTCAGTCCTGCAGCTCTGTGGCAGGATATTCTTGGACCCCAGGAGCACATTGTCCTCATGCATCCTCCTGCCCCACCACACTTGGAGTCTGGCACCTGCCTCCGGCATTCCTGACTGTCCTAGCAAGCCTCCATTCCTCATTGTCCTCATGCATCCTCCTGCCCCACCACACTTGGACTCTGGCACCTGCCTCCGGCATTCCTGACTGTCCTAGCAAGCCTCCATTCCTCATGAGAACAGCATGGTGCCACAGATGTGCCCGGAGAGTGCAGTAAGGGCTGGAAAAACTCAGGTACAGAAGTTTGCAGGCTTCTCAGTGCAGAGAGCTGAGCTGGCCTTGCTGCACAGAGAGCTGAGCTGGCCTTGCTGCAGAGTTGTACGTGTGTGGACCCGGCTGCGCCCCGTATGCGGCTTCTCAAACTACAGGGCCACACACCATACAAGACCATCAGGGAGTGGGATGGGCTGAGGTCATAGAACTGGACACTGACAAGCACCTCTGTCCTCCCAGCTGGACCTGCACCTTCCCCTTCCCCCCAAGCATCCCAACCAGGGGCTCCGCAGGGTAGCAAGCTCAGCCTTAGCCTCAGCACCCTTCTCATCAAAGACTGGCTGAAAAACCCTATAGAAAAGCTGCCCAGCTAGGAGCGTAAGCACTGTGCTATGCCACATCTCCTCCTCCTCCTCCTCCTCCTCCTCCTCCCACGTGTCCTCAGGATTTGGCAAGAGCCACAATGAGACATGATGTGCTCACCTCTCTTCTCCCCTCTGGCCTGCCTTTGGGCATTGCTCAGACACTTGACTGGGTGTCCGCCTGGAAAGGGCCCTAGGTGGAAATTGTTCAGCACTGGCTTCCACCCAGGCACATGACACCAACCTGTGTCGTTATAAAAATGCCCTCCACTGGGAGGGATGCCCCCCTTCCCCCCTTGCCCCTCACTGCCTGTGGCAGGTGGGTGAGTTAGTCCCGCGGTCATGAGGATGGGAGAGCTGGCCCCACCTTTCACTGGCTGCGGCACTCAGAAGAGCGGGCACCTCCCCTGGGCAGCAGGGTAGAGCTGGCCTTGGTGGCAACGGTGTGAGTGAGCCAGCCCTGCGGACGTGAAAACAGGAGAGCTGACCCCTTGCTGGCCACAGCATTGGGTGAGCCAGCTGAGACATCCTGGTGGTGTGGGAGCAAGAGAACTGGCAGGCTCCGGCTGACCAACTCAGCTAGCTCCCAGTCCTAGATCCAAGGCTTTGAGCTGGCCCACCCCAAAATCTACCCCATCCGCGATCTGCTGGAGTGCGTGAAAGGGTTGATCGTGCAGGTCCAGAGCTGTGGCAGCTCCATGACACAGGGCTACCACAGGATACCCAAGAGGAGTCTCCCTGAGGATCCAGTATAGTGCAGCAGAAGTCAGAGGCCACCAAACAGACCAAGGACTCCTTGCAATGAACATTTGCCAAGTAAAGGCGTGTGGACAAAGGGTATATATACTGTGTAACACACTGACACACTACAGCTCCATGAAAAGACTTGTTTTCCAATTTTTTGGTATGGTGGTTACAAGGCTGGAAGGCGAATACAAATGGGTGAGTAGATGTGTGGAATTAGGGTACATGGTGTGAAATTCACCATGATTCAATGCAAAATTCTAAAAAGAAATGCACTGCACCACTGTGCCTCCCTCAGCCTGCATTGGCACCTGAGTATGGGTGAAATTCCAGATCTGCCCAGGAGGGGGCAATAGAAACCAAGAAACGGTGCTTCCAAGTTGCCCCGGAAGCCCAGGCTTAAATTAGGGTTTAGTTAACTACTGGACAGAATGAGCAATCCCCGATGCCACATGGTCATGGGGTCCAACACGAAATCTTGGCTTTATTCTAGCAGAGGAACTGCTGCTGCTGCTCACAGGCGCTTGCGGACAGCTAGTATCTGGTTTTGTCTACGTGGGGAGCTCGCTTCCCTCTGCTGCGGAGCCCCAATGTCCAAATTCCAAGTGCCTACTCCTTGTGGGAAAGGTCCCAAGGCTACAACCCAGGGCCGAGGACTGGAACGTTCACAAGCTGCCGCTCATATGAGACATCCTGCATACCTGAGGAGACAGGGGTCTCTGGGGGCTGAGACCTTCCCATCCATTCTGCTGATCCCGAGCTCTGTGCCCAGCTCACTAGGCACGGAGGGAGCTGGTTTGCTCCCTGCAGGCTCTGGGCAGCCACCTGTGAACTGTGGGCTCAGCACGGATGCCTCTTCCACCTAGGTGTCCCTACGGGTACAGGTAGGCAGCTTTGCAAGTATGGGGTTCAGCAGCAAATGTTCTGGGGCCTTCGAAAGCCCACCCCCGAAGGGAATGTGCTGGGATACTCCCAAAGGTGCCGTGGGTGGAGCGCTACTTCTCTCTGGAGGAGGAAGAGTGAGGCCTTAAAACTGGAACATCCAGTCAGAAATCTGGGGTGTTATGTGAACTGGAGTTGAAACATTGAGAGGCCGAAGAGTGCCAGTATCCCAGCCAGGACGTCAGCCATACCCACAAAGCCACCCAGCTGCCCCCAACCAGCAGCACCCTCCTCCACCTAAGGCTGAGTAGCCCTGACTCAGTTTCTCCCTGAGAAGAACAGCCTGTGTTTGAAGAAGGAATATGACCAGGGCTCTGCAAAGTCAGAGCAACTCTGGGCTCCCCTGGAAAAGTGGCTGTACTTCTTATTTCATCTGTGACCTGGAGGCACTGGATTACCCTGCCAGGACCGGCTGCCATGAATCTGCACCATTTACCCTGCCAGGACCTGCTGTCCCCAACATTTTCCCCCCTTTTGGCCATTTGTTGAGTAAGGTGCTCACAACACTAGGAACTCTCCACCTCTTTTCATAAGCCCCAGAGATGGTTGTGTCCCACCCCCCAAACCTAGCGTGGGCAGGCAAAATGCAAAGAAGACAGAAACAGTACATCCTGCCCAACCTGGCCTGACCCCTGTACCCGCCAGCAGCTCAGGTCCCTACATGTAGGTCAAGTCCTGCACAGGAGATTAACCTGGGTCTCAGAAGGATGTGGGCCATTTCCTTTCAATTATGCAGCGACTCCCACGTCCTCAGGGCACTTAATTGTTGGGATTTCTCTCTCTTTCTGTAAAGAATCCTTGTGTGGTTCCTCAGGGTTGTGAAGCTAACATTACCTGCTGTGGGTTTGTGGAAGAAAAAGCTGCTGGCTCTCTTAATTTCTGTGACTAATGGTGTGTTCATGTCACTCTGAGCTTTCCAGGACCAACCCTTCATATTCATATGATACATGCAGTTTCCCAGGATGAACACCTTCATATTTATACCATACATGTAGAGGATCCCAGGATGAGCTCCTACATATCCACACCATGTACAGAGGTTCCTGGGGCAAGCCCCTTCATATCCATAACATGTATACCCGGGTTCCACAGATGATGACATCACATCCCCCACAGAGCCGCTCACAGCACAAGCCCTTCCCTGCTGAACGTGCAGCAGCAGCAGTTTCAGGACATTCACATGCCGCCAGTTCCAGGGTCTTCCATGACAACACAGTGGAGGACTGAGGAAACCCAGCGGCTGTTCTCACTGCGGGTAGTTCTGGGGACATGGGGTGGCTCCCAGGGATAGGTGGGGGGCTTCTGGACTTTGATCCTGTGTTCATTCTGCCATGAATGACCTTGACTCTAAGGTACATGAGCTGCACAGACCACAGGTGCTGTGTGGAGAATGTGCTGGCTGTGGACTACACCTTCCTGCCCCAGGCTGGCCGGGGACCTCCAGGAGGGAGGGGTGAGACATGTCTTAGAGTAGAAACTGAAAGTCCAGGGAGAGGAGGGAGAGGCCTCAAGGCGCCTGGACTGGGGCTCTGGCAGCCCTGGGGACCCCCTGGCTGCCACCATCTTCTGGTGCTTCATGTATCCAGACTCAACCTCCATCCCCCCACCCATTTGAGGTGGTGATCTCTCTCAGGAAAACCTGAGTGATCCCCACTCTCAATTTGTGACAAAACAAAAAGGAGGAAGTGGGAACAGCAAGTCAGCAGACCGGCCTGGATGAGAGGCCTGGATGTCTCCTACCAGACCTCTCAGATTTTGGGTGATGCTAGCGCCAAACCACCAGCATGGAGATGGTTGGTGTGTTAGAGACAGGGCAGGGGTGTTCCAGAGATGGGTTATGAGCTGATCTTCAGCTAGGAATTGGAAGGCTATGCCAAGGGTGAGATTACAACACTGTACAATACCCAGGCACAATGGACCAAGGCACCAGGCGCTGCCAAGAAGCCTAAGATCCAGAAATGGAGAGAGAGGTGCCATGGGGCCTGGAGGGCATGACGGGTTTCCTGATAGCTGCACACTTAAACTGTCAAGAACATGCCAAGAACATGCCTGATACAGCAAGACATGTCAAGAACCCCCTTTCAGGCTGCCTGCTGATATCCTGTCCCTTGGGACGCCTAAACTCAATACATCAAGCCGCCGCCGCCGTACTCCAGGCCAACTTACCCTCTGGAGGACACACTGTGTGCTGCTGCTGCCCCTTTGGRTTCTCCCTGCTCCCCACTCCCCCACAGGCTCTCACCATTGAGGTGCACCAGCCAGGGAGTGCATCGGCTCTGGGAAAGGAGAGCCTATACACCCCATTTCCAGAGCCTGCACTTCCGATACCCACACACCATGTTCGAAGAAAGATGGGCATCACAACCATGAGAGAGGCAGTGTGCCCTACCGGGCTAGCCCACCCAGTAGCCAAGGTCTCTCGGGCTTCCACTCCCTACCAGTTAGCAGGCAAATCAACCCTCGCTGTGACCTGTTGCTTATACCTATCTTCACACCCCAGAACCCCAGAAAGAGACTGTCCCAACCCCATGTCCTTGATGCTGAGCTACACTAGTACTGAAACGACAGAGGAACGTACTGCCTGTCCCCAGGCCTCCTCTGAAGGCCAGGCTGAGAGCACAATGGCGTAAGGGCCAGAACCCTCACAGGGCGCTGACTGATGGGCACGGCGCACTGATAGTCTGCATGGGAGGCGGAAGGGAGAAAACAAAACGTGTGACGGGGACACAGGAGCTAGATGGTTGGCTGGCCACTGTGGCATGTCTATGGTTACTGCTGCTCAAAAGGCTGAGGCAGGAGGATCACTTGTGCTCAAGAGTTCAAGGACAGCCTGGACAAGGCAATTAGATATAGTTTCAGAATGGAGATGAAAGAAAAATAAGGAGGTAGAGAGAAAGAGCACAAGGAAGGAGAAGGGAGGGAGCAAGAGGGAGGCAGGGAAACAGAGGGAGGGAGGGAGACATGAAAGCATGCAAGCAGACATTCTAGCTAGCCTTTGGAAAGGAGGGGCTGCCGTGGTGCATGCCGCAGTATGGTGACACTCAAGGGCATTTGCTAAGTTAAGCAAGCCTGGCAGGAAGGATGGGTGCAACATGGCTCCGCTTCCTCTAAAATCTTTTATTTTATACATATGAACGTTTGTCTGCATTTATTTGTGTGTTGCATGGGTGCCTGGTGCCCGTTGAGGTCAGAAGAGGGCACTAGATCCCCTGAAACAGAAGTCAAGGATGTATGTTAGCCACCCATCGTGTCGATGCTGAGAACAGAATCTGGATGAACTGAGCTCCCACACCCAGTGCGGAGCCATCTGTCCAGACCCCTGGGTTCCTATGGAGTCTAGGAGTGTCAGATCCTTGGGACAGGCAGTACAGTGCTCAGAGCCCAGCAGGGACACAGCGGGAACAGGCTCCGTTTGGGAAGACAGAAAAGTTCCAAAAATGCAAGCGGAACTGTCACCCATCATAGAACAGGCACACACTTGAAATGGGCTACACGGGGCTGTGGAGATGACCCAGTGGGAAGGCTATCGCATACAAACCTGAGGCCCCGAGTTCAGATCCCCAGAAGCCATCGTTGAGCACAGCGGTACCTCTGTAACAGCACTCACACAGCAGATGGGTGGTGGACAGGAGAACCCCACAAGCTTGCGGGCCAACACCTGAGGTTGTTCTGTTACCTACACACACACACACACACACACACACACACACACACACACCATGGCATGGGGATGCCCACATGCATTCACACACAAAACTATCTTTTAAATAGGTCAAAATAGTCAATTTCATGTTATGCTTATTTTAACAGATTTGGAAAAGTAAACCTCCTTTCAAATAGACTGTCTGGATAGAGCCCGGGTCCCGGGGAAGCCCCAGCTCGGTGGGGACAGCCTGGGCATGCTGTGTTGGTAACTTGACGCCTTGCAGTCAATTTACAATTTGGCAAGATGCCACTTCCTGTTTCTAAGAAGAAATAAAGGGCTAAGCAGACCTTTAAAAAGCTCCACATCTTCTTGGACATCAAACGGCCCCACACAAGTTCTTGATGGGTTGAGGGTAAAGGAAGCGGAGACACATGGATTAAATTCCCCTTGCGATTTACTCCAGTTTAAAAATTAATGGAAAAAGTGCCTGGCAAAACTTGTTTAGAGCTTTATTGAACCAAAACAGTTTAAAAATAGTTTGGGAAGCTGGGCCTGCTCCGGGTGGCTGGAACTGTGTCTCGCCAGGGCTGAGGGGCTCCTGGGGCCGCCAGAGCCACGCGCTCTGCAGCGGAGAAAACTACCACCCGTGAGAAATGACAGCAGTCATCTGATATCAGAGAAGGGAAAGAAAAAGTGCTGCCTCATTACCTAGGGCTAGGAGCAAAGTGACTCGCTGTGGGCTACAGCTTAATTAAAACAGTGCAAGAAAGTGAGCGTTTGCAGAAGGTTACAATGTTGCCGTCAGAAAACTGTTGTTCCCCATTACAAGCTTTTTGCTATCAAACAAGCAAACAAATAAAGATCTCTAAGTTTGAAAGGGACGGCCCTGAAAGCAAGGGGCCACCCTTTTGCTGTGGGGAACCCTGTAGGGAGAGAGAAGCAGGCCATCCCAAGGACAGTCACGGCTTGTGGCAACGTCTTGTCCTATATAGAATGGAGCAAAGACCAGAAGACCCAGGTGACAACGACAGCTCCAGCTGCTTAAGAACACAGCAGGTGGTCACCTCCAATCCCCAAAGTCCCTTGCTGACCTGGCCAGCAGGAATTCCAGGTGCAGTGACAAGTCCATTCTCAGCCTACCAGGAAGCACATCCAAATTGAACAAACCTGCACCCGCACCCAGGAGCCCTGCCAAGCATACTCTTGCACATCAGTTTTCCAAGAGACTTCATCTTGAGAGGTTCTCCTACCCCGCATGGTGTGTCATCAAAGGCCCAGTGAAACAGCTGGTGTCTCGCTCCCTGCCATCTTCTTCCTGGTTGGAGGGCTGTTGGCTTTCCATACTTTCCAAAACCACTCTTTTTGTGAATGAGAAGGAAGACAAGAGACCGCTCAGCCACATCTGTGGCTATCAACACAGTGGCTCCGGGGTTCTAGGTTCCTATTGATGTGAGAAGAAGGATCCCAAATCAGTCTGGCTTCAGCCTAAAAGGGGAGTGATTCTGCCACACAGCTGAGAAGTTAGAGGCAGGTTTCCATGGATACCGAGCTTAGACTAGTCACAGATTCTGACCCTGGACTGGATCCCATATAGAGTGACTTCCGCAGGATGGAGCAGGCAACCCAGAGCTTGAGTCTCTGCAGCCTCTGTTAGGGAAGGGCACTGGGTGGCCAGCTTGCCAGGTACCCACCTTGGGCTGGGGCAGGTAGTGAGCAGTGAGCAGCCAATGGGCCACAGAGAATTGAGACTTTTCTCCCGCAAATGCCATAGGATGGATCATGCTACACTGGGCAGGAATGACCTGGCTGCTAGACCTGTTGGGGACACTGGCCCAGAGGGGATGTCACCCCATTCCTTCCATGGCAGGTCCTTTGGAAGAGACTCAGCCCCCAGGAGAAGGAAACCCGCATTGAAGGGTGTGACAGTGTGGGGCGACAACACACACACCCTCTGTTCAAATACTCGGCTTTGATGGCTAGTTGTGGTTGTTAACTTGATCACATCTGGAATTAACTAAAACCCACATAGTCGGGAACACCTGTGACTTTTTTTTCTTAATTAAGTCATTTGAAGTGGGAATCCTGACTAATATAAATTTTGGTGGGTTCTCTAGAACAGAACTTATACACAGAGAGAGAGAGAAAGAGAGAGAGAGAGAGAGAGACAGAGACAGAGACATAGACAGAGACAGAGAGACAGAGAGACAGAGAGGGGGATTTATTAGGATGGTTTACAGACTGTGGTCCAGCTAGCTCAACAGATGGGAGGCCCAAGAATCGAGCCGGTTGTTGAATCCACGAGGCTGACTGGCTCGGCTAGTCTTCCGTATGACAGGATCCTGAGAAGCAAGCTCTAATGCCTGTGAAGGGATGGATTCGCCAGTGAGAACAAGCAAGCAGGCAGAGAGCAAGTTTTCTTCTTCCATGTCCTTTATGTGGGCTGCCAGCAGAAGATGTGACCCAGATTAAAGGCGGCTCTTCCCACTTCAGAAGATCTCAATTAAAAGTAAGTCTCCCCAAACAGGCATGATAGTTCACGGCTTTAATCCCAGCACTCAGAAGGCAAAGGCAGGAGGACCTCTGAGTTTGAGACCAGGTTGCTCTACATGGTGAGTTCCAGGACATCCGGAGTGACATAATGATACCCTCTCTCAAGCACTGGCACAGCATGCACGTGTACTCGCACATACACACACACACACACACACACACACACACAAACACGCGCGCGCACACGTATCTTTCCCCTTCAAATGATTTATTTAAGAAAAAAAATCCCTCACAAGTGTGCCCAACCACTTGGGTTTTAGTTAATTCCAGATATAATCACATTGACAACCAAGAATAGCCATTATACTGGGGCAGGCCACTTTAGGAAGAAGGAAGGGAGGGAGGGAAGAGAGAGTGGAGAGAGAGTGGAGAGAGAGAGAGAGAGAGAGAGGAAGATTGTTTCTGCTCCAAGTTCTGGACATCCACAGTGCTGTGTGATGGATGGCTTCTTACTAGCATAATTCCAAGGCAGCTCAAGGCAATGAGAAACATAAAAGAAGATGTTCTGGTGTCTCACACAGTCTGTAAAGTTCACATGTGGGTGTACATTCAACCCAACGATCTTAGCTGGTTACTGCTCAGAGGTCTCACCTCTGAACGCCATGGCCAGATGCACTTTGCCACCCTAGTAATGCCACACACAGGGGCGAAGTTTCATCACTGAGCCACTTGGAAGCACTCAGACCATGACCAAGCCACAGCACCTTACATTCTAGAGGGACAATACTAGGGACCACGAACTAGCCTTAAATGGATAGAAAGGTAAATTTGCATCAGCCAGAAGTTCAGAATCAATGTGTCAGCAAGCCCAAGCTCTCCGAGACCTGGGGGAGGGCGGAGGATTCCTGCCTCTTCCAGGCCAGCGTGGTCTGTCAGTTTCCTCCGCACCCTTTGGCTGGCAGAACATCTCCTCAGTTCTGCCACTGTCCTCACCTGGTGTCCACCTTGTGCATGTCTCACTTGATTGAGAGCTCCTGGGTTTCACTTTAGCTAACTCTGTGTGACCAACTCCATATCAAAGCCAGCTCACATACATAGGGGCTAGGGGTCAGCCCTTCAAGATATGTTCAAGGGACATATGTGTTCGACCCACAACTAAAATTGATTGAACCCTCCCGAGTGCCATACCATACATCCTTCACAGCTGCCCTGTGAGGATGAGGCCTGTTAGCATGGCAGTCCAGGTAGACGAGGAACTGAACCTCAAACACAGGCTGTGGGAGACCAGCTCCCAGCAGGAAGGCTGATGAGTTGTGCTAACCCATCCCCAGGGGGGGTTGGTGAAATTACTTTTAAACCCCCATTTAAAGTCTCTGGAAAGGAACTGACACCCCAAAAGCCTGTAAAACGGGCCCAGGGGCAAACAACAAATGAAGAAGCATCTGCAGAGAAAACCCTTTGGGTATTTAATGAGAGACTGGGCATCTGTAGCATCTCAACAGCCCCTCCCCCCTCACATCATCAGCAACTGAGGAAGACTCTCTTCTTTCTTAGCTTTGGTTTGGAAAAATGGTGCATTGTGTTTGAATGCTTGCTCTGATCTGCCAAAATGGGGACCATTTCTTCCCAAGCCAACAGCAGGCTACACCACAGTGTGGAATGCTGGGAAGATGGCTTGGTCATTTCAGACCGTGATGCAGTGGACCAAGGAGAGGGGGCAGCGAGGTGAGAGGATTGAAGAAAGGTCACCACATCCCAAGTGCCCAGCTCCGAGAGAGGGATGTGATCTAGGTCAAGTTTGTCCTTGTCCCCATCCCTGACTCCCCTGGCTCATCTATGCCTTGGGAGAGACAGCTGCTGCCTTCTCCCAAAAAATCTGGCTTTACAGGCTGCAGGACATGGTGAAGCTCACATAAGGGTGCTCTACAGAGGGCCAGGGAGTCATGGGGTAGAAATATATATACAATGCAGAATGCCTGGCTGTACAAAGAGGAGCAGGGAAAGCCACAGCTGAGCGAGCCTCCCTGAGGGCAGGAGCAGCAGCAAGCACGGCCCCCAGGAAGAGGGCACAGCCTAACAGCTCATTTGTGGGACGATGTATGCCCCCAGCACATTGCTGAAAATGATAGCCCAATCCACTGAAAGTGGGGATAGGGCCTCTACTCAGACCTGTCAGGCAGGTGACTGTGGGAGACACCTTTGCTTCCCAAGGAGCAATATCATAAGCTGCTGGGAGAGGGCACAGACCTTAATATGGTGGTCCCAGGGCCACTGGCAATAAGCTAGTGACAGTAACAAGCTGGACATGAGGCTGTAGACATGTGTGGAGACCATAACCTAGAGATTCTGTAATATATTGTCTAAACTGGCTCATTTCCAACTCCAACTCCTGAGATGTGCAAAGAAACACAAGCCATGCCTATCAAAACACAGATGATAGAAATCGCCTATAAGAATTAACAGGTGTTAGATCTAACCAAAACAGTAATACTCGGACTTTAGGCTCTCCTCTGTAAATGTGTTCACAGCTATGAAGTAAGGTTTAGTTAGTGAAGAGTTCACATGAAGAAAATCCCAGCAAACTCCAAGGAAGGTAAATAAATGCTAAATAGAGTCTTCCAATGGAGGGAAGAAAGCGCGAAGAAGAGCCAAGTGGGACTTCCAGAGCTGAAAGGCACACTGATCCAGTAAGTGCTGGAAATGGCGCCCCAGCGGGGGCTTAGCCACGGCTGAGCTGGCGCAGGGAAGAACTGGGAATGTGGTGCTATTCCAACTGAGATCATGCAGGCCATGGACTGTAAGAGTGAGAAGACGTGACCAGGAGAGGAAGTACAGGAATCAGAGAACAAGAGCATATGCACTGAGAGAGGGAGGGAGAGAGGAAGAGGGGGCGCTGAAACTCTTACAAACATGTAAACCAATCTACACCACCAGGAAAATCCCAGCAAACTCCAAGGAAGGTAAACTTCAAGAGACCAGCAACAAACTGACCCCACGAGGAACTATATCAAAAGCAGAAGGTGGGGGTATTATTACCTCTTGCAAGGGAACCCCAGTAAGGTTAACATCTGACTCTAGAAGAAGCAATTGAGACTTGAAGACAGTATGTCCAAGGGTGCTAAGAAAAACTTGCAAGAGACCCCTGTGCTCAACAAAGCTGCTTTCTAACTCTTAGATGAATTAAATGCTTTGCCACAGAAACAAAAACCAATAATACACTGCTAACACAAAGAACCTCCTTGCAAGAAATACAAGGCAAAGGTGGGAATGCTGTGACAGTAACCTGCACCTACAGGAAGTAGCAGAGCCCCGGAGACAGGTATGTGATTTTACAAGGCAATATACATGCGTATTTCTTTTCACCCCACAACTCGCTTAACAAACAATCATATAAAACAATGTCTGTATACCGTAGTGTTCTGCTGATAGCTTACAGAAATGCAACCCAGGTGTAATGTTTGCCAATAGTAACACATAGTTACTTAAGGGACTACAGATGGTAAAGGAATAATTCCCACAATGCACTATGAGGTTCGTCCTTGTCACTTTCTGACTGCAGAAGGTAATGGAACAGTTCCTACCCTGCATCATGAGGTTTGTCCGTATTGCTTTCTGCAATGCTGTAGAACATCACATCACTGGGCAGTGGGAGGACCACATAGAAATAATGCTGTGTGTCGTTGAAATGGACTCCGGATAAACTTGAAGTTACCTATAGCTGACAAACACAAGAGTGAAGGACTCTAAGGGATACTGCAAACCAGGGAAACAGTCTCACCAACACACATCCTGTAATGCAAAGAAAGCAATAAAGAGACTGAACGAAAGGGACATGGAGAATGTAGAGAGAAAACGTAAAGTTCAACTTCATTACCTGAAACATGAAATGTGAACAGATGAACATTCCAGTCACAGGGCAGCAGTAGTCAAACTGGGGAGTAAAGCCCTGTACAACTTCATACTGCCTTCTGGAGATAAGCTATAAGTAGAAAAAGTCACACTCACTACCAGGATGGAAATCATACTTCAAGCAAAAAGAAACTTCGCAAAAGCCAGAGTGGAAGCTATACTACTGTTGGATAAAAGAGACCAAACAAACAAACAAACAAACAAAAAGTCAAAGACTGATGAATTGGACGCTCAATTCACTCCAAGTCTCATGTATTGAAGACTTGGTCCCTAGAGAGGGATCAGAGCCATGGGATGATGAGTGGAACCTTTGGTCAGTGGGGCTACCTGGTAGGAACCCCACATTTGTGGAGGCAGGTCCTTCATGAGGTGGATGCCCCTCCCCCCAGGCTCGCTTCCCTTTACGTCTCTGCTGAGATGAGGTTGTTGCGGTCTCTCCCGTGATCCCACTGTGATAGGCTGTGCTGCCATAGGTCCTAAAGTAATGGCAGCCACTTAATAATAGACTGAACAGGCCAAAACTGTAAACTAAAAAACCTCATTTCTTCATATGTTAATCATCTTTGTGTTTTGTTACAGTAACAGGAAGCTAACTGATATGGATTAAGAAGGCTGCTTCAAAGTAACAAAAGAACCAATCTTGGAGAAGGAGAAACAGTTCTAAGTATAGGTGTGCCTAACAACACAGTTCCCAAGTAGACATAGTAAATCCAGTAGGTACTTGGGTGATAGCCTTCAGAGGTGGGGCAGGTTGACTCTAGTGTCCGGAGGTGAGCATGACTCAGAATGGCTACAGTGAGGAAGTCCCTTGTGGCCACTTTAGGCAAAAGATAAGGAAAGTGAAGAACACTAGATATCAAGGAAGGCAGTTTGGTCTTTATCCTGATTCCTTGGAAATATACCCTGGGGGGAAGTTGCTAATGACTGACTGACCGATTAATTGATTGTGGTATTTGTTTTATTTTGTTGTTTTAGGGCTGTGTCAATTTTTCATCATGAGACAAAATACTAGAGAAAGTCAACTTAAAAGGATGAACGTTTACGTTAAATTGTCGCTTTCACAGGCTCTTGGCTCCACTGCCTTTGGCGCTATAGCAAAGCAGAACGTTCTGGCAACACAGCATGTTGGGGCCTTAGGTAACACTGGGGCAAAACCTTAGGTAACAAAGAATGGACTGTCTGGTCTCAGTATGCACTCTGAGAGCAGTGCCTCCTCCCACAAGCTTCTGCCTCTAGTGTTGAGCTCTCTGAACCCCAAACCTGTGGTCCTTCAAAACACCCGAAGGTCTGGGAGGAAGTGGTCAGTGTTGCTGTAACTAACTCAAGAGCAACTGTGAGGCTTCACTTGAGAGGTTTTTGGGGCTTTTTTTTTGTTTTTGTTTTTGTTTTTGTTTTGAAGCACTTTAAAAGTAACCTGACTGGGCACCAATCAGTGTGGTGCAGCACATCAATCGAGGTCTTTAGCATCAATGGCTAACCAACCAACTCAAAATAGCTAGGTGTGGTGCACACCTGTCACCCTAGAACTGGGAAGATGGCTGTAAGAGGACCGGGAGTTCAAGGCCAGCCTGGGCTACCTCAGACCATCTTTTAAAAAAATGATGCCCCTGAATTCTGGCTTTTTAGTTCCACCCTCCAGTACAGGCTCTGGAGGAAGGCCCAGGTCTCCAGCCTTCCCAGTGCCTCACAGTCCTGGGCCTCCTCCCTGTGCCGTAAAGTGAAGTAGATCCAGTCAGAAGCTTCAGGTGCAGTAGTGGGAGGGAATTTGAAAGTAGCCGCTACTGTGGTTCAAATTGCAGATGCAGTGAGATGTGTATTTAGCTACAGGTGTTTTACATGGTTTATGTACGCAAGATGCACACAGGTGTGTGGCTTCACTGTACAAGGAAGCCCTCCCTAGCCTGGGGCACTGCACCTGCCCACAGTGCAGTGTGTACAGCTCTTGGGTAGACCAAAGGAGGCTCGGGGTTGCAGGACTGAGTGGCGCCCCTTGCAGCACAGGCTCCTGCTCTTGCACTAGAAACCCACCCGATCTTGGGGTTTTCTGAGCTCTTGTGTCTTCATACCAGGTTAGACTCAACAATTGCCTGGCTCTTGGAAACTTTGAGCGCTGGGTGGATACCCAAATGTGCCCCAGAAGGAAGGAGTTAGCATCCAAAGACACCTTTTGGATTAAGCTTCTGGGGTGTATTTGCCCCAATAATCCACAGAAGCAACAGTAATCTAAAAATAGTCTTGTTTTCTGTCCTAAGCTCCTTTTAACTTTGTTAGTCATCGCCAACCCTTAAAATAAAACCCGTGTAACGTCTCTCCTGGCAGCAGCTATAAACAAACCTCCTCTAGAGGAGGCCGAAGGAAGAGGAAAGAGGCGGTAGGGACGCGCAGGCAGCAGGGCCGGCCGGCCGCGGGACCAGGCTTGAGCCCGAGGTGGCCGCAGGGCCTGGCGGACAGCTCAGAGCTGGCCGAGCTCCTGCGCCGCTGCCTCCGGAACTCCCTGCGTCTGGCGCGCGGCCACCGTGGTCCCGGCAACGGCATTAAACAGAGGGAAACAGGCCCGGGATTCCGTCACCCGCGGGGGATAAGGAGGGCATTGAGACAGACAGGAAAGGGCTTTTCTGGATGGGGTGAAAAGTTATTTATTGGAGGGAGGAGGAGGAGCAGACAGGAGGAAGAGGAGGAGCAGGAGGAAGAAGAGGGAGGAGAGGAAATGAAGGGAGAGGAGATGAAGGGTCAGAGCAGAAAGGAAAAGAGATCAAGAAGAACAGGGGAAGGAAGAGGATATAAAGGAAAAGGAAGGAGAGGGGATGAAGGAAGACCCTGGAAGAATCCTCCTGGCTTCCTCCAAGCTTTGCACAGCTCTGCAAGTCCAAGAATGCGGACAGACCAGCGTCTCTGACGCGACGGGTGGGAACTCCTCTGCCCTCCGGAGTCCCCAAGGTCTCGGGTGGGCCTTAGTCCTCGCGCCCCGCCTCGCCGCTGATGCCCCGCCCCGCCCCGCCCCGTCCCGCCTGGTCCTGGACAGGGGAGGGCGGGGACGGAAACTCTTCAAGCAAAATCTTGGCATCCTGGTCTAGCGACACCGGGATTTGGGGGTGGGGGTGGGGTGGGGTTCTTGGGCAATGGGGTCTTGGCACCCCCTAGCGGCAACCTCTTTCAAAGAGAGCAGGAAGGCTTCCGCGCATCCCTGCAGGTTTCGAAGGTTCCTCTTTGACATCCTCGCCCACATCCCAGTATCTTTACTGAGCCTTCATCTACTTACTAGATAGATCATGTTCCAAATCCCCGTGTGGGTTCCTCCAGCCTCGCTATCCTCTACACCACCTATGAGAGTGGCTCCATCCTGCTCAGCTCTCCGCATGAATAGCAGGCTAGCAGGTAGTGCCCCTGAGACACGTTGGGCACTGCCTGTGGTTGTGCAGCACCCACCACTGCGCTCCTCTGCTGTGGTAGAAAAAAAAAGTGTGGCTTTTAGTTTTGAGGCGCTGAGGCAACTGGAAAGAGCCGCTAGATGCTGCTGGTAGAGTGGATGGGGTTTAGCCAAGTTTTCATATTAACATCGAGCCCAGTTGGCCAGCTCCACTTGCTGGTTGGATCAGATTTCCCTAAGTCTTGGGGTGTGAAGTACTTTGGAGCACCTACTGGCTCAGTACACGCCCCGCGCGCCCCACAGTCTCGCCGGCTTTTTTTTTTTTTTTTTTTTGCTTTGGGGTTTATTTTAAAGCATATGAGGTGTAGGCCAATAGATTTATGATTTCTATACACCAGACGTTCTAACTGCCCAGCCCTCCAATCCGTTCCATCCAAAGCCAACAAGAAAATATGGTCGGGTTTTGGCAGCTGTGTTACGCCCCTAGGAGATGCGGGGAGATTTGAAAGAGAAAAAGTGTGAAGCCAGGCAGGACAGAATCCTCAGAAGTTCCCCAGCACCAACCTCTTCCTTTGCCAGAAACTCACAGATGCACCTACAAAGCACCCTGTGGTCCCGGCACCAGTCGGCCCGCACCCGGGCCAAAGACCCAGAGGAGGAGCTGCGCAGGTGGGCGCGCTCTCCTAGACGCGCTGCCCCTCCCCTTCTCGTACAGCAAGCAATCCAGTTCGCTCAGATATTTACAGAGTAAAAATGACAATATCTGGCTGTCCCGGGACGCCCATGCAATCTGTTAGTAATTTAGCGGGATGGGAATTTCCTTACTCCCGCCTGCCAGTGGAAGCGCTTTTCTAAATTTCCACAGCGGGGGAAGCCTGCGATTTTACATAATGACTTCAGCATGCAAGGCGTCTCGACACCCTTCCCCCGCCGCTCGTACCCCTAGCCCCTCATTAAAAGGGAGAGTAGCTTTCTCAGGGCACCCGCGTGGAGCCGCCGCCATCCCGGCTTGGCGCGTTCGCCCATCGTCCCCTGGCAAGCCCTTTCCTTCCCACTCGTCTCCGCCTGTTTCTAAGTCCCCCAACTCTTCCCCATGAGCCCTTTCCCTCCTGGTCTCCCTTTGCTCCCCATCTTCCCTCTTGTACACCTTTGCCCACTTCCAGGTGCCACTGCGCACCTCTGGGAGCGCCCTCCTGTCCCTTGAGTCCTCATTACCCCCGCTGCGTCCCTTCCCTCTCAATGCGCCCGGCTGGTCCACCCCAGGGTACCCCTGTCCAAACCAGGGTGCCCCGCTTGCCCAGCGAACGGCAGCCGCTGCGCACAGAGGGCGGCGCTCCGCGACTTGTCCCCCGGGCCCCGCGCCGGCTCGGGCGGGCAGGGGCGTGATGTCACTGCAGGGAGGGGGCGCGGGAGGGCCAGGCGGGAGGGCGGGAGCCAGGGGAGGTGTTTTCCAGCTTTAAAAAGGCAGAAGGCAGAGCCCGGCCCTGCGTCAGAGTGAGACCGAGAGGCTCCGAACTGGGCGGCAGAGTCGCCGCGCGGATCCCAGCGGCGGGGCACGAGCCTCCCGGCGCCGCACGCACCTCCGCCCCTGCGGCGAGTCCCCGGCCGCAGACAGGCCAGCCACGCGCGTACACACCCCGCATGTCACCTCCCCGCGGCGCGCGGCGCTGAGCCCGGCCCGGCGCGTGTTGGCGAAGGAGAGGTCGGACTCCGAAGCCGGCCCGGAGCTGCTCGCGGCGCCAGCTCCCGCTCCTCCTCCTCCTGCCGCTCGCCGCTGCCGCCACCGCCGCGTGGATGCCAAGTACCAGCTTTCCAGTCCCTTCCAAGTTTCCACTCGGCCCTCCGGCCGCAGTCTGCGGGAGCGGAGAAACTTTGCGGCCCGCGCCGCCCGCCGGCGGCACCATGAAGGCGGCCGAGGAAGGTAAGCCCCGCGCCCCTCCCTTCGCCCCCGCGTGCCCTGGCTCTTCGTGCCCGCTCCCCGCGCCCCGCACCCATCTCGAGTCCTCCTCCCCGGCCAGGCTGCCGGGGCCGGTCTGCGCGTCCAGGGAGGGGCGCGGGCGTCCGGCCGGACAGCGTGGCACACACTGCGAAGGGTGTCCCCCTGGTGTTTCCCCGGCGCAGCCCAGATTTCTAGCGCGCTTTCTTGCCAATAGGTGTCTCCTCTTCTCCAGCGCGGAGTACTCAAACTTGGCTTTGGCTGGGGTCTCGGAGATCCCACCTGGGGAAACTTGATTCGCAGGGGTGAGATTTGAGGATGGGGCGCTGTGGGGGGGGGGGCGAGAGGGGAGAGCGTCAGACCCCAAAACAACAAAAACAACCCTGGGATGAAGTGAATCGTCTTTGGAGAGCACAGTTGCCTCTGCCTCAGGAAGGCAAGCGAAGCCATGACCAGAAGTCTAAGAGCCCTGCGTCCTCCCGAGTGAGCGAGCGGAGCCTTAGATGCCTCTCACTAAAAGTGAGGGCTTGGCCAAGTGGCCCCAGGTGGTCCAGGCTTCTAAATGCTTCTCAAGCTTGTGGCCAAATGTTGTATTCAGACAAGAGTTCTGCCTTAGAAACTGCCTTGGGAAAGATCGACGATGGACTGCCAGGTTTGAAGTTGCTTCTTCCAAGTAAAGAGCGTGCGCTTCAATCTGCCCTTACCTGGCGGGGGCCACAAGAATGACACGGCCCAGACCTTCTGCGAGGGCCCTTCAGATCCCCTCAAAAGAGCTAGCAAAATGACTTCTAAAACGTTTAGGCTCCTGCAGGTGTCTTTGAAACCCCCTTTAAAGAGTGGCTGGCTTTTCAGCAGGGGATGACTTGACCTGTGTAGAAAGGACCCCGGGAGTCATATCTCCTAATTCCTTTTTGGCACCAAAGACGTTACTTAAAATTGCTGAAGGCCAGCTGGACCCCTGCTGGGGCTGGGGCACTACTATTTACAAGAGCGGCCATCCTGTAGACAAGCACTTGGAAGGAAACCTTGGCTTCCTGTGAGTCTGATGAGTGGGTCAGGCAGGTCCCAGAGAGTGAGCCCTGGACACCTTCCTTATCTTTAGACTTGAGCTATCAGCTCAGCACAAACGGATCCAGATTTTCAGGGCCCAGGTGTCCTGGATAGAAAGTATTGTGTGAACTTTAAACCAAAGGGGGCAGATATTGTTTGTTTCATGCCACTGACCTCAATTTTAAAGAGGTCTACATGTTGCTAAGTGTTCTCAGGATGAGCTCTTGCTACAAGGAAAGCTACAGTGTTTTTGTTGTGGTCTGGGTTGTGAATTTCTTGACATTTATTTCCACACACATCTGTCAGTCACTTTTCTTCTTCTTCTTCATCTTCGTCKTCTTCTTCGAGGCCTTAAAGCTTACATTCTTTACGTGTAGAGTTACTGTTCCATTACTCAAGAAATCTTCTAAGATGAGCTCGAGGGCTCACCCTTGTAATCCTAGGTGTAATCTCAGCACCTGAGAAACTAAGACATGAGGATTGCCATGAGTCTGACGCCAACCTGGGCCACAAAGCAAGAATCAGGCCTGCCTTGGGCTACAGCGTAAGATGCCGTGTCCACAAAACATTTTTGTCTTTCTTTCTGTCTGTCTGTCTGTCTGTCTGTCTGTCTGTCTGTCTGTCTTTCGTACAAAGGGGGAAAGCTGTTGGACAGAGGGTAGTAATCATTTCTTGTGTAACCTACCTAGAAAAGGAAGTTTGACAGAGCCCCCGATGAAGCAGTGGGCTGGAGGCAGTAATGCCCTATGACGGAATGATACTGATCGTGTTTTGTAGAGAGTGTGTGGACGTAACTGAGCTAATTAGAGACTGTGACCCAGTCTTGAGACAGCCAGACCCAGGCAGGGGAAAGGAATTGTACGCTGCAGGTCAGTATCTACCAAATGCAGGCCAGTATCTGCCATTGCTGCAGGCCATAGGGAGACAGCCTGTCCCTGAGCAGGCCCTGGTTGGGACACCAGCCGTCTCCGAGGCCTTTGTCCCGCTTGATGGGCATTCGGACGGAAGCTCGTCCAGCCTGGCCATTTTTGAAGGCCTTGTGCTGCTCTGCTCTGAAGAACTCGGAGAAACACAAGCCTGTAGGTAGTAGCCACGGCGTCACCGTTGCCTCACACAATGCCCCACGGGCTCTCCGGAGCTGAACAGAGCTTGCCCTGTTCTCCGGCTATTTAGCTTCATGACGCTGTTTCCTAATCCAGATTAGAAAATGCTGCGGCCTGCCTCATCCAGCCAGCACCGGGGCTGGCCCATTAACATCTTGCACAGTTGGGAGGACGACGTGGTCCAAGCTAAACACTTCTATCAAAACTGGAGTGTCTGCCGAACTGGCAGGCCAAGCCTCATACTCTGTAGAGGACTGGCAAGGGGATGGCAGAGGCACACGGCAGCATTTCATAAGTAGTTGTGTTGAGTGACTCCTGTGTTAGGGAGCAGACATGGGGAGGCAGGCCAGCCTCCGAGAGAAAGGCCTTGTGACTTCCTATTGTCCCAACATCTGGGAGCAGATGGCCAGGGGAAGCCAGGTGCTTTGTAATTTTAGCAAAAAGCTTTCTTCAAAAAGTAGACAAGAAGCACTACTGTGGGCGTAACTGTGGGAAGGTGGATAAAGAGAGCAGTGAGGTTTTACCACAGAATACAGAACTTCCATTTCCCCGAAGGTCAGCAAAAAAGAAAAGTAAAACAAAACAATGCGCCAACTTGCATCTCAAAATGAGAACTATTATTAGAAACTAAATCAGGCCAGACTGAACTATAGTTTATCACGGGAGAAAAGCAGCCATTGAAACAGGGTCCTGAGAGAAGTGGTAGCCCACGTGATGCTCAAGTTAGCCTCCGGAAAAAGCCATCCCCCAGAGCCCAGAGCTGCAGGGCAGGAGGACACAGGGGACACTTGCGTCTGGTGGCAGATACTGACACTAATCTCCCTCCCTCCTTTCCTTCCTGCCTCCTTCCCGGGTTGGGTTCGGATACTGGCCTCTCCTGCCCTGGCCACTCTTTTCCTGATATTCCAGATGTTGGTTTATGTGATGCCAAGACACCAGGAAAGTGAGAACAAAAAGCTGGGAGAAACAGGAAAAGATGGACGGGGCTCTGCAGGCCCAGCCTTTTCCTTCTGACTGCTGCGTGCATGGTACCTTGTCTGAATGGGTAACACCCAGCACCCATTCAGCCTTTGGGAGCTTTGAAATCGCCCCTACTAAAACAGGAGTGTGCGATGTTTTAGGAGCTGAAAGATGAATGAGGTCCTTAGTGCATGAAAACGAGATTTGCTTTGAGTTAGATGCCCGGAGAGTAAGGTAGGTGGCCACCATGGGTTGCAACCCATTCGGAAGCAACTGTGCTCTGGGGTTTGACCTGCATAGAGGAGAAGGCAACCCTCAGGAAACCCCACCCTCATTTTCCTGTCCCTTTCAGGTAATTTCTTTAGCAAAAGCAGGGCTAGAAAATGACACCCCCAGCGTTTACTGCTTGAAGTCGCAACGCTCTGGGGTGCTTCCCTGAAGTTGGGTTTCCTCGGACAGCAGGACAGCAACCTGAGGAAGCCTAAGAGAGGCCATGTTTGGTGTGTGTGTGTGTGGGGGGGGGATACACACACACGCGCGCACACACACACACACACACACACACATTCCCTTTCCTTTCTTTTTGAACTTTTGAACTAATTCAGTAGCTTTGGTCTTTTTCCTGGTGCAGGGAAACAGCAAGACCCAGGGCCCCTCCTTCGGCTGTGGACTGCACACCACGCTGAACAGGAACCAGGGAACCGGCTGCGAGGCCGGGCGGCCAGTCCAGGACGCAGCTGCAGCCCCCGTCGGCCCTGCGCTCGGTCCGGGAGCGACGGCGCAGCCGGGCCTGGGCTGCTGGGCTTGCCTTGAGGCGCTGGCTGCGCCTAGGTTAGGGCGCGACGCCCGTGGCTGCGGGCAAGGGGCTGGGTTCCTGCGGGGCGGGGGCATCCTCAGGGAGACCGAGGTCCCACGGGAGCGGGGGCCCGGGGGAGCCGCGCGGGGTCGTGCGGGGGAGCGGGCATGCGGCCGAGGGCCGGGGGTGGACCCCGGACCGCGCGGTCCTGCGGGCGCGAGTGGAGCCCAGGCTGCGCTCAGGATCGCGCGCGGAGTTTATTTAAAACTAGGAAGCCGGCGGCCGTGAGCCGCCTGTTTATGTAAACCCGGAAACACCCGGGGGGACAGGGGCGGGACCGGGGCGGGAGGCCGGGGAGGGGACAGGGGAGGGGACAGGAGGCGGGGGCCGCGTCACGCCGGGGACGCGCGCGAGCGCCGGGCGCACCAGTGCCGCGCGACCCCGACATGACGGGGCTGGAGCAGGACCCGGAGTTCGACTTCGATTTCCTCTTCGAGTTCGATCAGAGCGGCGGGGGCGCCGCGGCCGCAGGTGGGTCCGGCGGGGGGCGGCGGGCGACTGCGCCCCGCCGAGGGCCCGACTTTGCCGAGGTCGCCGGTGCCCGCCCCAACCTGGCACCAGCCGGGACCCCGGGCCGCCGCCCTGCGGGGCCAGGAGCGACGCGGACCAAGTTGCCGCCGGCAGCGAGGAGGCGGGAGGCCACCTGTGGGGCGAGCCTGCCACGCTCACCCGCCGGGCACTTCCTGGCATCGGAGCACCGGGCCGCGGAGAGGGCTCCCCCTCCTTCCAGGAGGCCCTTACCCCAGGGGAGGCTGTGTCCGGCGCAGGACTTGGACCTCGTAGTCCGGGGACAGATGGTCAGCGGTGCTGCCAGAGGGCGGGCGGTCGGAAGCCGCCCTTTCTGAGAGCCCGGCTGCTACCGCCTGGCCCCGGGGACCTGGAGCCCGGAGGCCTGGCCCGGTGCTGACCGCCACCGCAGCTCCCTCAGCAGGAAGGCTCCACCACTTGGGTTTCCAGTCCACACCTCAGCAACCAGAACCTGAGAGCTTTCTCTGTCTTTCATTTTCTCTTCTCTGTCAAAAGTAAAGCTTCCAGCTAGGTCAACAATCAATGTGCTGTTTCCCCAAACTTGAGTCTCCTGAACAGTGACAGCCCATTCCTTGCACCAATCCCCCTCCCGGGCAGTCTGGCTCTTTCCTCCACCTGACTTTCTCTTCCAAGTTGCACACACAGCCCCGATGGACAGCGTTCAGGGCTTTCCTTGGGGTCCCTTCCCAGCCGCGTGGGGACAGAACAGACACTTGTAGAGCATCTCGGAAAAGAGCGTGCCATGTAGTCCATGACGCTCACTGCCCTTTTTAAAAAGTTAAACATCTTGTTCGCTTTTGAAGGTGAGTGCACCAACTTGGCTGTCACCACTCAGCAACTGTCATAAGTCCTCCAACAAGGCTCCTTTCCTTCTCCAGGGCCCAGGCTACAGGGCTCTGGAGTCAGTGGCATGCAAGGCAGGAAAGGCTGCAAGAGGGACAGCCACTGGGAAGAGATCTGAGGCTAAAAGTGGGGACCCTCAACAGCCCTCAGCCCTGCTGCGTTGGGGGAATTTGGATTAGCTGCTGTGTCAGGGCTTGGGGGCATTTCTGAGTTCTCTCCAGAACTCTCGACTCCAGGCAGAAGAGTTCCCTCTTGACTTCCCCTTAGGGTGTCCATGTTGGCTTTGGATGAGTGTGCACCACTGTGCTTCTGCTTCCCTTATGATGCCTTTAGCTCCTGTCTCTCTAGGGAGGGATACAGTCAGGGAGCCTTCCTGGGCTCTCCAGGCCACCTGCTGTTTGGGTAGGGCCCCACAGCCTTCCTGTACCCCTTGTTTACTCTGAATGGACAAGTGGCTACAGGTCCAATACTAGCAACAGACATAGAGATGGAAAATGGGTACTTTGTTACCTCAGGGTGGCCTACGGACTGCTTGGGGGAGAGGAGAGAGGATCTGGGAAGCTGCAAACCTGGTGGTAATCTCCACAGACTCGGCACTGAGAACCTTTGAGGGAAGCGGGCTGCACTTGCTCAGGTAGACCACTAGTGGAATCCAGAATGCCCAGCCCCTCTGGTGTCTTCAACTCATAGCTGGACACAGCGGTTCGCATAGTGTCTTTCGTAACTGTAATGGGACACATAATGCTCCAGTTGAGATTCATCTGGGCCCACTCATGGAAGGCACACAGGAAGTCAGTTTGGGTGGTTATTCACGAAGAAGACACTGGCAGGGGCTCTGGTGAGCCCCAGGCTGTCTTTTGGCCTGGAAGGCAGGTGGTTCTTGAACTTTGGGTGACAAATGTGGTTAGGTGGCCCCCTCCCCTCACATGTGGGGACCCATGCCCCTCAGACATGCTTGTGATGGTTTTGCTCTGAAGTAGATAGAGTAGAAAAGTCAAGTCTTGTCTCTCACTGCCCAGGCCAGGTGTGTCCATAACAGAGTGCTTCCTGGAACTCCCTAGCACACAGGTGAGTGCTCCCTAGAACCACACAGAGCTGCGGGGACATGCCTGTGTCTGGATGTCCCTGTGAACCGTGAGGCACTGCCTCAGTGAAGCCAAGATGCTACGTCTAAGCCCAGCTCTTCTGGCTTGCAGGTTGTCGGCCACTGGAGAGAGCCTGGGGTAAGGGGGCCAGCCTTGGGAAGAACTTTTTCTCCCTTTTATAGTGTTGAAAGAAGGTGCTAGAGAACATTCCACATGTGCAACACATGTTATGCATCTCAATTTTTTTGTTGTTTTTTGTTGTTGTTGTTTTCGAGACAGGGTTTCTCTGTGTAGCCCTGACTGTCCTGGAACTCACTCTGTAGACCAGGCTGTCCTCGAACTCAGAAATTCGCCTGCCTCTGCCTCCCAAGTGCTGGGATTAAAGGTGTGTACCACCACCACCCAGCTATGCATCTCATTTTTTAGAGACAGACAGACAGACAGACAGACAGACGACAGACTGACTAGCTTTTTCCTCTCATTACCAACACCATTATTACATTGTATTAATTGTCCAATTACGTTATTTATATTACACAGTCATCTGAACTTACTAAACTCTCTGCTCCCCACTAAACAACAGAATGAGCTTCACATTATGTGGAACGGGTCTAAACATAAATTCATAAAGGACTGAACGATTCTGAGATCAATGGTAAAGTAACATTTGAGTTTTGCAGCTTGTGCTGAGCACACAGGTCCACATTATGAAAGAGGACGTGGCTGCCTCAGAGCACAGCCTACCTCCCCAGTGCTCCAAGAAGTGGACACAGCGCCCCCCCCCCCCCATTCACCATAGAGGACAGGCGGGGCTGCAGTGGGCCTGGGCAGGGCCTTTTTGCTCCTACCACCTACCCATCTTACTGGTCCTAACCAGGCTCTTAGGAGGGAGGGATTGTGTCTTCCGCTTTATTTCCAAAGTGCACAGCAGGTGCCAGTGGTTGAAATACAATCGCCATTTGTGAGGGGAGCAGAAAGAGACTGAAGTACGCAGTCTGGGGCAGAGCAAGACTGGAGCAATACTCTCTTCCAGGATCGGGCATCCTCTGTCTCCAAACTGCCAACCAGTGGGCCAGGGTCGGCTTTTGGGGAGAAGGCAGGGCCACAGGCTCCCTTCTGGGGCTCAGGAAATAGCTGCTTTGCTCGTCAGCTGGGAGGCGGGTGTGCCGCTTCCCGCCCCAGGGCTCCTGTTTTGTAAGTTATTTTGGCCTGACCGCTTAGTTCTGTCTCCGTGGTAACTCAAGAGGAAACTGGCCAAGGCCCTGGGCCCAGACAGCTCTGCCCACCAGCTCCAGGCTTAAACAGTGTACCAGCGGAAAGGGGGCTTTGCTGCATGGGATTCGAAAGAGGTTTTATTCTCAAGTGTTTTCTGCCAAGGGCTGTAACTTCTCTCTTTACAGCAGGATGTAGGGGAGGCTGTGTTGGTTGCTCAGTCCCACCACGGGCATCCATGGGAGGAGTGGGTCTTGCCCCAGGAGCTCCCCCCCCCTTTCCCCCACCAAGCATGCTAAGGCTTGGTGTTTTTGGAAAAGGGCTTCGGTCTTTGCTGGGAACAGCCTTGCTGAGCTCAAGTTCTATAGATGTTTTAATCAAGGACAAACCTGTCTGTGTGAGCAGGATAGACTAGCTCTGTATCAGGTTCTCAAAAGAAGCCCTCGGCTAAGCAGGAGCACCTTGGAACACAACAAGGGAAAGTGATGCTTTAATATGCACCCGGGGGAATGTCGGAGGTCTTCGAGGAAAGTCGTGGACCCAAGCTGGACACAGGACCCTTACGCATGCTGTAGTGAGCTTATCTGCAGACCATTGGGTGACATTTGCTGTTGCTTCAGCAAGTCCAGCACTCTGCCCCGTAAATCTCCCTTCATCACACCCTTGCACGACAGCATTGAGAACCTGTCGCTGTCTGTCACTTCTCGGGACTGACCTCGTCTCCAAACTGTCCTCACCAGGGAGCTCCATCCAGTGCCTAAGTCAGCACAGGAACTACGCTGTCCCGGAACTGTTTTGTATTCTTTTGTCTCATCCCTAAGTGTGGAGACTTGAAGCCTCCCCCACACCCTGCAGGCTCTATTGCATATAGAAAGATCAGGGTGGGCGGGCATGGGAGGCCAGGACCTGGCTGGCAGGATCTTCCTGGTTCTATTTCTAGCTTCAAGTCCCACAGTGCAGTCCCAGGAAAGGCTAGAGGGGGTGCTCCTTAAAATGAAAGGTGAAGTTGACTGTGACGGGCTGCGCCCTCTGCTTGTGAACAGTGAGTTTGGGTGGCGGCTCCAAAGGCCATGCTGATGGCAGAGGGTCACATACATGTGGTGTGGCACTCCAGGTAAAATACCAAGTGCCCTAAACTGGGGCACCGATAGGGGGATTTCCCAGCAGGTGCCACAGATTTGCCTGGTGGGCAGCAGGCGTTCTCCACATGCCTTAAGAGGACACCCACTGACCAGGTGCTGCCGTGGTGGGCACTGCCCTGGTACAACTGCAGTAGTACCAGCTTGTCGAGTTTGCTGAGGCCGGTGGGAGCTGGCCAGAGCCGAGAGCTCTGGATTTGCTCAGCCAGCATTGCCTTGCACGACATCTCATCCATGTGGAATACTGAAGCCCACAGGGGGATTGAGAGAAATGAGCTTAGAGGAACAGGAGGACGGACAGACGGACGGATGGATGGACAGTGGCACCTGCACTGGGTGGCCGCGCCTTCCTTTTTTATTACATGACATAACAGAATGTGTGCCTGAGAGGTCTTTGCTTTCGGTTGTGCTTTTCTTCCGTGGCCTCCTGCACCTCAGTTTACTGGCCCATTCAGCCAAAGCCAGGCTGCCAGGACGGGGCGGCAGCTTCTCATGTTGCATAAACAGCCTAATGTCTCAGGATTGGTAAGGAATTTACTGGGAAGCCTGGCATTCCTGATAGAGCCCATAGAGTGACCCCTTTGAGGGAGTGGACGTTGGTGCAGGTGGAGGACTAGCTCTGACCTCTCACAGGTCCAGGCTTTGTAGCAAGAGGTAGCTGAGCTGGGCTCAGCCGCCTGCCCTGGAGTCAGTGCGCACGCTTGCTCCGGAGGACTCTGACGAGAGAGGGCAGACAGCTCTCACGGGCATTTAAGATTTTGTTTTGGAGTTTGACCAAGGAAATCCATGTGTGAACTAATTGGTTTTGTTTTTAATCTGTTATTTTTGAGAAAGGGTCTCGTGTAGCCCCAGGCTAGTCTAACTCACTGTGCAGCAGGATAGCTTCTAATTCATGATCCTCCTGCCTCCACTTCCTTATCGGTGTGCATGTGTGTGCACTTACTCGGTGCCAGGCATTGAACCCAAGGCTCCTTAAAGGTCAGCCGAGTGCTTACTAACTGAGCTCTACCCCAACCCCCATTTCTGTTTTTTTTTTTAATAAATGGTTTATGGATTTTTCCTTGCCCTGTTGAATCATATTTTACTCAAACATTTTGGTTAAAGTAAAGGCCACTCTTGTAATGTCCTGGGGCCCACATGGTATCTTTTCCACAACTTCCTCTTCTTCTGCATCTGACCGGACCCAGAGTGAGAAGCCTCCTTCTTCCTCTTTCTCTGGGCCTCAGACACCCTGTTGCTAAGACAGCCCCAAGGAGACAAGCAGAGATTTGCCATGTTGTCTGCTCACTGCCTGCCACTCAGCCATTTTTTTCTGGAATCTTCCAGTACCCCAGGCGGCTGACGCCTTGGCCGAAACACTCCAGGGCTGTCAAGGCAGGACTTAGCTTGGCTTGTTGCTAGAAGTTTCTAGAGAACTCTTCCAATTTTCCCTTCCTTCCAAAAGAAGGTGGTCAACTGTGGGGCCAGCCCTGGTCTGGATTAAATAGGATTCTTTCACTTGGGAGACAGAGAACACAGGCCAGGCCCTGCCAAACTGCAGGCTTGCCTCTCTTGGGATCTGGCAGCTCAAGGCCTCGTAGGACTGGTTTGGGTCTTGAGCATCCGAAGACCTGAGCAGTCGCCGGGCTCAGCTTTTCCAGTGTGTGCACAGCTGCTGTGATACCCATGCCTCCTATCAGCCTGAGCCCCCAACTTCCTTTTCTTCTGGAGTTGGCTTCCCTCGAGATGAAAACAGATTTTATTTGTTTTTCAAAAGATCTACTTATTTTATGTGTGTTTTGCCCACGTGTAGATAAATACCACACGTGTGCTTGGTGCCTGCAAAGGTCACAAAGGGACATCCAATCCCTCTGAAACTGGAGTTACAGGTGGTTGTAAACCATCCTGCGAGTGCTGAGAATTGAACCCGGGTCTTCTGCAAGAGTGTGGAGTGTTCCTAACCGCTAAGCCATCTCTCCGGACTTGAAAGCCCGTTCTTTTCCAGTGTTGTGTTATCAGCAGGCTTCATACGGTGCACAGAGCTCTAAAACTAGGGCAGCGTATAACCTTGGCAAGACTTGACTTCCGGGCAGATTGGCTGCCAGCTCAGGGCTGGGGCCTCTGAGGCTACCTCACCTGGGTGCTGTCTCACACGGTGTGGCTACCACCACTCAGGATGTATTCCTGGAGCACCTTTGTTTAGAAGCGGCGCCTCTGGCAGAAGCTTAAATTGCTGTGCTGTGTCCCATATCTGCTGGAGACTGTGCTCTGGGCTCTAGTAGCGAACCCTGCCGAACCATGGTGGTACTGAGGCCCAGGAGCCTGGAGAGCCAGCACAGATGATGTAATCCTGAGGGGGCCCTTTATGTGATGAGCAGGTGAGGTCACAAAGAACACGCCCATCTGTGGGTGGCAGCGAGTGTGTGAATTTCTGAAGACCTTAGGAGATGCCCAGAAGGGGCCTGGTTGGATGCAAGCACAGTGAGACCTACTTCCTGACAGAGGTGTGCTTCAGAGGGCGAGGTACCTCAGGCAGCACCAAGCCGGAAGTCTAAGGTCAGAGGTGAGCAAAGACACAGGCGTTCTTCCAAGACTGAGACTCCAACGAAAGTAATGTTGGAATCCATTCCTAAAACTCCCACCCTGACACATCTTCTGAGCTATTGAACATTGACTGTGCTTTTCCATAGAAAGTTCTAGATTGGGAAGTGCTGGGCCAGCTGAGGGAGATCTTTCCAGCAACGCCTTTCTTTGTGTCTGTCATCTGTATGGGACAGAAAAACAGGATGCATGGAGAACCCTCTCCTCTCCCTCTCATTTCTCCTGTCTGTTCCACCTCCTTTTTCTTCTCTTCATCTTCCTCTTTCTTTCCCTCTACCCCCTTTCCCCTCCCTCCCTCTTCCTTCTTCCTCGTTGCCCCACCTCCTTTTGCCTAACTGAATGTTTAGGCAGCCTTTGGGGAGAGCATCAGAGCAGACAGCTCTGGACATGGGCATCTCTGCCAGTGCTGCTCCTGAATAGGGTCCCTGCTCAGCTGTTCCAGACTTTCCTGTTGGTGACCTCACAGAGGAGCTGGACCATCCTTTGGTCTTACTAACCAACCTTTGGTCTTCCGGCCTTTCCACTTGAACCTGTTTCATACCTTTACCAAGTGGGTTCTTTGGGACTAGTGTTCTTTCTCATTATGTACCACAGTCTATACCTCTGATCAGTCTTCGCTGGAGCTGCACTTTGGGGTGCGGGGGTGGACGTGAAGTGGGGTTACTGGCAGTGGACGGCTCTGCCACTTGTCCAGTGTTTATAGAAACAAGCAGCCTGAGTCTGCGAACTCAGCAAAGGCTTCTAGTAAGTCCCAGATGCCAGCAGCCACCAATCCCGTCTCTTCAGAAGCATTACTTTCTCTCGAACGTGGCTTTAGAGTAATTTAGAACAGTGCCATCTCAATGTTAGGCTCCAGCCTCTTGAGTTTGGAGTTTGGACCGGGGGACTGGTGCTTTCGTATGACAAGGGCCCTCCAGCCGCAGCCTTGGCTGGAGGATCCACTTGGCAGATGCAGGTTCCTCCTACGGGTGGCTTCCGAGTCCTCTAGCTACCCCATTCTTCTCTTTGTCTCGGCTCTGGCCTTTCCAGAGGGTCTGTGACCCAGAGACTGAGAACTATTGCATGTCCTCTCACTGGAGATTCGAGTGGGACTCTTGGCCACCTCATAAGGAGGCTGATGTGTACCAGAGTGTTTGTGAGCTGTCTGCCCACTGATGGTAGAAGACAGGAGTGAGCAATAGTGGAAACTTCCTAAGCTACCTGAGGTCTGGCCTGCTCCTCTACAAACTATCTTAGGATTTGGCTGGTGCTTCAAGACACTAACGTTTCTGGAGTTTTCCCTTGTTGGTTTCTGAGCCAGGGCTCAGCAGAGAGCAGCGCTGTCCTTGACCACAATATCACCCAGCCGGGCTTGAAGCCTGGTGTGGATCTAGGACTTCCTCAGGGTATTTCCATTCTTCAGAGACCTGGAAATGCTTGTCTCCAGACACATGGAAATAGGCTCTGCAATGTGGAGAGCCTTTCTGATAAGAAATTTAGAAGCACGCTTTCCTGCCGAGTACTAATTATAACAATGATTTTTTTTAAAGTGCTTATCAAAGTATAATCAGCACCCAGTGATTGTGAGATCTAGATGTGCCTTAGAAGCACGTGTGTTGTTTTAGAAGTTCTAGAGGGTAGATTTCTGGGCACCAGCCAGCCTCAGGTAGCCATAAGAGCGACACTGGAACCCACATTGTCATCCTTCCTTTGGGTGTGTTCTTTGAAGCCACACATTTTGCCTGCTTGATATAGTCATTTGCCTCTAAACACCTATTTAGACACCCGGGTCCCTACGTCTGAAGTACCCCCCTCCACCAATACACTCCCTCTCTCCCCCCTCCACAGTCTCTCCAGCTGCTGCCCATCTTTCCTTCTGCCACTGTCCACCCATCGCTTGCCACTAGTGTGTCTACTCATGAAACAAAATGAACGTGATGTGGAATTTGAAAGACCCCTGCTTTGCTCAGCCTTTGAAATGCTAGACTTGCCTAAGTACTGAGCTGTGCTGTGCCTGGCACCGTCTGAGGCTCGGCGGACAGTCGTGAACCACAGGGCAGGCATGTTTCTCGCCACTATGGAAGCTGGCTTCTGTTGGTCAGAGAGATGGATAGATAAAATTCGTGTTAAAGTGTGATATATGCCAGAGGGAAGGAGCAGAAGGAAAGGAGAGGGAGAGAAGAGGTAACTACTGGGTAAGGATTTGAAATCACAACAGGCCAGGGAATGCGCCGTTCCGTTCGAATAGAGAGGACAGTAGCAATCAGACCTGTGACGTTAGGTGGGGACATCCACCTGAGGAACGCTGTGGAGCTGATAGGTCTACAGTCTAGCAGGAGGCCTTGCAGCAGTCTGACCTCAGGACAGTCCCAGAGGCTATGCTACAGGCCTGGAGTCCTCAGGGCTGGCACCAGGGTTCACTGCCTTTGTGAGGAGTCTGTGGTTCCTGCCCACCGGCCTCATGTCTGTCTTTTCTTTTTTTTTTTTTCTTCTTCCAGAACACTACAGTTATGCGTCCCCTAGCGTCACCTCAACTCTGCCCCTTCCCACAGCACACGCGGCCTTGCCAGCAGTATGCCACGACCTCCAGACGTCCACCCCGGGCATCTCAACCGTTCCTTCAGCAAACCATCCCTCGAGTTATGGAGGGGCTGTGGACAGCGGGCCTTCGGGGTACTTCCTGTCCTCTGGCAACACGAGACCCAATGGGGCCCCGACTCTGGAGAGTCCGAGAATCGAGATCACCTCCTACCTGGGCCTTCACCATGGCAGTAGCCAGTTTTTCCACGATGTGGAGGTGGAAGATGTACTTCCTAGCTGCAAGCGGTCGCCATCGACCGCAACCCTGCACCTGCCGAGTCTGGAAGCCTACAGGGACCCCTCCTGCCTGAGCCCGGCCAGCAGCCTGTCGTCCAGGAGCTGTAACTCCGAGGCCTCCTCCTACGAGTCCAACTACTCCTACCCCTACGCCTCCCCTCAGACCTCTCCATGGCAGTCACCCTGCGTGTCTCCCAAGACCACGGACCCAGAGGAGGGCTTTCCCAGAAGCCTGGGTGCCTGCCACCTGCTGGGATCACCAAGGCACTCCCCATCCACCTCTCCGCGTGCAAGCGTCACGGAGGAGAGCTGGCTCGGCGCCCGCGGCTCCCGGCCCACATCCCCCTGCAACAAGCGCAAGTACAGCCTCAACGGCCGGCAGCCCTCCTGCTCACCCCACCACTCACCCACGCCGTCCCCCCACGGCTCCCCTCGGGTCAGCGTGACCGAAGACACCTGGCTTGGTAACACCACCCAGTACACCAGCTCTGCCATTGTCGCAGCCATCAACGCCCTGACCACTGACAGCACTCTGGACCTAGGTGATGGGGTCCCTATCAAGTCTCGAAAGACAGCCCTGGAGCATGCGCCCTCTGTGGCCCTCAAGGTAGAACCGGCTGGGGAAGACCTGGGCACCACCCCACCCACTTCCGACTTCCCGCCCGAGGAGTTCACCTTCCAGCACCTTCGAAAGGGCGCCTTTTGCGAGCAGTATCTGTCGGTGCCACAGGCCTCGTATCAGTGGGCAAAGCCCAAGTCTCTTTCCCCGACGTCATACATGAGGTAAGCAGCCTCCAACCAGAGTTGGGCATACAGTAGGGGTGTGGCTGGGCTAGGAGAAGAACCTGCCCTGGCTTCTCTCTGGAGATGATGGGTAGCATTAAGGCAGTCCCCTCTGTCTCCTCTTCCGGTGATAGCTGTCTCCGCCTGCCTGTTCCTCTTCTAAGGACGCCTTGAACTAGATTAGGGGACCCTAACTTTTTCGAGGCCGTGTTCACAGGTGTCAGGGTCGCAGCACGCGAATTCCACGCTGCTCTGTAGCTCTGCTGACAGCGGCGAGGCTCCGCACACGTGCAGAGCTGTGTTGGTAATAAGCCGAGCGAGGCGGCTCTCCTCCTGTGTGGGTTCTGCCTGCTGCTCGCCCACTTCCTTTCTATGCCTTAATCACCATCACCGTGCTGGGGCAGATGGGCCGCTCAGCTCCACAGTCCCTCGGAGCAGCCAGCTCACCCGCGTGCCACTGACAGCACAGCCACCGCCCACCTCACGGGAGAGCAGCACACTGGCTGGCCGGCTGCTAACAGGGAGTGGAGCGGGTTACGAACCTCTGGTCTTAGGTTGCTGGTTTTTCTTTGTAATGGGATGCTTGCGATTCACTGGATCCACTGAACCAGCTCAGGGCCTTTATTTCTTAACTAAACAGCTTTCCTGTCAGGTGTAGCACCCGTGGCGCCTGGCAGGCTGCTTTCTGCTCCAGGTTCTTCAGTTGAGGCATTACAACATCCACTTGGACTGTTGAGTGAGCATGTGAAATCAGTAAGGGCGCTTCCAGGAGCTGAGGTACCCGTGACACCCAGGGGCCGTCATTTGGCACGGAAAGTCGAAGGCCTGCTGCTTCTCTTTCCCTTTCTTCCCGTCCTCTTTTATTTTTTAAAGCTTTTTTAAAAAAAAAAAAAAAACTTAAAACCTTTTAAGCTTCTTAAAAGTTAAGAGTAGATGGGCACATGCATGGTGTGCTGCAGATGCGCACGTGCGTGGTGCGTGGGGCCGGAGTGACTGGAACTGCAGACGGGTGGCTTTTACACCAGGCACCGCCAGCTCAGGGCCTGGAAGCCCAAGCTGAAGGTTGTGGTGGCTGGTTCCTCCTCCAGGCCAGCCTGGCTTGCGCTAGCCATCACCCCACTGTGGTCCACAGCCATTCCTTCCTTCAAGTACCTCAGACCTGGATCTGGGCTCGGGCTAGTGACACCTACTTGGTCACCTTTCAAGGTCCGTTCTCCAGATCAGTCACCCTCTTAGGTTCTGGGGCTGAGTCCAAATTAGAACTTTAGGGACACAGAATAATACCTGACTGCCTATATTGTTGTTTTTTTCTCAGGACAATGACAAAATGTCTTCAAACATAAAATCTACCCCCACCTTCTTTCCTTTTCTTCTTTCTTTTTGTTGTGGTTGTTGTTGTTGCTGCTGCTGCTGCTGTTTTTTGCTGCCTTATTTTTGTTCTTTTGTTTGTTTATTTTATTTTTACTTTATGATCTTCACAGAGAGAGAGGTGTCCTCACCACGCTGGGCATTGCTGGTCCCCACAGCTGGCTATCTGCGCAGCCCAGCATGCCAGTGGCACAGGCCCTGGAAAGCAGTTGCTGTTTTTTTCCTCTACTTAGGAGCACCTGCCGTGGCCCAGTGGCCTGTGACCCCATGGTCTTTATCTCAGGGTCTCAGATCCCTGGGGTTTCTGTGATGCCGTGGCATTCCTATGAGGTCACACAAACAAACGCCACCCCATCCTGGGGGTGGAAGTTAACCTTTTCCCACTGTTTTGGTTCACCTTAAAATATGTTTCCTGGTCCCTTTGAATGGGTTTCCATAAACTCACTAATGGCTGCTCTAGGCAGCTGGGAGCTCTCGTGGGGATGTGATGCGGATGGCTTTGACCATCACCGTGAAGAAGCCAGACTCCCTCCCAGGCAGCAGGGACTTGGCGGTGCCCCTGAAAGGCTGTGTTCCTGGAGCATTCCCACAGCATGAATCTACCTCCGCCGCCAGCCTGGGCACTGTGTCTCCTCATAGGTTCCTGATCCATCCCGGCTCGAAAGGACACACTGTAGTGTCTTCCCTAGGGACTCCCATTGCTCTGGGGCCATTTAACTTTAGGGATCGTGTTGGTTCTCTTCTGTGGTACCCACTCCCTCTTCTGTTCAGGGCACTCCAGTCAGCTAGCTCTACGGGGACAGTGAAAGAATGGCACTGAACTCTTGCTACAACCAAAGAAATTTTATTTGAGAAGCTAATAAGAACAGTGGATGGGCTTTCACTGTTTTAACTGCATGTTGCTTGGGGGAACTGGCACAGAAGTTGTGGGGACTTGCTTAAGCATTACAGATGGTGATAACAATGGCAAGTAGAGCCACCTTATATGTCCCTGCTAAGCATGGGTAAGGAGTGGGCCAGGAGTGACAGTGTGGCACCTGTTGATGTGTGGGAAGGGTGCACAGCAGAGCACATGCGTCTGGAGATGAGCGTTTACACTAGATTGTTCCTGGATGTGGTTCTCAGATGGTAGCTTTAAGGGAATTGGGTGTGGTTGTACTTGCATGTGCATGTGTGTGTTCATGTGCATGTGTGTGTGTGAGTGCACACACACATGGAGGTCCTAGGTCAACTTTAGGTGTCTTCTCTATTCCTCTCCATCTTCTTCTTTTGAGACAGCATCCCTTATTAAATACGAAGCACACCAGCACGGCTAGGCTGGTGGGCTTGTGAGCGTCAAGGATTCGCTTGCTTTCCCACCCACAGGGCTGTGGTTACAGATGTGTTCCGCAGCACCCAGCCCTTAGGTGACTACTGGGGATCCACGCTCAGGTCCTCATGGGAACATAAACAGCAGGCATTTCACCAACGTGCTATATCCACAGGCTCTTTAGAGGACTTCAGTGTTAACCCAAAGGAACTAAAGTTTAAATGACTGTTCATCTATGCATTCCATTCTAAGCCAAAACTTCACAGAGCACCCGTGTTGTGTGTCAGAGCTTGGGTCAGCTCTGCACAGTAGCATTTTCTTTCCTTCTAAGACAGGCTCATGGGAAGTGTCTTAATGTCCTCAGCCAGCATGACATCTAGACTTGCCTATAGAAAGGTAAAGTTGCATGAGGAATTCAGATAAAGAGGAATGTTTTGGGGTTAGCAGAGGTGTTTTAACTAAGTGTGTCTGTGACACCAAGACACATTTGCTGACTTAGGCTGTGACGTGGTGGTCATTGCTTTCTAAAGAATAGATTTCCTAAGGGGTGGAACAGACTTGGCAAATAGCTTTTGCTCAGAGAGCGGCTTGGTTCAGATGATAAGAAGCGGGCACTGCATTCAGATCAGTTTAGATCAGACCTGTTTCTTTCAGGTTTTGGCTGTGATGTTGGATGCCTTGATGATACCAGTGACTTTGATGATTTGCGCAAGTGTTAGCTTCAAAAGGTCTAACAAGTCCTCTTGCATTTGAGGTTATTAGACTAGCTCAGAGATTATCTTGAGTGGGAATAAGATAAAATATGCAGTAGATGGGCCACCACGAATCCAGTTTTTATCTTCTCCACACTTGCCTACCACTCTCGTCAGAGGATTTTCAGTTGGACAGCTGTTCTGTGAATCCAGTGTCCTTGTAGCCTGGGGAAGGCAGGGTGTCAGTGAAAGATGGCCCTCAAGTCCCCAGGGGTGATGGCCCACCTCAGGGCTCTGGTGGCCAAATTGGCCTGCCCATATCTTTGACATCTGCCAAGAACATCCATGTCTCTGGGCTCTGGGCATCTGGTGTCCATGATGATTGTAGATTGGTTGCTAGCTAGAGTTTAGGAAATCCCTGACCTTCTCTAGAGCACAGAAGTGAATCAGTGGCCACAGTGTGTAGTGTTCAAAGACAGGTATGAAGTGAAGCTTACTGACTGGGAAAAGTTAGTGCCTGGTGCGGAGAGCGCATGGAGACAGCCAGTCCCAGCCAGCAGGTGACATGCACAGACAAGGCGTCCAGGCAGAGGCTCCACTGGGAAAGAGGGGGGCTGCCACGGGTGGGCCCATGGCCATGCGCCCTGTGTTCTCAAGAGCTGTCTGCTGTTTCTTCTTGGCTTTGTAATTGGCCTCTGATGCCCCTGCTCCAGTTTGGGGAGCATGCCAGCAGCCTCACTAGGTGGGGTGCCATACCCATCTGCCCATAGGCCCCAGGTATCCCTCGAGACTTGGAAGAGGAGGAGAAGGAAGAGGAGGAGGAGGAGGAAGAGGAGAAGGAAGAGGAGAAGGAAGAGGAAGAGGAGGAGGAAGAGGAGGAGGAGAAAGAGGAGAAGGAAGAGGAGGAGGAAAAGGAGAAGGAAGAGGAGGAGGGAGAGGAGGAGGGAGAGGAGGAGGAGGAGGGAGAGGAGGGAAGGAGGACTAGTTTGGGACTGAGAAGTGTCTGTTGCACCAACCACATCTTAGGGAGGCTTTGCAGAATAAGGAGCATTCATTGGGCCGTGAGTGTCTACACACAACCACATCATCACTGAAAAAACCAAGGAGGTCTCTCGCGAACATGCCCAGATGCTAACTGATAAAGCCAGGGCAGACACACAAGATAAGCTGATTCTAAAGCCTGAACCCCAAGAGCGCCCTCTGTGATGCTCCTGACTCTTAGTTGTTCTGTGGAATCAGCCCTTGAAAGTGCTCTGTGCAATATGGGAGCAGCAGGGGCTTCAGGGCAGGATTAAACCCAACTCTCCTTGGAAGGACACAGTGGGGGGACTTCAGAGCCAGAGCCTGAGAACTCACTGGCCCTAAAGAATAGGACTGTCGTCTAGGGCCTCTGGGATTATGGGTGCTGTATATAAGACCCGGGAGGTTTGTATATGGGGTTTTCTATTCACTCCCCTCGTGCCTATGCAGTGGGACAGGGTAACTGAGATGCTGGTTCCTCGAGTCCATTCACAGTTTGATACTTGGAGAATGGGCCTTGCCTCACTCACTTCTGCCTGGAAAGTTAGCCTGGTGCTTCAGTTAGGACTGTCAAGGAGGCGGTGAAAGCGAAGCTCTGTCGTATGGGGGATGCTGGCCTTTGGATTTCCTTTGAGCACTCTGTAAAGAAAGCGGAACTCGTGCACTTCCTCCTTCTAGGGGAGAGCAAGACGGCATCAATCTTTGAGGCTTTGAGCTCAGGCTTTTTAAGTGTAACCATCTAGACCTAATTGTTGCCAGTCTCAGAATAATCAAAATGTAACTTTATGTCTCCAGGAGGACGAGTAGGTGTGTCTGCTCTAGGTGGGTCTCAGTCGGGTCTGGGAGTGTTCTGCCTCTCCAGCCTTCACTAGTCTGAAGTTTAAGACTTCCCATATCGCTAAGAGCCCTGGCTGGGAGGAAGTGTTCATGGCCACATGTCTCCGTGACCACAGATGCAGCAGTCATATGTCTGCTCACAGGCCTTCATCTGAGGAAAGTTGTGGGGAGTTGTTGGTAGTTACGGTTGGGGTTGCCGGTGGAGCGATGCCACAATGCTGTGGTGTGGTGATGCTGGTGGTGCTGGTGATGCTGGTGGTGCTGGTGTTGCTGGTGGTGCTGGTGTTGCTGGTGGTGCTGTGGTGCTGTGGTGCTGGTGATGTTGGTGGTGCTGGTGGTGCTGGTGATGCTGGTGGTGCTGGTGTTGCTGGTGGTGCTGGTGTTGCTGGTGTTGCTGTGGTGCTGTGGTGCTGGTGATGTTGGTGGTGCTGGTGATGCTGGTGGTGCTGGTGGTGCTNTGTGGTGCTGTGGTGCTGGTGATGTTGGTGGTGCTGGTGATGCTGGTGGTGCTGGTGGTGCTGTGGTGCTGGTGGTGCTGGTGGTGCTGGTGGTGCTGGTGATGCTGGTGGTGCTGTGGTGCTGGTGGTGCTGGTGATGCTGGTGGTGCTGGTGGTGCTGGTGGTGTGGGAGGGTGTGAAATCACATGCACGTGTGTCTGCGTGTGTGAATGTGCGTGTACATGGATGTACACACCAAAGGACATCAGCTGTCATTCCCCAGACTCTGTCCACTTTGGTTTTTGTTTGTTTTGAGAGAGAGAGAGAGAGAGAGAGAGAGAGAGAGAGAGAGAGAGACAGACAGACAGACAGACAGACAGACAGACAGACAGACACTCTTACTGGCCTGGAGCTTGCTTGCCAAGGAGCCCCAAGGATCTACCTGTTTTCGGCCTTCATGGGTCTGTCTTTATTCTTTTTCCCCCTAGAATGTGGGTTCTGGGGACTAAACTCAGGTCCTGTGCCTGCAAAGCACTTTGCTAGCGGTGTCACCTCCATGGTCCCTGTCTGTCTTTTTGTTGTCTACTCTGAAATCCCTTCCGGTGGCAGGAGTCTGAGAGGCAGGCGTCGCTGTGCTTGGAAGAATGACCAGGGAAGCTGCATCTGGGGCAGGATCATAAGAACACGTACCGCGTCTCCTGGAGTCCCACGTACAAGGGACGATTACAGACCTTTGCCAGGTGAATTGCCTATAAGGCAAAGAGGACTTGTCTGTTGTGATAGCTTAGTCAAGACACTCCTGTACCCAACCCACATGCCTGGCCAGTGTTCCAGCCCGTGGGAAGGTTTCTTTGGGACGTGGTGCTCATATGCATCATTCTTCAGATGCCAACATTGCCAGGAGCTTGGGTGTAGGAGAGCTCTGCACCTGGCCCTGCCCGTGGCGGTCCTGCATAGATTGGCCACCCAGCTCTGCCCCTGCCATATAAGCTGCTGCTTCCAGAACAGGCTGCACTCAGGTTACCAAGATGAGCACGATGCAGCCTGAGGCCTGTGCAAATGCCTAGCTTAACCGTGCAGGGGACTGTGGCTGTGCGCCCGAAGCCCCGCGCCATCTCCTGGTAGTAGCTTTCTATGATGACCTTATTTTGTGCTGGAACCAGAACTCTAGAACCAAGGAACCCTGGGCAGCCAGTGACACGGATGTTCTGAAATCCCCTAAGCTAGGGACAGAGCTGTGGTGCCTTGTGCAGGTGCCAGACTGCAGTTGTCAATTCTACAGGAGGCAGAACCTCTGCTGCGTGTCTAGGATCTCCGATCCTGGTATCCAGGACTGTTCCGTGTCTCGTGATCATCGAGGAATATCTACCTTGTGACGGTTCAGGGAATCATGGCTGGCAGGAGGGAGCTTGCTTCAAACAACCCTAAATGGCAGTGGCTTCCCTGCAGGTGGCCACCATGGTGAACAGACTGAACCGACTTTCAGAACTTGACCAGCAACTATTTCTGCATCACTTGGACACCAAGCCGTAGGACGTGGCAGAAGTGTCCTGTGACTTGCGTGTCCTCCGTCCTGTATTCACTCGTGCAGTGTTCGAGTTATTGTGTTAGTTTGTCTTGATTTTCATTTTTCATAAGTAACGCATGGCAGGTGTGGCCTAAAGCACTTTCATTATTAAAACATCAGTGACGTGAGTCCGGATCAGCTGCAGCTGCTAGGCGTCGCTCGCTCGGTGGCTAGAGAAAGGCACTGTGTGCAAGAGGAAGCTGGGAGCACAGGAGAAATGCAGGGTATGCAGAAGTCAGGCCTGCCGCAGGGCAGAAGGAGCAGGAGACGCTAGACTTCCTTTCTCACAGAAATCCCCCTGAAAATTATTCTCCATTTGTCCTTCCTTCTTTCTTTGTTCTTTTGTTTTCTCGTCTGAAACAGGTAGACAGGGCAGAAATCTTTCTACAGTCTGGCTAAAGACCCAGGAGACCCAGGAGCCCTGGTCTCCTAGAGCCTGGAGATTCAGCCTAGCTCCTGAGCTCTGCCCCCTCCCATCCAGGACCCAGGGGGTAAGAGTAATCCTAACAATGATGTGATACCAAGCCTTGGAGGGCAGTTCTGGAGCTTCAGAGGCATAGGAGGCTCATGGGATAGCCCCGGGTCAGGGAGGTCTTAGGGTGAAGCGCAGAGTGTCCCAATCCTGGAAGAAGCACTTCCTTGGAGATATTCTGCACTCTCATTGGTAAGATCCTGGAAAACAGCCGATGTATGAGGTCTGTGAAGCTGCAGTTTTAGCACATACATGTTGCATGCACATAACGTTTGCGTGCACAAACTCACATGCCTAATGTCTGTATCCTGCAAGCTCCAGATTTGTGACTTTGACTTGGTCTCCCGAGAGAGGTCTGCACTCTGCTTTCTGTTACAGGGACTACCTGCCGTTGGGTCTTTGCCCCCCTCCCTGCCTGGAGTCCCCAGTAGTCCCTGCCCTGTGTCTCAGGCCCAGGACCAGCACAGGGACTAGGGTAGGGAGAGCTCAGAATAATTGGAACACTCGTTCTGGTTGTTGCTCTTAGGCTGTGTCAGGTCCCGGAGAGCAGGGAAAATCTTGTACTGCACAGCCGTTGTGGTAGAGGCTGGACCACGCAAGGAAGGGGCGAGCAGAGGGCGGCTCCTTGTCCTGAGCCTGGCTCTAGGCGGGGAAGTTTGGGACTGGGTCATTTTCCTCCACTGCTCCTGCTTATGCCTGTGGGTGGGCCTAGGCTGAGCACCCGTCTCCCTCTTGGGTACAAAGGTGCCACTTTTAGTGACATGCCCAAGATGACATGCCAAGGGACAGACAAGGATGGCTGGTCACCAGTCTCCGGGCAGGATGGTGGTGTGCCAGAGCCCTTAAAACATTCCAAGGTGTCCTGGTTGCCGAGGCCTGCCCCTACCCCCACCCTTTCCATCGGAAGAGGAAACATTTGGTTAAGGGTCAGCTGACTGGCGCCTCTGGTCCCTAAGGTCCTCCCAGGTTGCTTTGGGACCTGGACCCGGCAGCCAGGAATCCTGTGCAGAGATGACACTCATGTTCTGAGCAGGGAGAATAACCTGCATACCCTGCTTCCATCAGGCGGTCTCTCTGTCTTGGCTGAGGTGGCTACCAGCCCTCCTCTGTCCAGGCACTGGCTGGACCACTAGAAAGGCCAGCCCCTCTTGGGTGAGGCAAGCTTTCCCAGGCCAAAAGTCCTGTGGTCAGGGGGCCGTAGCCCAGATGTGCACTCTTGACAGTGTGGCTGGGTGGTCCTGGGCTTGGCCCTGGACGGATGGACAGATGGAGCCCTTGAGGCCAAAGTTTGCAGGACCAGCCAAGAACTGCATTGATGGCCTTCGCAACCCTTTCTCCCTCCTCTTCTCCCCCCTCTTCTCCCTCCCTCTCCCTCCCTCTCCCTCTCTCTCTCTCTCTCTCTCTCTCTCTCTCTCTCTCTCACACACACACACACACACACACACTCACTCTTGATCTCTCTCTTCCCCCCACTCCAGCTTCCCCCCTTTCCTTCTTATTTGACTCTTCCCTCTTTTTCTTAGTTAGAGGAAGGCCTTTGGCTGCTGCCCCACCCCACACCTGAGACCATGTGTGATATAGTTGAAGACCTTGTTTCCCTTTGCCTGCCTTCCATTTTCTCCCACGTGCGCGGACTTTAGGCTTGGGTCATGTTCGTAGCTCTGTGGACTTCAGGATGACTAAAGCATAGATGGCCCTCTCGTTTTCCCTGGAAGATCAAATCTACGTGCAGAGGGCTTTTCACTATGGACCATTCGGAATGGAGAGGATTTTTACCCAAACTATTTAAGCAGATCTGTCCCCTCTGGGTTCTGGCACATGGGAATTACTCTTGTAGCTGGGATGACTTTCCATGAAAGCTGACACAGCTTGAGGACCAGAGCTTAGCTCCCCAGAGCACACGTAAAGCTGGAGGTTGTACGTACCCATAACCCCTGAAGAAAAAAGAAAGGGAGAGACTGGCTTCTCTTTAGAAATTCACGGGCTAGCTCAGTCCCCCATGAGTCCCAGGAACCAGCAGAGAGACCCTGTCTTAAGTAGGGTGGAAGCCGACGGCCAACACCTGAGGTCGTCCTCACGCGCGAGCGCGTCCCCACATGCGCCTGCAGAGTTACAAAGGACAAACAAAACCAGTCAGGATTTTCTTTGTTATACAAACTAGGTTCATTCGTGTGTAATCCTTTTCTGCCCTGCCCCCCAACCCCAGACAAGTTTCTCTGTGTAACCCTGGCTGTCTTGGAACTCACTCTGTAGACCAGGAAGGCCTCAAACTCAGAGATCCACCTGCCTCTGCTTCCTGAGTGCTGGGATTAAAGGAATACACACACCACCACTACCTGGCTGCCATTACTGTGTAATATATTGTGTGTGTGTATTTGTGTATGTGTATACATATGTAAGCTAATATAAAATATATACATATATACACTCATATATACATATATAAATATATACATATATACATATGTACACACATAATAAAAAGAACCACTTGCCATGTAGTTTAACCTGCTGCCATACTTGAGCATTGCAACTCGCACTCTCCAGATCTGCCCCTGATAACTCACGCCTTTGCTTCCACTGCCAGGCTCCAAGGCCCCAGCTCGGAGGGTCCTGGCTTGCCCTTTGCCCCTGCGTGCTCGCCCTCCCATTCTGAGCACCTGTTGGCTTTCTGAAGCTTCATCTGTATATGTTCTAATGTGTACACGCTGGGAATTCAACCTTCTAAATGGATTCTGACAACCCTGCCTCACCTAGGAACTCACACAAAGCAAGCCCTGATCTCAGGCCGGGCGTTTGCTGCTCCCTAATTTGGAGTTTTCTTAGCAGCCGTTGGGCGAGGGCTTTGGGTAGATCCTTTCTTCAGTCGGCATTCCCTCCCTGTGTCTGCCTTCTGCTTTCCTTTCCCCTCTCGTCAGGCAGGAGGTGTGAGACACTCACTCCCCCGAAGGGATGTTGGTGAAGGTTGTTTGGCTCCTCTGTGTGTCAGTTTGGTGTGAACCTTAGGGCGCTCTGCATTCAGACTGTGGTAGCCGGGTGGCCTTTGTGTCTGCGGCCGCAGATGCCTATGCCTCTCTGTGGTGGCCCAGGTAGTCATCTGCGCAGCCGTGGCTCTGAGCTCCGGGAAAGGTCACACCTATGCTTCCTTTAGTGAGCACTGAAATGGGTTTTAATGCTTTGAATCCATTTACCGAGTTGCCCGGGACCCTGTGGTAGTGAAAAGGCAAAACGCAGAACTCAGAACAAACACGAAGCAAAGCTTTGTCTCGAAAGACTCTGTCACCCACAGGCGTTCTGAGTACACAGCCGAGACCAAGGCTTGGTGTCTGTCCAGAGCTGAGGTACCTGTATGGAGGGCTGAGGAGCTGGGCCCGGAGAGACTTGTATGCCCCTGAGCAGGCTGGCTGAGCTGGCTGAGGTGCTGATGAGGTTGTGGAGAAGGTCTGCTTGGAGGAGAGATGAGACTGGCAGCGACAAGAACCAGGGACCCTGAGCCCACTGTGGCCTCAGGTTTGGGATCTGACTTGGAGTTGGTCATTGTGTACAGCCTGAGCGCCAACAGCATTTTCACACTTCCTGTCAGTGGGAGGCGGGGCCCTTTCTCATGGGAACAGTGATTCAAAACAGGAGAGCTGGTGGGTTCTCCCTGCGCTGCGCCCACATACCAAGCACTGTGGAAGGTCTGACTCGCCCATTATCAGGGGAAACTGCCCATCATTCCCACGCAACCTACCCTCCCGTCCCTCCTCCCCCGGCGTGGAGGCTGCATTAGCCTGGTCCCTTCAGATCCTACAATAGGAGGCCACTGCTTTGTGACCCAAGGGCCCTCAGGACTCCAGAATCAAGGAAAAGCCACACACACACACACACACATACACACACACACACACACGGACACATGCACATGTGAGTACACACACACACATACAGACACACATACCACACACACACACACACACACAGAGAGACACATTCGTGCTCATACATGCTCTCTCTCTCTCTCTCACACACACACACACACACACACACACACACACCATTTTCTTGAATAAATTCAGGAAAAAATTCTAAATTTGCTCAGAACCACTGAATGCATGTTTTGAATAGGCTGAGAGGAACCGTGGGTACTTGATGGCTCCAGATCCCAGCATTTAATTAACAGGCTTTAGCCTGCACACACGTCCAACCACAGGAGGCTCACCTCCAGGCTGCACATATGTTTTATTCCATGATGCGTTTCTTTTAATTATTTAGTGGTTGTGTCATAGTACATATGTGGAGGTCAGAGGACAACTTGTAGAAATGGATTCTCTTCTTCTAGCACAGGGCAGCAAGTGCCCATACCTGGGGTTTCATCTCTCTGGTGCTTAATTAGGGTTTAAAAAAGAGATTTATTATTTTTAGTGTGTGTGTGTGTGTGTGTGTGTGTGTGTGTGTGTGTGTGTGTGTGTGCTCTCAATCACTGAACCATCTCCCAAGCCCCTTCGGTGTGTCTTAGGATGTTTGTCTGTCACGTAGAGTTAACAATCCCCGATACTCTGCTCGGGCACGAGATTGTTCTTCATAGATGGCAGTTTCAAAAGCGGTCAGGAGAAGGTGCCAGCACATGGTATCTGGCAGTGCTGGTGGCAGTGACTGTGCTTCAGAGTGGCCAGCCTCTGGTGGGGTGGAGGCTCAGCCAGGAAAAATGTCCTGAGGACTCACAAGGTCTTCAGTAAGACATGGGACGGAAATCAAGTAGATGATTGGGGCCAGATACTTCCAGAAGTTTCCTCTGGGTCAACAATATTGTTTACACTCAGATTTATTCTTTATGTACCATCCACTCCTCTCTGTCAAAATCACATGTTGGGTGGAGAGACAAGCAGCAGTGTATGAAAACATTCTGAGGGGTGGTCTTGCAAGTGAATAAAACATATATGGCTGACGTTATGTCAGGTTGATGCCGAGGTGGGAAGGCTCCCTGATACCTCTGGGAAGCATGAGGCTAATGCCTCAGGAACCCCAAAATGCTGACCCTGTTGTCAGGACAGGGTAAAGATACAGTCCCTGATTTAATTATGTGGACATCAAATCAATGGTGTTTTTAATAGCAATGGACTGGCTAATAATCACAGTGCAGCCATAAAGTAATATTTGCCTAATATTTGTGGTGCTTATTAAACAACATTCTTACCAATGTACGAAGATACTCAGAATTTGACCTTTCTTTTAAAAAGTCAGATACCAAATTATATGTTTTGCGAAGACATTCCCCTTTTGTATAGAATGTGTGCATATCCACAATGTCTCTAGACCAGTCGTACGTGATATAAGATTTTAAAGTGTGTAGATAACTTCAGATTACTTCATTTATACAAATCAAGGGTCTCCGAGGCCTGCTAAGCCAGCTGAGTGTTTTCTGGGTTTCATTGAATGTAATTCTTGACAAGATGGAACTGAATTGAGGTTGTATTTGAAGTACAAAACTGTGGGTCACTCCTGAGTGCACAATTCTAGCAGGCAGCCACAGACGTAGGTCTGATGTCAGAGACTCTGTGGGTAACAGAATCATGCTGACACTGCAGTCCAGACCCCAGGGCAGCAGCAATGGGCAGATGTCTTCAGCCAGGTGTCCTCCTCCTCCAGCCTAGCCCCGCCTCGGATCTAAGACGCCGTTCTGTGGCTTTGGAGAGCTGTCCGGTTTATTGTGAAATTTTCAATCCAAGTTGACAATCTTAAATGTGCAAACCACCCTTCTTTCTGCCCTTTTTCATCATCCTCTGCCTGCCTGCCTGCCTGCCTGCCTGCCTGCGTCACTCCCTTTTTTCCTAGGGGTTGAAACTAGTACTTTTCATGGTGAAGTTTGCTTTCCTTTCTTTTTCTGTCCGCAGCAAAGCAGTCTTTCTGTGCAGATATGAGAAACTTGTATGCATGTATAAGAAACACCCTGAAGGGATGGGGTGTTTTGTAGTGCCTCCTCCTGCAACTCCTGGGTACCCATTCTGCCTCTGGTTCTGAGGAGTGTGGCCCCACCGCCCTGAAAACACATTCCCTCCTTGAAGCAGAAGACTGCTCACCTCCCGTGGGGCGCCTTCCCCGGGATGCCTTCTGGCCAATTCCTCTGCTCTGATGCTCTTCCTTCCGCTCAACGAGCTGCTGGAATCGGGGTGTGTGACATACACAGGAAACGGCCCTGGCAGGCCTAGTGCGGGCGGGCGGGCGTCTGAGTGCATGGCAGCGCTTGAGAAAGCCTGCCCCTTCTGGGATGTTGCTCTGAAGTCTCAGTGAGCACCGCAGATGGGCCACACTTGTGCTATGAGCCCGCCTCTGTGCTGAGCAGATGCAGACACTTGGTCCACTTACGATTGCGCGTTTGTGAGTCAGATTCATAGAGGGATGACCCAGCTCGTACCCGAATGGTAACAAACACAGGTGCATCTTGTTAGGACTGGGCTGGAAACAAGGGATGTGGCAGTCTGGAGGGGGGAGTGGGCCAAGCAGTTCCTTCTTTCTCTTGGTTCTACTGTAAGTCGGCATTGCAGAGGGAAGTTATTCCCAGAACCCCGTTTGGCCAAGGGTGCCTCTCAGGGCTTCCTCTAAAGAAGGACGACCCTTTCTGTTCCTAGCGAAGGGTTTCAGAGTCCCTGTAAGCAGGCTATGTCTGCACCACGCCCATGGCGCTGGGCAATAGATTAGGTTAGCGTTTTAAAGACTGGTTGACTTATTTAACGCATGCAACACTGGTAAGCTATGACCACACGTGATTCCACAGTAACGATGGCCTCATGGAGCCTTCACTCCCCTATCAAGATGCTGGCGCATGTCCGTCTGACAGCTGTGAGGGCCGGGCCACGGATGGCGCCTCAGGTACGGCATGGGCAGCGCCGTCTTGGTGTACCTGCGCTTAAAGCTCCTCTGTTCCTTTGCAGCCCGTCTTTGCCTGCCCTTGACTGGCAGCTGCCATCACACTCTGGTCCGTTCGAGCTTCGGATCGAGGTGCAGCCCAAGTCCCACCACAGGGCTCACTATGAGACGGAAGGCAGCCGGGGGGCTGTGAAGGCTTCAGCTGGAGGACACCCCATTGTGCAGGTATGACATCTGCTCTGCCAATGGCTCGCGCCTTGGCACGTCTCAGCCTAAAACAGGTCTGGACTTTCCTCAGACTTTAAACAGTCGCCTCAGAGCCTGCTAGTCAAACGTTAGCTATATAGCATGTCTCATTTCCTCCTGAGTAGAAATGTTCTTCATCTTCAGTGAAGTGATGTCCCAGAAAGCCCTCGACGAACTGAAAATGTCAAAAGCCAAAATGTGTTCACTGTACCTCACTGACTCCACGTCTTCTCTCAGGCAGAGCGTCAGCCGCTCCTCTCCCCACAGAGGGGCTGGCTGAGCAAAATGCACAAGTCCAAGGGTCTTTTTTCTGAATGGGTATCACTTTCATACTAACATCAAGTTAAAAGAAAGACGGTAAGTGGGACCATTGTGAGTCAAGGGCTGTCTGTGGGTACCGCACAGTGCTCTTCATTACATCAATAACAGGTTTAAAGGGCTGCCCCAAACAGACCAGGCTCCATTGCACCAACTGTTCTGTAACTCTACCCTCTTTCAGAAAGTCACTGCCCCTGGAGTGGATGGGCGCTCTCCACCCACACCACACACACGTGGGATTGGCGGAAGCGCCAGGTCTCAGGTCTACAGGGCAGCCTCTGCTTCTCAGCCTGCCTAGAGGTGTTAGAGGGTAGGGTCTGACAGAGAGGGTTATGAGATGGAGTTCCGAGGGAAAGGTGGCTGTGATGGGCACAGTCACATCTGTGGCCCTTTGGGGAAGAAAAATACTCGGTGTAGAGATACAGTGCTCCCCAATGGTGGCCAGAAGGTACCAGCCACGTCACAGATCCAGCTTGGTCTTTCTCCACCTGGTGGACATCAGTGTCACATCCCAATGGGCTGTATGGGTTTGCCTTTGCTTCTGTTTGTCACACCCGTCCCCTTGTGAGCTTTAGATCCCAGACATTGCTGTTTTAAGTGCCACCGAGAAATGCTTGTTCTCTGGCTGACTCTGGTCACATGGTGTTATGGAGAGCTCTTTACCCCAGTATCCCAACATCATAAACCCTGGTGCCCAACCCTGTTATTTCAGGACTGATGCAAACTGGAAGGGGTACCCGGCAGGGCACCCTGTACTTTTATTTTATTCCATTTAGGTAAATAAAGAGCTGGCAAGGGCAGGGGGCCGTGGAGACAAATGGCTGTTTGCCAACGCAGCAATCAGCCACATGGAATGAACCAGGCGAGGGGCAGAAATGTAGCACTTTAGCAGTGCTTGTGGGTGATATTAAGGGGATATTTGCGGCCTGTGTGCTTGATGCCAATTAATACCTACTTTGTTAGCTGCTTGATGCGGTAAAATGCTGGGGACATCGGTACGCAGCAGCTGGCTTGACATTTTAAGTTTCTACCTTCACAGGTAGGAAGAGGTCAGGTAGAGCCTGCCTTCAGCTGTGCTGGGTAACTACAGGTATTTACCTCTCCTTTCCTGCTGTGGTTTTCACTGAATGAAAGTGCATTATTGCTGAATGGAACAGATTTTAATAGGAGAGGAAATAAGTCTGTTAAAGAAAGGCTGGGAAGTAAGTGGAGAGATAATGCCCGGGCGCCTCCGCTTACTTGGATCTCATAGGCAAGTGGCGCTGGGTGAGAGCCGCGGGTGCAGATGCTGTGACCTCATCAGAAGGATGAAGCTTCCGATGCGGGCCTGTGCTGTCCTGGGCTTAGCGGTTGTTGGTTGTAAGAATCTCAGCTGCTTTGGGGAGATGAAGCCATAGGAGCGTGGGAGCCCTGTGTTTGGGGGAACGTGTGTCTCTCAGCCACTGATCCCCATTGCCTTGTGTGTCAGGTGCCGAGTTGACACACTGCCCCTGGATGACCAGGCTCCAGGTGTCGGGCTCAGGGCAACATTTGTCTCTCAGTGCAGACGATATCCAGGAAATTGAGTCATTTCTGAGGAGTGGCAAAAATCTAAAACAAGTGTTTAAGAAGCACCCTCGACATTATTTAAGGCGATGTTAAAGGAAGTTGGCAAAACCAGGCCAGGCTGCCACTGCTTCCACAGAGCAGCCACCGCTTCTGCAACACTGCTGAAAGGCAGAGAACACATCCCCTAACTGACAAACACCCAGGTTTTCACTGTGGGACATTAGCAACTCAAGGAGTTTCCTGGGATCGTCCCACACTAAGCTCCCACCTATGCCCCTGTGAGGAAAGCAGCTAAAAAGAGGGCGTTTTAGGGGGTTTGTTTTCTTTTTTGGCTGGCGGACCACAAATTAGATAAAAATAGAACTTGCACGTAATTATGAAACACACAAAAATAGAAAATTCTCTTGGTTGTCACGAGAGTGCTGTAACCACAGAGTTCTACCCCGGCTTCTGGGTGATTGTGATACACCCGCTCGTGCCATCCGCTCTGCTGTCTGCCCATCTTGCTCTCGGAGGGGTGGTTACCCTACACAGCCATCGGAGTGAGGCCATGGGCCAGTCCATATGCCTGGTGTGCAGTCACTCCACAAGTCATGCTGTGCCCAGTCATCTCTGTTGCATCGTAACTGTGCCTGGCTCCCATCTCACCCAAGAACTCCTAGAAGCTCTTTCGTTTGTTCGGCACTGTCTCGGTAGCAGATCCACCGTGGTATTTTCCTCTGTGTCTCATGAAGTTCGCCCATAAAGACAGTAGCAATCTGCAAAATGGAGAACCCTAGGAATGCCCAAGAGGACAACGGATAAAGGAACCCTCACACTTGGGGTTCAGAAAGAGGCTTCTGGGCAACGATCCTCTTCCTTGTATGAGTTGTCAGAGACACTGACCTGACTCGGACCTACTGGTCCAGCCTAACGCCGTGCATTTTAGATGAGGAAGGAGCAGCTGTGTCTGGCTGAGCTGTGCTCCCAGTGGGGAGGCCCGGCCTGAATGTGTGTCTGCTGGGAGCTTCTCCTTTGGGCCAGTGTCCTCAGGGCTGGTTGTTCTGGCCAGGATGGGGCCACTTCTTCCACAGAGGTCTGTTTTCATGCTAGGGAGTAACCATTCAAAATGGCTACAGGTCTCCACTAGCCATTCTGTGAGCACCAAGCTACCCAGGCTTCCGGAAATCTGACTTTATAGTCTTCCATCATTCGAAAAGCTCTATCAGTCATGGGTTATCCTGGGGTCAAGGAAGGGCTGGTAAGGACCCAGGACCAGTTTACAAGCCACCTTGTAGCCCCTAGATGGACATGGTCTGCACAAAGTCTGTGGCGATATCCTTGGTGACCCCATTCAATTAACCACTGTCTTCTATCAGTTACTGAGACGGGCTCCTGCATTTGTCTAGAGTATGCTGTGGTCTTGCTTCTGATGTCACATTGTAACCAGGGAGAAATGGCCTAGATCTTCCTTAACTATGACACTTGCCTTGATAGAGCAGATGTCACAAATACTCTGTCTACAATAGGGGCGTTTGGCCAGGGCCTCTCCAGCTCCCTGCTGGGGAAGTGTCATCCTTCCCCAGCAAAGCTCCTCCTGACCTTGATCTGGCCTCTGGCTATCAGGTCTCTGTGTCTGTTGGGTTTTAGCCACCACTGACTGAGGACCCAAATTCTCCAGAAGCTAGGCAGGGGATGTCTACCTTGTCCTAGGCTATTGTGGCCTTGTGGGCTCCTGCCTATAGAGGCCCCTACTGCAGCGATGCTTTGTGCTCTGAGGATTATCTCCCACTGGGGGGGGGGGAGGTGGGGGGGAGGGGCTCACAGACTCCAGCTCTGTTTACCAATCACCAAAATGACCTGCCTGATAACATCTGCGCATCACACACAGGCTCGCTCTGCTTGAATAATTAATAGGCCGCTGAAATATGAACACTCAGAAGCTGGTCAGTCCCTAACGGTGGGGTTTGCAGCATAGGGTTGCCATTTACAGTGGCAGCATAGCTACTGCCTGGCCAGGAAGGACTGGGATTGAAGAGACGCAGACAGTGTCCCAGACAGGTGACCCTGGACTCCACCTCTCAGGGCACAGACAGCAGGTACTTGAGGATCTGTCAGAACCACGGCAGAGTCATAGAGGAAGTCATGACAAGCCCTGGCTTGTGCTCCGGCACAGGGGACAGGCAGAGGTCGGTAGGGTCTAGTGACATTAGGGACCCTTCCGAGGTTACTTAGCTTGTCCCCACCCCATATAGATTCGGGACTTTTTCTATCATACAAGACATCTGACAGCTAAGGACGTCCACTGGGAGATGACTTGAATTTCTCAGGTTGTTAAAATTGTCTTGGAGCCAAGCCCTTGTTATAATTACCTTTCTTTCTTGGTGGTGTCTTTTCCCCCAAGTCTCAGGGGAGATTTAACATGTCAAAAATCCTATGAGAGATCAGCTCCTGAGGGGCTTCTGACCTGTGGCCAGAAGGTACCTCATCATTTGGTTTAGCAGCCTGGAAGGATCTGTCCCGTGTGAGCCTGAATGTCCCAGGATTCCAGGCCTCCTCTCTGGAGGCTAACACAGAGCCAGGGTCTTTCAAGGTGTTCTGGTCAGAGCCCAGCGGTGGGGGACGGGGGGGGGGAGCTTTGAAATGCAGCACTTCATCCCAGCAAGCTGGTAAAACGCGTGCACAGCAGAGGTTAGCATGCAGGCCTGACCCCAAAGCAGGAACCTGCTGCCCAGAGTCAGCCGACCTCGACCTGCGTGAGGTCTGGATTAAACTTTTATGGATCAGCCTGGACACTGCATGGCATCCTCTCTCCTTTCAGGACGTTTGGAGGCAAACCTCCTGGCTTCCCCACCTATCGTGTACCAGGTGACTCTTCTGGCTACCTGGATGCTGCCCCTCCCCCCTTCTGCGCATGCACTCAGCACCAGGGCTCAGCAGACAGTGGGGAGTAAGAGATTGTTCCAGGGAGACATCTGGGGTCGGCTCTCGCAGCGGCTGGAGAGTGAAGCAGAGACGGCCGCTTGCTCCCACGGTCCGCAGCATGCCCCGCTGATGGACTCAAGGCTGGGCCTCACATGGCTGGGCGCTCTGCATCCTTTTGTGAGCTCACTTCAGAGCCTTACTGTGCAGCAGAGCAGATCGGGAAGCAGCGAGGGTGCCGTGTGGACCGTGGGAACAAAGGCAAGGCAGGGCTACCAGCAGAAGCCTCCCGAAATGAAGAGCCTGCAGGTCTGTCACCCAAACCCCCAGACCTGACTTGGAAGCTGTGGCTTCTTTGTTCCAGTCTAGGAAGAGTTTAAATGATGCTATCTGGGATGCAGAACCTACTGATGGCTTTCTAGTCATGTGCCTGCAGAGCTTGGTCTCAGTTAGGGTCCAGATGGGACAGGTCAGTCCGGCCCCTCCTCTGCCCTAGGCTCCTTGGGTGCAGGTGAGGGCTGTGTAATTGGAGACAAAGCAAGAACCAGCATTCGTCCCATAGGCGTGGCAATCCACGCTGGTCCGTGACCATGTGTGGACCCTCTTCCTGGTAACGCCGTGGCTCTCCTTGGCCCTGAGGACCCATCACAAGTGTCACAGGCTGCCCATGGACAGCTGATCAGATGTAGAAAAGACAGACTGCAGGTGTGAAGCTGCCACTGTAGAGTGTTCTCTGGGGAGTCTGGGAAGGACTGTTGCTTTCTCTCTGGGTCTGTTGTGCAACTGTCCCTGACTTGCCATGGGAGGTGGGGTGGAAAGGGACTACTGTTATGTACCTTGCCTGGCCTAATGGCCTTCTTTTCCTCTCGTGGGGAAGCACTGGGCTCCCTCCTGTGTGAATGGATAGAGTTTGCTCCGCATCGGCGTGGATGGCTGCAGGCCTTGCCTAGTCAGGCCCAGAGCTCATGTTGGTAGATGCCCTTGGCATGGACCTCAGGGCTGAGAGAAGGAGCAGGTTGAGGGCCGACGCCCCTCTGGTGTGACACACAGGGTCCGGGGTGCCATCAGGGTATCAGTACAACAGGCCGCCTTTTGTGAGCTTCAAGTGTCTTCAGTCCTCCATCTCAGATTCCCAGCCTTGCACCCTCAGCAGATTGGACTCTAGTCGAACAGCGAGGGTCAGGTTCTCTTCCATACACTCCATGGATGCTTACTGCATGGCCACTGAGCCCTTCAATCCACACTGTGAACAGTAGAAACCATCAGGATGCTGGCAGCCGCAGGCCAGACTCTGCCAAGTGGACGGGTTGGAGTTCGGGACAGCAGCTGTATGTTCTGGGCTTTCCCCTACATTTCTGGGCTTGGCATCACCATGGTGGTAGGTTGTGATGCCCGACACAGCATGACTGCTCCTGAGTGGCCTCTGCCCTGTAACACTAGCCTAGGGTGTCACCGTGGAGTCTGTATGATTCCCAGGAGAGCGCACGGGTGGGGGATTCTTGAGTCTGTTGTGGCCTAGTCTATGAGATACTGAGGGAGGAGCCTGGGCTAGGATTGTCTGTACCTGCTCTACAGAGGGCGTCTGCTGGATTTGGTGCCTCTTTCCTTGGATTCCGGTGGGTAGAGAGTGGGTGAACGCTGCCATCTGCAGGGCCAGCCTCGGGGATGCTAAATGTCAGAGATGATCGAGGTGACATTAGGCTGATTCCTGACCATGCCTAAAGTTCCTGAGAACGCTGAGGCCCTGGGGTGGGCGTGGGGGTCCTTAAAAGCCTTCGTTGCAGTTGCCAAGAGGCCACGGTCCATCCCACCTGCACGTTGCCTGAGTTTGTGCCTCTCTCTCTCTCCTGGTCCCTTTCAACCTCTCAGGCTCCGTGGGAATCAGTTCCGAGCAAGAGGAACATTGACTTTGTGCAGAACAGGCAGATGCTGATGCAGCCACATGCCCTTGGTTTAAAATTCCCACAATATCATGCCCAGATATTGAAGGAGGATCCTGTTCACTTCTAACCAAGCAGCCTTCAAGTAAAGGGCGGGGGCGGTTCCAGCTCTCCAGAGTCAGCAGGCAAGGCAGGAGGGTGGCCCTCTGGGAGAAGAGCAGAGGTGCTGGGCTGGACACAGCTAAAGCACGCATGGAGTGCAGCCTCCCCGAGGAGCAGCCTCCCTGAGGGGCAGGCCTGTGATCCACACCCAGGTGCACCCTGACTGTGACTGTGAGCAGTGTTCCTTAGACGTCCACTCTGGCCTGTGGTCATGTGTCCTGTCTCTTGTGGCATCATAGGTCATAGAACTCACATCTGACAGAAGTCCTGAGGCTCAGGAAAAAAATGTCAGGAAGCTGTTTTCTCCTTAGCCTGCTCTGTCCCCCTTCCCCACCTCCTATCTGCCTCAGCCTTCCTCAGCCTAGGAGGGGAAGCACAAACTTTGTGAGTAAGCTATTTTCTGGGCTGGGACCGAAGCCCCTGTAAGAAAGTGAGTCTGGAGTCTGACCTCATGAATGGCACAAGATGGTAGTTGGTGCATCTGCACCTGCACAGAGCCGGGGGTGGGGCTGGGCAGGGGTGGTACTAGAGCTTCCCAGATGAAGACAGGGAGGCAGGGTTCTCAATTCTGAGAGGCCCATTCAATTGGCAGGAGAGCTGCAGAGCTCGCAGTCCCTTTCTGAAAGCCACAGAATGTGGCTTCCTCCTTGAAAACCTGCACTAGGACCTTTTATGTGAGAAATTGCACCAGGTCCAGGGGTGGCAGGCTCTGGGGGGGTGGGAGTGGATTCCAAGGCCTTTGTAAGGAAGGAAACGCATCTTCAAACCCACAGCCAAGCACATGCCTTTACCACGTGCTTCAGGGACATCAGACTTGCTCCACAGGAGGTTGTTCACTGGTTGGGGCTGAAGTTCTTGGGTCTCTGGGGGTACCAGGCATTTTGGGGTAAATTAAACAGCTGATTACTAGAGGCCTGGAATGGCTTCAGGCCCCCAGCAAGGTGGAGTGACTTTGCCAATAGAAATCAAGTCCCCTTGAAGGTGCTCGTAGAGTGAGCGCCTGGCAGGCGTCACCACTGTGTGTGGTCTCTGGCATTTGTGCCCCTGTACTATTTACATGGATACACCTATTTTGTTTTTATTCTGTTTTTTATTTTTCTACCTTCTTAGAGAGGTAGCGAAAGTTTGTACATGAAAAGACCCGAAGTTGCGACGTGCAGCCTCCCACAGCTCCTCTGTGCTGCCCTCAGTTTGAGACTTCTGGAAGGCCGTGTGTGTCCCGGCCACCAGCCCTCAGGATCTGAGGGGCGTCACTAGGCCTAGTTTTGTCTGTGACTATAAACATGGGTTTGATCATTAATACAATAACTGTCTTCATAGAAAGAGTCTTCAGAATCACGTGATATAAATTAAGTACTGCCGTGGGCTCACAACACGTATATGCACACACAAAATCAAGTGCTCACACACATGCCCTTGTTCATCCAGGCACACATTCATGAAGCAAATGCACAGACTCCAAAATACATATGTGCTCATAAAATACAGGCTCAAATGTTCCATACATCCACACACACACACACACACACACACACACACACACACACACACACACACGCATGCTTTTGCATGCTCATGACATACACGTGTATACTGTTCCCTCACAGGTCATATTTACACCAATTCATACTGCATACATATATAAACACATACACAGGCATACAAAAATGGTTGTACACATGTCACATGTCTCAGAGTGTGTGCACACACACGTGCATACCTGTGGTGCCCTGAAAGCCGGTTTTGTTTTGTTTTGTTTTGTTTTTCTGGACAGAGCTAATCACTAGCACAAATTCTGTGGGTAGCACATTCCATTGAAGAGCAGTGATAGTAACTCCTGCCTTCTGTCCTAGGATGCTGTGCCCAGAAACTCAGCCTGTGCCTGTCTCGTTGGGAAGCCCTGGGGCCTGTGTCCTGCAGCCCTTACTCCGAGGACCTGGCTTCCCTGAGTTTTGTGTTTGGTGCGAGATAGTCATTCACACAGTGAGGATCTAATAGTGCTGAGTGCCCCTCCTGGTTATGCAGAACTAGACAAGCCCTGTCTGTCTGCCACCCTTCCAAGTGCTCCTGAGTGTGTGAAATTGGTTATTGGTTCGGTTTGGTTTTGCAGTACATGCTAGGCAGATTCTCTACCACTGACCCGCACTCCCAGTCTCAATCTTACCTCTTCATTTTGAAATAGCAGTCTCTCTGAGTTGTCCAAGCTGGCCTTGAACTCATTCTGGAGCCCCTCGAGCCTTTGAACGCGTGAGCCTTCTGCCTCAGCCTGCTGTGGGCTGGGGTTATAGGCCTGCGTCACACAGCCTAGCTCTCAGGTAGTGCTTTAACCCTCCTACTGAGCATCCGTGAGCGGGCCTGCCCTCGATGATCATGTCTTTCCTCCCAGACAAGCACACAGTGCCATCTGGAGTGGCAAACAGTTCCACAGCTGGTGAGGTTACCATGCTGGCTGTTCTGAGGGGCTCACCCTTACCAAACGCCACCAGCTCCCCAGGGTCTGTGCTCTAGCGAAGGCCCCTCCCCTCTCAGGTTATGGGGCAGGAAGATGGGTCAGTTCTAGCTCCTGTGGGTGCAGTGAGGCCTCCGGGGAACAGTGGTGAGTTCCCAGGGTGCATCTGTACCTTGCCAGGAGACCAGCGCTCTGCAGTCTCCAGGAGAGGGAAAGAGAACGTCCAATAATAGAAGACTTCCTGCGTCTGGGAAGAGATGTCTCCAGGCAGTGGTGTTTGTAATGAAGAATTGGGGCTGAAAACAATCTGAGGTAATGAGAGTCCAACACGAACTCTTAATTAACCGAGTAGAGGGAATTTAGGTTTAAAAAATTGTGAAACCCTCCCTGGGTGCGATCCCCAGCCAGAAGGAGGGAAAGTGAGGCCAATTTGTGAGCCGATTTCTCTTGTCTTCTGGGATATCATGGGATGCTAATGTTACTCGGGGTCTTAAAAGCAAATTTTCCTTTAAGTTGATTATTTCAAGTGAACATTATGTCTTGGCGGAAGAATGTCACATGATGATGTCCTTTGCTTAGTAACCCAGTCAGAAAGGCAAATGGCTTTCATCAGTTAATTGGCTCTGTTAATCCAGGCCTTCCTTCCACTGCATATGAAGGTGTGCACGTGGGCCCAACTCCAGCCTGAATAAATTGGTTCTCCATCAGTCTGCTGGCCTGTCATCCCCTGTGTAAGTGCTGAGATGGCACAGGAGCTAAAAACAAATATTTTAATGTGCAGGAAACTGGGGGACGCGTACGCCTTGCAAATGGAATAATGTGTTTTGTCTCGTTTAGAGGAAGCGGAGAAGACTGGGGTCTGACAGGTAACTTTATAAATGTTGTTCTGACAGACACTGTGAGGAGCCAGAGGCAGAAGGTCCGTGCAGGGGGATGTGTGAAGTAGCTTAGATTTCTTTTCTTAAAGTGAACTTTGTGCCTTAAATAATAGATATTTACCTCCCAGGTCAGGCTTTAAATATCCCTATTTTCACTGAAATGGCATGTTTCTAAAGGATAAAATTATACCTTATACACTGCCGTCCGTGCCTTAAGAAGCCTGTCTTAGCAGGGGTCCTGAGGGAATTTTGAGATGTCATTTTAAAGTCATCTGACCTGCGCCAGGCTGGGCTAGAGCCTTGGGCCACTCAGTCTTACTCACTGAGAAGGTCTTGGTCATAGATTTCTTTATATATTCTTGTGTTAAATTTCACAAGTTAGGAGACTAACTGGCATAGTTCGTCTCTGAATTTCTATCTTTCTTTTTTGTTACATTTCATATTTCATTGCACTATTACTATTGTCATCTGAAATAGATTAGTGGTTTCTTAGTAGATTCATCACACTGCAAGAAGCAAGTGCCTGGCTCCCAGGTGTTGAGGGGCCTGGACCAGTCAGCCTTGGTTGCTAAACCCTGTTTGCAGGGACTTCTGTGTTCACAGAGCTTTGTAGTCCCTGAAGATGAAGACAGCGCTAGATATGATCGCTGGCCCAAGGGTGGCAGAGGTGGCTTTCTACGCTATCTGGGGCTATCACCCCATCTTTGCAACACAGATTCTCATGTGCACAGCTGTGACATCTGCATGGTGTCAGCTGCAGGAACCACTGGGCTTTTTGACCAACCTCTACAGCATACAGTCTGTTGTGAGCTCTTTATCCAGTGCTGTCCCGCCTGGTGCTTTCAGCCAGTGTCTGTCAGCTCTCCTTACATCTTCAGAAGCGAACTGGGGTAAGGCCCATCTCCGGCCCTCAGCTTCTTACCTGTCAGTAATGGGCCATCCGTCAGGATCATTTCCCGGGAACTCAGATTCAGAAATACAGTCCCTTTAAGGGCATCAGATAAGTCTCTGCTCCTTTCGCTAACAGGGTGTGGAGAGGTGATTCCTGTGGACTGAGCTGTGCCGTGGGGTCTCTGGGTGGATGGGCACAGGAGTCGCTGGGCCATTTCTTACTCTCAAGTGTAAACTTTGTGTCTGTAGTGATGAGTCTCTTGGTCTGGGTGGGAGTTTGCGGGCTCACAGGAGGTTGTTCCAGCTTGCCTTGTTGGGCTTTGAGTTGGGAAAGGAGAAGAATTTTGCTGAAGAAAAATGGTGGGCTGCAGGGTCAGCCTCAGACAAGCTCTTGCTTTTGCCTTCTCAAAGCTGTCGGTGACAGAAGTCCTCCCAAGGCCGTGCCGAGGGCTGCCAGCCTCCAAGTGGAAGCAGTCTGCTTTCCTCCCAGCCGGCGGAGGTGAGCACTGCTCCGCCTGACCCCCTTTGAGTAGCTTATTAAGGTGACAAAGCCCCCGGCGTCTGCCCCATTCACCTCTGACGAGTGGGGAACACATTTTTCTTGCTGCCACTCAAAGAACTGGAGCATTCGGGCTGTACCTGTTAGGAGTACATTTCTCCGCCCCAGCCCTTTCATCTTGAGGGAGGGCCAGCACTGACCGTGTCCCACATGTGGGTGGATCACCACGGGACTTAATGAAAGCCATGAAGTGCCCATGCCTCTCCTAATGAGCCACTGGCATGAATCAGGCCAGAGGCGGTGGCTGAGACCCTTGCAATGAGGGACATGTGAAAGGCCCACTGCCTTGTAAAACCCCAATACCCACGGCCCACATCAAAATCCAGCAGCAGCTAATTGCACTGTCTGATTTTCTGGTCCCCACTTCTAGGTTTCATTGCTTTTTTCCAAAGCTTTAAAATGAATCCCCTACTATCCCAAAAGGCTGGAATTAACATCGGAGAGACAAGCAGTGACGGGTGGGGCCTCTGCACTCCTCTCTTCCCCGATACCTCCCTTTCTAAGGATCTCTGGGTCTACTTCTTGAGGCTGAGGCTCCCTCCCCGTTTCCACCAGAAACCTTCACCCTCTTTGCCGCAGGATTCTTGACGACCCTTGGAGCTCTCTGGCGGGCGCTGTTCACCACCCTCCTGATTTGTGTTGCTAAAACCAATCGCCTAGCAATCCCGAAACTCATCTCAGGTCTCCACCTCAATGTCACTCTCGGCTCTGAGTTCCCTATTCCAGCCCTCATCCCTTCTGCCTTCCTGGTAGTCAGGTCATTCCTTTGTGACCTTCATGAGGGGCTGGGGGCTCATCAATTGAAAAGTGGATGATAGCAGTCAGAGGAGGCTATACCTGTCATCGACTGGGTCCTGGCAGCCCATCGCAGGCACGGGTGCATCCTACAGTGCATCTCCATCCAACCCAGGCTTCCCTCACGGCAGCAGGGAACTATGGGGCCCTTGCAAGCATGGTGCATGAGGTAGGCAGATCTCAAGATTCTGGAGAGAATGATGGGGCGGGGCTTCTAGGCGCGAAGGAGAGGAGCCAGAGTCACACTGGCAGGCTGACTTCCTTCAGTATGTATGAGTCTTTCCTTCTAATAGATCACCCTAGATCCCCTGTGGTTGGAACCAGGGTCACCCGGTGCGGGCATATCACCTGCACCTGTGAGGGGCTCTTATGCCTGCCTGAGGAAGTGGCTCATCATGGGTTTAATGGAGCTGAAGGCTACAGACCAAGCAGTTCTCAGGTCCTGTGGCATTGTCCTGTCACAGTCCTCCCCTGTCCTCACAGGGCCTTGGAGACACCTCTCTGCCTGCACGAAGGGCCCCTTTATCTACCGTCTCCACAAGGATGAAATGCCTTGGTTCTAACATTTGTTAGCTGATAACAGTGATGGACATGGGGCACATAGTGCTAATGAGTAGCCATTGAAGGAAGGAAGACACACTGGGGTCAAATGGCATCAAGGCTGACACCTGGCATGATAGCACTGGTGACCCTGCTTCTAAACTGGTTGCTTATCTCGAAAGGTGGCTGTTTCCTAGCACAAGGACCACATTGTAGATGTCCCCTGAAATGTAGGTCACCCACCTGTGAGCTGGAAGAAGTTGATATGTCCTTCTTTTGAGTCATGCAGATATGGTGGGAAGGACGGTAGCTACCAGCATGGGGCAGTTTCACTGTCTTATCCTGTGGGCAAGACACTCTACCCACAAGATCCTCTGTGCTGGGGTGAGCCGTGTGACTGGCATGGATAGGACATCTGTTCCCACCACTCTCTGAAGGAGAGGGACACAGGACAGTCGTGAAAGGATGGCCTAGACATAGTGTGTGTGTGTGTGTGTGTGTGTGTGTGTGTGTGTGTTGCCGTGGTTATGGTAGATGCATGCATGTTACCAATCATGAGTGAGTACTCTGCTAACGTGTGCCATGACCGAATGTAGGAAAATCAGCCTGTTTGGGGGGGATGAGCAGGACTGATTTGGGGAAGCTAGAAGAGCCTTAGCTCTCCATTCCGGAGGTGATGGTGCCCTACACAGTCCAGCCGCCTCCATGCCTCCTCTGCTCACCTGGCTTGCCCCAGCTTGTGGGCTGGGCTGCCACGGACCATCAGGCGTGCTAGAGTCCCGTGGTCCTTCAGCAGCAGTCTCTCCTGCAGAGAGGTGAGCGTTCAGTTCCGCGTTGTCACTGGTACTTGCAGCAAGTGAATGGCGCGCAAGCTGCCTTTGCCTGGGTTCACGTGTGTAACATTGCACACATGTAACTGTGTGATGTTTTAGGGGAGTATGTGTGATGGCGTGTGAGTATGCACATTTGCACATTGCCTCTACGTGAGCATGTGAACCTATGTGCACACTACCTGTCTGGTTACACATGTGCAAAGGCATGTGTGAGGTGTGCATTTGTACACTGGTGCATATATGCAAACATGTATCTGTTTAAAATAGGACTAAGAGTGTTCAGACCCTAATCTATATTCCCTTGGTCTTTAGGATAATGAAGCTTTATTTATTTTGTTTTATTTTTTGAGATAATGTCTCATTGAGTAGCCCTGGCTGGCCTGACACTCTTTAGACCAGGCTGGCCTTGAGTTAAGAGATCTGCCTGCCTCTCCCTCCCAAGAGCTGTGATTAAAGGTGTGCACTAGAAGTACTAATATCACATCACATGAAGCTGAGGGACAGGACACTGGGCGTGGGCACGGGGTCAGCTTTCCCTCTGAGCCAGAGTCTGCTGACGACCAGTTGGTTCCCAGCAGTTTCTGTGCATGGTGCTTACTTACTGGGAGTCTTGTCTTTTCTTGCCAGCTTCACGGTTACTTGGAAAATGAGCCTCTCACGCTGCAGCTGTTCATTGGGACGGCTGACGACCGCCTACTGCGGCCCCACGCATTCTACCAGGTCCACCGGATCACGGGGAAGACAGTCTCCACCACCAGCCACGAGGCCATCCTGTCCAACACCAAAGTCCTGGAGATCCCACTGCTTCCAGAAAATAACATGCGAGCCATGTAAGCAGAGGGGGGCTGTGCTGAGGGGCGGGCTCCTGCCCTGGGCCCTGCGGCTCTCTTTTACAGATACTTAGGATGACAGATTTCCCTCTTTCTGGGTTCTCAGGTGCAGTGTGTTACGGCACCTACGAGTTTCTCGGTCACTCGGCCGTAAGCACTGCTCCCAGGGTCCGCATTTAGTTCCTAGACACAACCCCCGTTTACCTCTGAATGCAGCCCTTGCATTCAAGGAATGGTTGAAATAAACTGAAAAGACAGGGCAGGCAATAGCTCTGGATTGTTCCCACTCAGAGCTACTGATGCGGCTGGCGGTGGCCAATCCTGGCGTGCAGAGCCCCTGTGGCACACCGTTAACTTAGGGATTTATCAGGTGCTCCCAGCACATCACATAATATCGAGTGGGGCTGTATGAAGTTCATCCCAGGATCTGAGTACCCTGCACTGTGAGCGGGGCTGAGAAAACACGTATTCTGATACTTCCTGTGGGAGACACACTGCACCGACCCATGGTGAGAACAGACAGTGGTGGACAGAAGTGGGTGTCCGGGCAGAGGGTGAGGCAGCCATGATGATGCATGCAAACAAAGAGACCGAGAACAGACTGGAGGGCCTGATGTCGCTCAGGGGTACTGGGTCTCTGAGGTGACTTGAAGCTGAGAGCTGTTGGCTGTGTAAAGACTGCCGCGCACGCCTGAGTGTGGAGGTACCTGTGAAGTGCAGGAGATGAGGCTGGTGGGTGGGGCTGTGTCATGGGGCACCTCGTGTGTCCTTTGATACATTCTTCACAGCTTTAAGCCTTATAGGTCAACGACCAAAGGGAAAGCATTCTGTATGCATCAGCTTCTCACGAATCTGAGGCATTTACCCTCCAGGACTTCATTGTCAGCCCTTGGGTTTTCTTCCCCAGCTATATAACCCGAATTCCCCAAGGTCAAGACACAGCCAGAGAAAAGGTCTTCCTTTTATTATATCAAGATTCTTTTTTTTTTTTTTTTTGTAATGTATGGAACCTTTTACTGGACTGTAGATTTGAATGAGATAATGAAGTAAAGAGAAGTTGTGTGAAACCCTGGAAGACAAGTTTCCTAAATCATAAAAGGTAGCAAAGTAAACAAGTGAAAAACGTCCAGGCCCTGAATCGCATTGGCTGTAGCGCTGTGGGACTCACAGAGGAGGCGCAGCCGTGAAGGCTGTTCCTCTCCGAGCTGCTCTGACACACCCTGTTCAGGGTCTCAAATGTCTGGTCCCTGGAGGACACTACAGTCTACACGGCTGCTTGGTTCCCACCCCTCTGGCATGAGAGGATGCCATAACCTTCCCCACAGGCTTCTCCTCAGGGAGGTGGGGCTCGGGTGCCCAGCAGGAAGGCTGAGTCTTTGGGCCAGTGCTCCTCTTACTCAGTGCTGGGCCGGAAAGTGAAGCCTTGGCCTTTGTTTCCCACAGCATCGACTGTGCTGGGATACTGAAGCTCAGAAACTCTGACATTGAGCTGAGGAAAGGGGAGACAGACATCGGCAGGAAGAACACCAGGGTGAGGCTGGTCTTCCGCGTTCACATCCCACAGCCCAATGGCCGGACGCTGTCTCTCCAGGTGGCCTCAAACCCCATCGAGTGTTGTAAGTAGCCGACCCTGCTGTAACTTTTGCGCTGAACTGTACCATCAGAGGTCTGTCCCAGTGGGCTTCCTGGAAAATAGGATCCCTCTTAGGAGACCTGACTTCCATGACTGCTGGGATACATATTCCCACAGGCAGCTGGGTGCTGGTTAGAATCGGACCAAAGCACACAGCATTCCTGGCCCTGGCAACTATAGTAGTAAATCACAAAGTTTGTCATGAGGCAGTTATATTGACTGTATCTGTATTTATTCCCTGCTCACTGCAAGGGAAACTGAGAAGAGGAAGTTTGGCTCTGCAGCCACCAGACTGGACAAACCAAAACAATTCCTCCTCTTTGTCCTTCTCCTCTTTCGCTTCTATTTTCCCCTCCTCTTCTCCGTTTCCTCCGCAGTTCCTCCCCTCCTTTCCCTCGGCTCTTCTCCACAGCTTCCATCTCCCATATTCTCCTTCTCTTTTATTCTCTATTCCTTCTCCCCAGTTTGTGTGAGTGTGTGTGCACATGTGTGCATGTGTGCGCGTGCATGCATGTGGGTGTGTGTGCACACATGTGTTCATGCATGTGCGTGTGTTGTACATGTGTACACTGCAACAGATGGAACTCAGCCCTATGTATGTCAAACAAATGCTCTGCCAGTAGTTCATATGCCCTGTATCTGAATTTTCTAACTCACCACGACTAGCTTCCCTGGTGGTGTCAAGTTATGCCTTTAATGCCTTTTCTAGGCTTCTGGCCTAGAAAGGAACAGGGATGGCTACCTCCTTCCACTGTCCTGCTTGGCTAGTTCCTCGTTAGCAAGCCATGGCACTAGAAACCTGTCAGGGTTTATCCTCTCAGCCCTCTATACCGACACCCTCCCCCAATCTGGGACTGCAACTGCACTCGTGTGGTCAGCCCGACCTCTGAGGAGAGTCTTGGCCAACCCTTGCTGCTCACATCCCAGCACTGTCAGACGAAGTCCCTTCGCCAGCTATCGTGGCTTTGTCTCCTAAGAGACTCTCACCATGCGGCCATTAGTTCCATGCTGAGCTCCCGAGTTCTGCAGGCCACCGTCAATGTCCCCTGGAATGTGGAACAGATCCACTTGCATCCACTAACTAATCCTTTCTTCCTCTGGAACAAGCTGAGTCTTTCTCAGTCACACACATTGAAGCCTGTGGCTCTGCCCTCTGTCCCTGTCTGTCTCAAGCCACTGGAGACCTGACTTTCTGAGGCTGAATCCTCTCCCCTGCCCTGGCTAGTCTGACTGGGAGGAGTCTGAGGAAGCTCATTGGACACCGGAGCCCAGAATGTCGCCCCCTCCCTAGCCTCTGTAGTCTCCCTTGCAGGACCACACTGATGAAGTTGTTGATCCCCACTGGGTCTCTCCACTTTGCCTCTGCGCCCAGGCTCAGTCTGTCACTAGAACTCTTCCTATGCTGCTCTCCCAAGGCCTTACTGCCCTTCAGAGGTCCTATCGCTTGCAGCTTCTGAGAAGAGCGTTCCATTCCTAACATGGGTCGTGTCCTGATGGGTTTGCCACACTCCTGACACCTGCAGTCGAAATGGTTTCAGACCCTCTACCCAGTTCAGGGCTTGGTCAGTCCCCAGAGAATCCCAACAGTTATGCCAGACGGCAGCGTCTGGGGCCCGGCATCCCAGCTCGGGCTCCTCCAGGCAGCAGACACAAGGCTTCACTCACTGTGGCCTCCTCTGACACAGCCCAGCGATCGGCCCAGGAGCTGCCCCTCGTGGAGAAACAGAGCACAGACAGCTACCCAGTCGTCGGCGGGAAGAAGATGGTGCTGTCTGGCCATAACTTTCTGCAAGACTCCAAGGTCATTTTCGTGGAGAAGGCTCCAGGTATGTTCTTCAGGACGGCCTGGGTGAGGTCCTGTGCTCAGTGCTGGTGGGCGCTGGCTCCTGGTTGGCAAGATATGGACCCTCCCCCTGCATGAGTGCGTTTGGTCATAGCGTGGGCAATAATCACCTGACAGGTAGCCATCAGCCCACGGGGGCTCTGAAGAGCTCATGATTTCATCCCCTTTGAGTTTCTGTGTTGCTGAAAGTCAGGTCAAAGTTCAGCTTTGTGAAGAGTTTGTCTTGGGAAAGCCTGTAGGCTGGTGTTGGAAAATACCACTCGCTAGGGTTGACTGGGCACCTGGGGTGGGCACCAGGCCTGGCACCTGTTTTGAGCTCTGCCTAGCCCTTCATGCTGGCTTTTCCTCTCTCCCTCCCCTCCATGAGGGAGAGCACTCCCTTGTCTTCTCCAAGAAGCCAGTTCCCTAAACAAGTGCCAGTCAGTACCAGAGTGGCTATAAGTCCGAACCTGGTGACCTTCGGTGTCCATTTCATGCACACCACAGCTTAGGCTGCTATTCTTTGTCAGTGGGACCTTCAGTGTCTGTGTGTGTGTGTGTGTGTGTGTGTGTGTGTGTGTGTGTGTAAGACTGTGTATAAGTGTGTGACTGTGTGTGTTTATATGTGTGAATGTGTGTGTAAGTGTATGAGTGTGTGTATGAGTGTGTTTGTGTGCATGAGAGTGTGAGTGTGTAACTGTGTGTGAGAGTGTATGTTTGTGCGTGTTATGTGTCTGAATGTGTATGTGAATGTGTATATGAGTGTATGTGAGAGTGTATATGGATGAGTGTGTGTGTGTATGTGTATGGATGTGTATGTATGAGTGTGAGTGTATGTGTATGAGTGTGTGTGCATGGATATATGTGTGAATGTATGTATGAGTGTGTGTGTGTGTGTGTGTGTGTGAGAGAGAGAGAGAGAGAGAGAGAGAGAGAGAGAGAGAGAGATCTCCATCTCCAGACCTCTATATTCCACAAAGATCTCCATGAGAAGACAGGGCATAGCACTGCCGCTCTCTCAACTATAGCTTTCCGCTCACAGTAGCCCACGATGCAACTGTCACATTGTTTGCTGATGCCAGGGGTGAGCTCAGAAGGTGTCCTGAGGAGCTGAGCATTTTCTTTACACCTAGGGCCATTGTGTCTGCATGCCATTGAGGGCCAGGAGTGTAGCCCCAGGTCACTTCAGTTAGACATTGATCCTGGATGGGGACTTTTCTACTTGGTAGAGCTGCACTGACCAGAGAGGCTTTTGTGCTGCAGAGCATGGGAAGGCTGGGTGCCAGCCTCTCGGGGGACTGTGGCAGGCGTGCACTGACCCAGCAGGTGTCTGCGCTTTGCTGCAGTAACTCCTCTACAAAGGCTGTACGGAGTTTGGAATTTTAGACACAGGCCTTCTTCCAGATGGGGATTTTGGGGGTGCCATACCCTACCCACAAAAGTATCGGGCAGTATCTACTCGAGGCTGGTGGGTTGAGGCCTTCCTGCTTTTCATTTTTGCTAACTGGCCTTTTCCTGGGGGCGGCCAGTCCATACTTACCCTAATCGCCCAAAGTGCGAGGCATTCAATAGCCTTCATAATGGGATCTTGATTTTGTTCCATTCATGGGAACCATAAGCACTTCAATCAGCACAGGCTTTGACTTTCAACTCGGCCTGCCTCTGTAATCATGCGTATAATTGGAAAATACGTTGTAAATCATAAAGAAAACCCAACTAAGTGCAATGATAAAGAGAATTATCAGTGCCCACACCCTTCTCCAGGGGTGTTAATTCTGAAGCCATTTGACCTTCTGAGCCTCAGGCATGCCTCCCTGTCGGACGAGAAGCACTAGACATATGCTTTGCACTGTGCACTGTAAGATCTCTGTCCTCAGATCGAGGGAGCACCAGACCCCTGTGGCTTTGTCACAAGGCAGGATCCAGATAGCTTTCCTATCTGTTTACGGTTCTTCAAGATGGGGAGATCTAGGGAGGTGCCGGCCACACAGGCAAACTGACCACAGCTGAAAACTTGGTCGCTCACGCCTGCAGCCTACAGCAGGCAGCCAGCTCTGAACCGGGCATGGTGTGGCAGTAAGGTACAGTGGCAAAATGCGTCTTCCTGACTGCTGAGCGAGCATCCCACGGCTGACCACAAGCCCGGCCTCGCTCTGCTGGAAGCCCCACCTCGCCCTCACTGACAATTCCTACAGTAAAGCTGAGTTCCCTCCCGAGGCTGCAGAATGGGCCCCTGACCTACTACTCTCACAGGTCACAGTGATGTCTATGCATACGGCCTGTAATACATGAGTAATGTCACACGTACAGACGGCTCGGAGAGCTCTGCGGTGTGAGAACACCGGTGCTCTGTCTAGACAACAGTGTTTCGGTTTTTTTTTTTTAATAATTAGATTATTTGCATATGCGCTCAGGTGTGTACATGCAAATGATATTTTTCTGAAGAAAGGAAACCAATATCTGCATGGTTCTCTTCCTTGCCTTTGGTTTTCTAAGCAAATGTCATCCCGAACCTACCCACCATGCCAGGTTCGTAGGGACAAGCTTTTGCTTCTTCTTTTTCTTTATCTCTTTCTTTTTCTTTTTCTCTTTCATTTTTTGTTTTGTTTTGTTTGTTTGTTTGTTTTCTTTGAGACAGGGTTTCTCTGTGTAGCCCTGGCTTTTCTGGAACTCACTCTGTAGACCAGGCTGGCCTCGAGCTCAGAAATCCGCCTGCCTCTGCCTCCCAGAGTGCTGGGATTAAAGGCGTGCGCCACCACCGCCCAGTGGGACAAGCTTTTTCTAGTTGTTTCTTTCTGACGAACCAGTAAGCTCATTCTGAATTACAAGTGCAACTGGACTATTGTCTTCTGACAGTGTGTCTGGCCCAAGTTCCGTTTTTAAGCTACCGCTTGCAGAAGCCAACATTTGGATGTGAGGAGGAATGGAAGTGTGAAGTTGTGAGCTGGGCAGGTGGGGCTGGCCTTTCTGGAAGGGGCCATCCTTTTGGCTCTGACTGTTGTGGACACTGCTGAGTCAGGCAATCAGGACGATAGCCAGGGTTTTGACTCTCATGTGTCTTCCCTGTGTGGTGCAGGATATCTGAGTCACAGGTACCCTGTGGACCATCATCCAGTGCTCTGGGTCACAATGTTCAGTGACTCAAAGGTTCTGTGCATCTGTCGTCAGAAGAGTTCCCCTGCCAGGAGTGCTGTGGGAGTGGGTGCTGCTCTGCTGGAGTGCCGTGGGTAGGCGTGGGCAGCAGAGCCAGTGACTAGCTTCTGCACTGTGCACACTGCACCCTGCCGCTTCACTCAGCAGCTGAGGAAAGTTTCTGTAATGGCCTCCGGAGCTATGGTATCAAGCAGCATGGGTGGCCTTGGCTTATCCTTAATGGCGAGGTTATGACTTTTCTCAGGCCTCCTTCTCCCGCCGGGAGCATCCATTGATTACCGGCTGGAATGAGACTTTCTTTCAGGGGTGAAGGTCAAAAAACAGCTCACCCCTGAGCATCAGGGAGCACTGACTGATAATGGAAATCCCTGCAGAATAGTTTTCCAGGAAGCAGAGGTAGTAATCGAGGTCTGAGGGCACTTGACCCACAGGGTCACACGTCCCGTCAGACGCTCTGGCAGCCTTTTGGCCCATCCACTCCAACTGCCGCAGGTGTCTGGCATGGGAGATGACAGGCAGCTCTTCCCCAAGTATGGCTGCATCTTCAGCTCTGCAGACAGGATGGTGTGTGTGTGTGTGTGTGTGTGTGTGTGTGTGTGTGTGTGAGAGAGAGAGAGAGAGAGAGAGAGAGAGAGAGAGAGAGAGAGAGAGAGAGCACGTCGGTGGCTGAGCAGTGGGATCACAGTCATCCTCCTGCGCTCTGCTCAGTCTTCTTTGGAGACTGACCCAAGGTGAATAGAGGGCTCTGGTTTCTAAGGGCACGCCCAGCTCTACGTGTTGGCATTGCATGCAACTCTGAAAGCATACTGAAATCCTATTTGGGTGTCTGCTACTGCAGTGAAGCCAAACCCTAGGTGTCCCAAACCTCAATACCCACAGGTGACATCTGACCCTCCTTACTTCATCTTCTACACTTGCTCTGCAGTCATAATGCTCTCTGGTGTCCCGAGGCAAGCCTGTCCTCAAACCACAGACCTGGCCTGCTTTGCTGTCCATAGGTCTGCTTCCTCAGACTGATCCTCCCTCCCTCCGTCCCTCCTTCCCTCCCTCCCTCTCCTTGAGAAGGTTTAGGCACAAAAGACACAGGAGTGGGTGGGCTGGTAGCGGAGCATGCAAGCAGGAGGTAGCAGTTGGTGAAGCAAAGGTGTCACGAAGCATAGGAAGGCAAGAGTGGCCAGTGGGATATGCACGGTCCATCCCTCTGACATAAGCCGGGTGCTTAGATGGAGATTCTACTTCTTTACTAGCAGACTTTCCTTGTCCTTGCAGAGTAGGGTGGATTAAACACCTGTGAAAATGGACTATGATGGCAGTGAGAGAGACGGTCTCAGGGTCAAAGGGCAGCCACGGGTCTCAGGGCAGAAGGGCAGCCGTAGAGCCCCCTGACTGTGACCGTGTGTAGCAGGAAGTGCGCTCTCAACCTAGCAAAGGGGTCCTGGAGACACCTGTCTGTTCTGGAGGGTGGGGCACAGACACTTCATCACTGGTGTGTCTCTGGGGACACAGCTGGTCCCAGGGCTTGCCGGAGGAGAAGGAACTAAGCTGGGGAGGAGAAGCCTCTGGGCAGCTGAAGGCAGCAGGGCCCTGAGAGGGTTGGGGACCTAGATCCTAGTGTGCTGTGTACTCTAGGCTTTCTGCCTGTCTGTTAATTGTTAGGAGTTTCAAGTTGCAAGAGCATAACAGCATAGCCAGGAACCCTGGGTCTCCACCCAACTGTAGGGTAGCTGACAGGTCTTGGCTCGTTTCTGTTTTTGTTGTTTGTTTTGTTTTGTTTTGTTTTTAAGTGTGAGCCTGTTCACAACCACAGGCTTCAGGGGACACTGTCTCATGAGTAGGAATCGGTCTACAGAGAGATCAGTAGCTTTCTGATGCCAGTTTAGGAAGACTGGAGTTGTGTCCCTGCATGGGGTGTGTTACTGTGTCTATGGTGTGTGTGTGTGTGTGTGTATGTATAACTGAGTGTAGGTGAATGTGTATGTATGTCAATATGTCATGAGGTACGCATCTATCAATGTGTGTGTGGGTGCATGTGCCTGTATGCAGGCATTGGTGTGGTGATATTATGTGCTTATGTGATGTGACCAAGTATTGCACTGACTCCTTGTAGAATGTCCCTGCCCCTTGCAGTGCTGAGCAGGGGCACTCAAGTTCCCTGAAATTCCATCATGCGGACTCTACAGTTAGAGACAACCAGCCAGGCTTCACCTCCACGGGATGGAAGTGAAATCCCCACAGCGTGCTCTCGGTGGTCAGTTTCCTTCCACAAATACTCTGTGTGCCTTGGGATGTGTGTCCCCAGAAGCACCTTCTCAACTGCCTCTCAAGAACTTGTGAAGTCCCCAGATGCAGCTGCCTTGCGCTTTATAACCCTAGGTGTCTTGGGGTCAGCTGTAGGAGCACACATACCCTGAAGCCATGACCAGCTGTGGGAAAATGCTTTCTTTCAATTCCCTGGCCATGGTGCTGGGGTGAGCTGGAATGGACGGCGTCTGCTCCCAGGCGCACGTCATTAGCCCTGCGCACACACGCGCACGCTAGTTTTCATCATGGGCTTAAAAATACCGCTGTGCTGACCTGGTCGGGCACGGTTCCATGTGGCTACCATGCACAGTCACTCAGCAAGATCTGGGGAGAGAGCTCCCTTGACGTTCCTCTTACAGACATGCCCAGCTCTACCTGCCTCAGAAATCACGGGCCCAGCGCGGGAATGAGCTGGGGGCTGGACCTGTCACACCTTTACAGACGGTATTTCTCCAAGTCTTAGAAGGAAATGAATTTGGAGAGGCAGTGATAGACCACCCTGGGCTTTCAGAAAGTAGACTTGACCTGAAGGTCTGTATGGTAGGAGAGGCCTGCTTCAGATCCTGGTGCTGACAGGCTGGAATTACTGTGGGCTTCAGGGGCAGCTGAATTCACCATCTCAAGATGGAAGCCACACAGGCTCCCTACAAATGAGCATCCCGTCCTTGACAATCTGGTTTCTTTCCTTGCTAGAGTGTGTCAGGATTACATTTGATAGTCACAGGCATAATCCCACGGATGGCACCTTTCTGCCTAGCTTCTGCAGTGTATATACACACAGGTTTTTCACAGGGTACAAGTGGCTTTGCAACTATTTGCTCTGTGCCCAGGGTACTTTGATTTCCATGGAAGAAGTCCCTCTTCCATGAGCACTGACACAGGGAAGGTGTGGCTGGGTGTGGCCCTGAGGTTCCAGTACTGGAAGTACTCATCAGAGTGGCCATGTGGGAGATGCTGGGGCTTTCAGGGTGGAGTCTTGGGAGAAGGATGAGGTGGGTGTGTGTGAGAGAGGGGGGGAGGGAAGGAGAGAAAGAGGGTGGGGAGGGAGGGAAGGAGAGACAGACAGACAGACAGACAGACAGACAGACAGACAGGGGCAGGTCACTCTGCCAGAGACCAGAGTGCTAGTTAGCTGAGCTACCCGTTGTGAAGGGCAAGGCTGGCCCTCGGCCCTCTGGCATCCAGCCTAACAGTAGAGGCTTTTCCACACACTCCTTCCACACAGGCCATTGCTACCAGCCCCCTCCTCCCCGGGACAGAGTGGTTGCTGAATCATGCCAGCTTCAGGCTTTCTGTTTTAGCCACAAAGAGCAAGAGAAGCAAGCCCTCAGCTCTTCCCTCCCTCGGCCGATGCCCGCCGTGCCCTCTCCCCTTGTGGCTTTCCCTCCTTGGGACACTTTTTGTCAGTAGAGGCACAGTGCCTCCGCTTTGCCGTGTGCTTGCTTTCGCCAAATGGCGTTTTCACCCCCATTAGTAGACCCCGGTGCTGTTCGTTTCTAGACTGCCCGGTGCCGTGTGTGGCCAGGCCAGATGGGCATGGGCTGTGCTGCTCTCTCGATGATCATGAATGAAGTTGTTGTGAATGTTCATAAACGAAGTTCTGTGTTCTCTGCATGCCTGTGTCTTCCTCTTGGCACAAACCTGGGTGAGACTCTGTCCTCAGCTATCCAGGACCACCAGGCCGTTTCCCAAAAATGCTGGGAGCTCCTGTTTTACCTTAGGCTTCTGCCGGGGGGCCCAAGCTGCCCTTCTAACCCAGAAAAAGCAGGCTTCTAGGGCGCCAAGGGTTGGAGACCCCTCATGCACACCAGGCTGACTACACTCAGAGCCCCGCCACAGTCCACCTCAGAACACACCTTTGTTGTGTTCATCGGGCCCCACAACACATCCATCCGCAGAGCTTCACAAGGATGGGCGTCTGGGCCTGCCCCTCCCTTGAGGGGATGCAGACACAGGGCTAGAAGGAGGAAGCCTCCTGCCCCACCCCAAGGAGGAGGCAAAACATCACAGGAGGCTTCTCCACTCCTGAATAAACTCCAGCTGCTTCCACGTGTAGAAGCAGTGGCTCAGCCCCTCCCCAGGCGTGTGACTGGCCTGTGGGCCTGTGGTGGCAGCAGTGTCCTGCAGCCAGCGGTGCGGCTTCAGACCTGCAGGCTTGGCTGTGTGGAAACCTTGGGCGGGTGTGGTGGGGAAGCCTTTCCGATGACTCACGCTGCAGGGAATTCCCTAATGATTTGGAATATTTTTACTTCTGAACTGGAGCACAGTTCCCTACTGGGTGCGTAGGGAGCTCCTGATAAGATGGGACACAAAGGCCCTTTTAGGATGGCCGGCTGGCTCCCTGCCTAGCGGAGGCTGAGTTCTGAACAGCGCTCGCTCACTCGGTTAACTTGTCTCTGAGCGGGGAGGGGGGAGGGGTGTCTTAGCTGAGAATTCTGTGGACTCGTCCAATGGTCCAGGGCACCCCCTCATGGCTGATACCCTGATGATTCCCTCGGGAGCATAAACGGCCATGTCCACATCATTTGGACCCCTGGTCTCCTGCCAGAAGCAGCCTGCTCCGTGTAGATTCGAAGGTCCACTAAGCTACTGTCAGGGCGTGAAGAGGGGAACAGTCCCTGTCTCATCTATTTGACAACGGCGGCTAGAAGACCTGGGTCTGGATGGGACCTGTGCCTTGAATGTCTGGCCTGGGATAAGATGGTTAACAGCGGCACAGATCTCAGTGCCCCAAGGAACCGTATTTCAGTGGGAAACAGAATCTGATGGGAGATCTGTCTTGGTGCGACTTAGACAGGGATCTGTCTGTCTGTTGGTGGTTGACATGGCAGCGCTGGATGGGAGCTGGCCAGTCTTGGCATGGTAACTCACAATGGCACCTTCTCAGCACCCTGCTGGGACAGGGGAGCAACCCTCACAGGCAGCTGTACAGGGAAAGACCCTTTCGTTTCCATGCCTAGGACTTCCGTGCCCGATCCACTTGTATGCCCGCATTTCACTAACTGTGGCACAGGATTTGGACATACAGGCCCCCTTCTCGGGGATTTGAACTTCTCTCCATTCTCAGAGGTGACAGGGCCACTGAGCAAACTCTTATTTTCCCTTCACAGAGTGCCACAGTCTCCTCCTCCTCTCTCAGGGCATACCTGCTGTCGCTCTTACTTAGACACAAAGGCTGCACCTTCTCCACATGGTCCTGAGCCTTGGCAGGAGCCTTCAGGATGACAGGGGCCACACTGTAGTTGGCACATCTGTGTACAGGCAAAGAAACTGTAGATCCTAAGGGGCGAGGGGCGGAGAGTAGCCTTGCCCTGGGAGACGTTAAACCTGTGTTAAAAGCAGCTCAAATATGCTGGCTCACCCTTGTGGAGGGCAAGTCTAACACAGCGTGCAGCCGGACCACACACCCAGAGCACGGCTAAAGTGTCATGTGTGGGTACTTCCAGTCTGACCCTCGTGGCTGTAGTTGGCACACGTGGCTGATGTCCCTCGGCTGCCGGGGCACAGGGATTCACTGTTTCTGACCTTCCAATGCTCTAGGGCCGTCTCGGTGTTTCTCCAAGGGGCACGGGTGGGGATGCAGTTAGAACCCTTCGTGGGCTCATCCGATGGCATTTGCTCAAGGCCTGGGGTGCCTTGGAAGCTGGTGCGGTCTGGTGAGGCTGGGTGGCTCTTAGAGCCTCTGGTGACTCACGTTTCCACCCTGTGCCTCCACCCTCCACCCACCACCCTGTCCAGCACTGAGGGAAGGAGCTGGTGTTTGATTTATCAGTAATGTAGGGTTAGTGACAGACAAATGGGCTGTGAGCAGAAACTGAGAGTGAGCCTGAAGTAGCTCATCTCAGGAACTGACTTCATTTTGGAGGAGATAAAAGCCAGGATGGATAGCCATCAACTCAGTGGCCACCCAGCTGTCCCCAGGTCATGGGCCTGTCAGCAGGACTGGAGACTCAGAGCCTGTGAGTGGCAGACACCCTTCCTCTAATCACTAGGTCCACACCTCATCGCCAGCTGAGAACAATACATTCTTTCACCGTGTCTATGAGAGCCTTTTAATATTTTTTTTTAACATGCAAACAGCCACTGGGCTAAGGTTAAAAATACCACGTGTTTTGCATTTCTAGGTCCTGATGTGGCATGAAATAGCCAAAGAAAGGCTTCTCTTATCTCCTCAGCATTTCCTCTGGGCAGAGGCTGGGGCTCTGCTCTGACTTCTCCCAAAACACATGGGAGGCTGGGAGGACTTAGCAATCAGCAGAGCCGAGTTGCGTTCTAAGTGCAGTACATGTTGCGTATTGCTGTTTGGAGGGGTGTCTCCCTGCCTCTCTCTCTGCTTTTCTGTCCCTTGGAAGTGACTGAGGTGTAGGAACCCTTCCCTGATGTGTTTGTGGCCAATGAGATGAATGTAAACATGGACACGGGGTGGACCATTAGAAACACTTTTGATTATGGGGGCTCCTCCCAGGGAGGGGCACTGGACATAGTCTTTGAAGCTCACTAAGTCCACAGGGCCAGGACTCTAGAGCAGGTCGGTCCATCCCCTGTGTGGGCAGAATATCTAGGGGACCCAGAGCACTGCCCTGTGACTTCACCGTCTCTTCCCACTCTCCCCTCCCTGACCCTTGGTTTCTGGGTCACCTGGAACGTTTTAAAGATATACTATCCCCAAACAAAGTGACAGATTTCTTCCTGCCCTTTGTTCCAGATGGTCACCACGTCTGGGAGATGGAAGCAAAAACTGACCGGGACCTGTGCAAGCCAGTAAGTACTTAGGGTCCTGCAGCAGGGACAGATGAGGGGCCGGGCCGGGGCTCCTGTCTGTTAAGATAAAACAGCGCTTAAGAATAAAAGGACAGAGGTGTGAGAGAGCACGGCTGCAAAGCCCTTGATCAGACAAGAGCCACTAGGATAGAATGGAGACAATAAGGATGTCACGAGGACAGGGCTTGGGGGGGACAGAGCTTGGGGCCTCTTTATTCTGGGCGTGCTTTGCGTTTTAAAGGTACCTGGTTCTGTCTCCTCTCACTAATGGTGTGGCCCCATTTGAGTGGCTACCCCCAGGAGACCTTGGGGTTCTCAGCCTCATTCATGGGCACCAGCACCTGCCTGGACATGTCACCCTGCCTATGTGACTTGTCCATAGAACGCCTCTCCAGAGAACGCCTCAACTACCTCGCACTCTTGTTTTGAACTTGACGTGGACGAAAGGGCAGACCAAACCGGCTAGCTCAGATCTGCTGGTCGGGTTGGCTGAAGGTTGGCACCACCTGTGGGCGACATGATTAGTCTGTCTCCCTCCCTCCGGCGCACAGATGCGTCTGCCTGCGCTCCCTCCCCTTCACGTTAGGTCGTTATTCGCTGTGATTGGCTAATTTTGTCTCAAATACTTCTGCTTGCTGTGTCTGCGACTGGCATGTTTCTGACTGTTGGTGTGGTCTCGTCATCTAAAGAGGTTGTTGCTATTGGAGACCACGTGGAGTCAGGTCAGCTTTGCTGACGCTGGCCTGTCCTCACCATCCCACCAAAACCAGGTTTGCTGTTTGCCTGCCTTTTGCAGCGCTGGAAGCTGAACTAAGGACCATACACGCTGGGTAAATGCTCCACCACTGGGCTATAGTCCCTAGCCCAACAGTGTCTTTAATTTGGACATTAAACCATGGATGGCTAAAGCAATTATGAGTTCAAACAAATCAGAGAACTCTCACTGAGTCCTGTGTGATTTTTGTCTAGCCTCAGAAGAACATAACAAAATTCAGTGAATAGGATTTTGAAGACATCCAAAACCCTCCCTAACTCTATAGCTCCTTCCACGGACTTCTTTCCAACAGCCTGGGAAGCATTCTTGTGCCCACAGGGCACGAGGAGCCTTTGGTGTGGGCCTAGTGTATGAAAGTAGGATTTCAATGATTCAGAGACCTTGGGCAAATATGAGTAAAGGACTTTTTCTATGAACATTAGGCAGCAAGAATCGCATAAGTAGGGCATGCTGGTGATGGGGTTCACAGATGGACAGGCAGTCATGGCTCCCATCCGCAGCACAGTCACCAGGATGTCTGCTTTACCTGCAGCAGGCACAGGCTGCCTTCTTGCCCTCTAGGTGAGTCTATCAGGACGAAAAATTCTTTTCCTGCTTCACTTCCTCTCGGGCATTGAGACACTCTCAAGAAACCTTCCCAATACCTGTCAGGGGAAAGGTCCTCTCTGGCCAGAGCGAGACCTGTTCATGAAGATGAAACACGGGCCTTTCACCCGCAGCGCCCTCCCTCCCACTGGAGAGCTCCTTCTCCGCCTCGGTCTTGTCTCTTGACTTCATCCAAGTTGTCCTTAAGGAAATATTGAAGGCAGTGGCGCACACACACACACACACACACACACACACACATTGCATTTGTAGATATTTTAAAGATGGTTTCTGCTGTGTATATGGTTATGCATTGCCCCCACCTAAGCATATGAACTCAAGATGCTGGGTTTCCTAAGGCCTGTGCTGGCTGCAGCCATGACTGTCTCTGACACCGCCGCCGAGAAGCTCTCAACACTCGATCTTAGGCCACACTTCCTCCAGCTTCCTCCCCAGCGTTTTAGAGCAGAGCGCCTACGGAAGGAAGAGGTGTGCTTGCAATACGATCTGTCTATGCATAGCATTGAGGTGCACTGACCTGTGTCTGTATCGAGACATCTTTGGTCATGTGGGATAAGCCAACAAGCCAGGGACAGCCTATCCCTTTGGCCCTTTCTGTGTTCCTTCCACAGGCCTCAGAGGGCTTTTTTCCCCTTTCAGCCTAAGGGTCGACAAGATGCTGCTGCATCTTCTCCCTTTTCCTTCTGGAAAGCCATTTCTCTTTTAGACTCGGTAGTAGCTGCTACCATTGGGTGCCAGCTGTGTGCACGCAGCGGCGATATTTGCAGACCCCTTCAGTGTCCTGAAGACCACTGTGGGGTAGCCTCTTTCCCTTCACCTGACTGAACTCAAGCTTTACAGCCAGACCACTAAACGCTGGGGTTGCCACAGTTTGGGGAAGGTGGGCAGGAAGCATAAGCAGTCACACCGTAGGCGCCATCATCACCCTTTACCTGCCCCTCCCCCACCCGTTTCTTCCAAAGGAAGCGAAGGTAGGTGCAACAGCTGCAGCAGGTCGATGGGGCCCAGGGGATGGAGCCCAGCGGGTACCCCAGCCCGCCCTGCCCAGGTGCGGACCCAGGTGCTGCCACCCGAGGGCTGTCCGCACCCGGCTCTGGGTAATCAAAGAGGCCGGAGCTGAAGCTGTGGTTTCTGTTTCTCTCTCTAATGCCCAGGCTTTGTTATTAACATAAGTCAGTAAGGTGTGCTACCATTGATTTACCCCCATTATAACAAACTATGGCTAATTAACAAAAGAAATGATACCATGGATTTTTCTGACACGTTTTCCCTGGCCTGCTAAACTGAAATCACATGAGGAAAGAAACGGAATGAAGAAATGTATAGATTTGAAATCCCCAGCAGAAATCAGGTGTAGCACTGAGAAGCGCTGATCTCCCTCCCTCCAGGAGGCTGCGCCACACTGGGGGGGTTACCTGGGCCGTCACCCCGGGACTCCCCAGCTCACTCGGGTGTTCCCACGCAGGTCCAAGTGTTCACGGCTTGCATTCTTCTTTGCCCTTGAAAGAGCATGTTTAAAAAAAAAAACTTGCATATTTCTGTTTAAAAACAGGAAAGGAAACAGCAGCCTTTTCAAGCTGTCCTGTTTATCTGTTCCGTGTTCTCAACTGTTCCACTGCCCCCTGGACTGAGATCTGCTCTTCTTCATTATGAGGAAATTAGAGATTCTGGTGGGACACCGTGACCATTGTCACAATGCCACTCTGGACAATGTCCACAAGGAATTCTGCCATGCGTAACCAAGAAGTGCCTACTAGAACTAGGCAGAATGTGGGGTTGTTTTGTTTGTTTGTTTGTTTTTGTCTAAAGGTCACTGGGCCTTAGATGTTGGGGCAGGAGTAGGCCTTGAAGTCGCCTGCACCAGCAGCAGTGAGGCAGCTCCACTCTCTGAGAGATGTCCATAGTTCTCTCTTTTAGCATTAATTCCACCATAAGGGTCTCCCAGCCTCTAGCTATGTGAGAAATCAGGGTGCTGCTTCCCTGAGGAGTGGGTGCGCCCTGCCTATGACCAACTCATGATCAAACATGTGAGCTGAGCAGGTCACACACAAAAGTCACCATCAGAGGCCCTCTCGGTGGCCAGAGATAGCCGTCTGAGTGGACAGTGATGCCTCCGGACAAAGTATGGACAAAGCATTCCTGGTCTGTAAGGTCCTGACTCCTCCCTCTTTGTTGTTTTCCCACCAGAATTCCCTGGTGGTTGAGATACCACCTTTCCGAAACCAGAGAATAACCAGCCCGGTCCAAGTCAGTTTCTATGTCTGCAACGGGAAGCGGAAGAGAAGCCAGTACCAGCATTTCACGTACCTTCCGGCCAATGGTAACTCTGTCTTTCTAACCTTAAGCTCTGAGAGTGAGCGGAGAGGAGGCTTTTACTGAGCAAGAGGCTCTGAGAGGATGTTGTTGTAAAAACATTGTAGCCTCTTCACACCACGTGATAGCCTATTCACAAGACCAAGTCGCCCACCCCCTCAAAGAGAAGCGAGGCCTGGGTGTGTTTTCCTGGGACTGGTGCATGCTGGGGTAATCACTTGCTAGCGTTTTTTTTTTTGCAAATGCACAGCGGCCAAGCATCTCTGCTTCACTTGGGGGCTGACGCCGTCTGGGTATATATCTAACCTCTGTGAGACTTTGGGCTAGAAGACAGTATTTGTTAGAGCAGTTTTGTAAGTAACTTCGAAAATAAGCCTGCCGTGGTCATTGGGGAACATACGTGATTTTGTCCTCATGGTGATGGTTCCACACAGCATGCCTTGTGTCTCCGCTGAATAATGCCACCCCCTGGTGACGTGACTCTCAGATGGGAGTTCTGCTCAAGTTTACTCATTTGGGGAATGGCTTCTTTCGTTCAGAAATGATCAGCTCACCGTTTCAACTTTCTAGGGTGTTTTATTTAAGAAAATACCTTTTTAAACTGCTCCCCCGCCCTCCCCCAAGCTTGTAGAAAGGTGTGTCCCAGACATCCAGGGTTTCCTGTGTGGCGCAGGCCATCCTCCTGTGGCAGGATGTGTGCAGAACAGAGTGGGTTGTTATCCTGACTTCTATTGTATTTTGAGTAAGCTCAGCTATGCCAACAACCTTTTTTAAATTGCTACTTTTTTTCCTCTAAAGACTTAAGATATTCGTATAATTTAAGAGGGAAATTATACAATAAATGCTACCCATGAAAGCAGCCATTGCTATCTTAGTAAAATCAAGGTGGTTTTGTTGTTGTTTTGTTTTTGTTTTTTAAGGTTTCGGGATTTTGTTTTGAAGTGTAAAGGCATTTGGAATCGCTTAGACAATAAGAAAAATTGGTATTAAAATTCTGAAACCAATTGTCTTATCAGGAAACCCCTAGAAATGCCTTTTAAATTTAGGACAATAACTCGATAATGTTCTCATCCAAGAGCATCAGTATAAGCCACTGTCTGTGCCATGGGTGACCCAAGATCAGCCCAACCCCCGTCCTGCCTCTCCTCCATGGTAAATTTCACAAGCCTCTTCCTTTCATGAAATAATGTATGTTCTTTCTTACAAAAAAAAAAATCAAATATTTGGTCTTACATTTTTTTTGAAAGTACAATGATTGTGTCCTACCTATACCTTAAGCATGGTTGATCTAAGATTTTAAAAGGTCTAAACTTTATAAAGGAAAAAAGCCCACATTTTCTAAAACAATGTGGAAACATTGTAAAGATTGATTTCCCCCTGTTTGATGCTCATTTGAGTCCTTGATGAAGGTTTCGTAGAGTGCTCAGTGCTCGTAAGGAGCACGGTGGTGTCAGAGGGGTCTGTGGAGCAGGCTTCCTGTGAGGCTGAGTGCACCTCCGCCTCCCTCCCTCCCACACTGCCCTCCCTCCCCTCGGAGATGCAGCGTCCACGCATGGCAGCTGCTCCACACTCACTTGCTCTGCACCAGTCTGCCTCCCACAGCCCACAGAGCCTCTTGCTGGAACCTCACAGCTGCCTATCATCCTTATGTGTGGCACAGGGCTTCCTCAGCCCTTCTGGGTTCACCCATTTGCTCCTGACCCCTCTTCAGCCCTCTCATCCTGCTGCCCTGACTCCCGCCTCCAACTCCAAGATGGCCGCCCACCACCAGCATGGTCCCGGGGACCAACCATGTTTCCACACCATTAGACTGTGAGCTCCTTCAGAGAGACCTTGGCCACAGTAGGGTTGAATCCCAGCATTACTTGTTGCCTGATGCCTGGCTGGCTACCAACATGTGTTGTTTTTTTAAAAAAAAAAAAATAAATAAACACACAGATGGAGAACCCCAGCTCCCGTGTCCAGTGTTCTGTCTGGTGCTGTCCCTCCGTGCTCCGTGGCTTCTGTTGCTTTGGGGTGTATCTCTGAGAACACTGATGCTGACGGATGTCTGTATTCATAGCTCCCCTGGTCTGGAGACTCTCCAGGACACACGAGTGGCTCTTAATTAGCCCAGCTCCATGATCCTTCAGCTTTTCTCCTTGGACACTGGCTGTGAAATTACGCGCCCCTCTGAGTCTTTCTGTGTTATTGAGTAGGCTTCATGTATACTTGTATTTCACGCATCTGTGATCAACGTGACCACAGGTTCTCGTGGTCATCAAATATGCTGTGCTTGAGAAAGCAGGAATAAATCCTTTTAAACCCTACCTGTGAAACTCATTTTTATCTGTAGATATATAAAATCGAGACTCATTTAGTTTTCCTTTAGACTTAGGTGTGAGGATATCTCAAGGGGGCTTGAGATGCCTCCTTTTCCTTGCCCTTGTGGGAGGCCCCCATTCTTGCACAAAACTGCCCCTTGTCCCGGCCCCTTTGAGTTTCGGGGTGTTGGAAGGCAAAGTGTCCAAGGTATTCTGCTGTGTAGAAGGCAGGAGGGATGCCAGCCTTGTGTGTTCCTTTCTCACCTTTGCTGTCTCCTGATACCGCTACAGCAGAATAGCTCGCCTGGCTGACACCCACCTTGGGCCATCCTTCGCTCTTACTCTCAGTTAACGATGACAGTAATCAGGTGGCAGGAAAATAGAGCAATTGGCCGGGACCCCTGGGTTCTGGGCAGGGGGTTACTGATGTCTTTGGTGCGTGGTCTGTGGTGACCATGAAAGGGCAGCTTGGTCCCCTTTCCTCTTCCTGGTGTGTGTGTCTAAAAGGGAAAGTTTCTACTTGAATGAAAGTCCCAGGCTTCCAGAGACTCATGTGTGCACTAACTGTCCTGAAAAGAGACTGTCCTATCCTCTTCACTGAGCTGTGGGGGCTGGGCAGCACAACTTAAAGTCAGTGCTTCTGGACAATGAGGAAACAAATCACGATAAACTATAGGATCCTGAGATTCTGTCAGTTCGTCTGAAACTGTTTTAGCTAGTCAGGAGTCCCCTGGCCTTCCCCAGCCAGGACAGGGCTGTGAAGGTGGGACACTCTGGTCCCGAGTCCAGGAACACCTACTCCTAAGCAGACCACGCACATCTCATTGGAAACCCTGCAGCGGGCCCTGCGGGTCTCTGGGATAGTCATCAGACACAGATGCTAAAAGCAACTGCAGACTGAGAGGAGACTTGAGAGTGCCCAGACCCCAGCCAGGGAGGGTCTCTGGGGCTTCTGAGACTCTCATCTGCCACTAGCTTTGCTTTACTCCCTGCAAAGAGACTATCCTATCCTGTTCACTGAGCGGTGGCGGCTGGGGCAGACATCGTCATGAGATGAGGGCTATGCCAGGAATGTCTCGGTCTGAGCCCTTATTCCAACCTGTCAATTATAATTCCAGAACGATGAATGGATACAGGGATGTCTCCTGTTTGGGTTCCAGGGTGAGCATCTCTGCTAGTCAGACACCTCAGACTAGCTCTTTCTCCCAGTCACACGTGGCAGGAACCGGGACCTGCCCACAGGTGCAGGCTACTTAGAAAGAGAAGAGAGTCAGTTTATTGTAAAAGCACATCCTAAAGGCAGTGCTTCTGTACAATGGGGAAACAAATCACAAACTCCAGGATCCTGAGATTCTGTCAGTTCGTCTGAAACTGTTTTAGCTAGCCAAGAGTCCCCTGGCCTTCCCAGCCAGGACAGGGCTGTGAAGGTGGGACACTCTGGTCCTGAGTCCAGGAACACCTGCTTTCATCCCTGACCCAACCCCTAGCACTGGGCACTTGTGTGAGAACAGAGACTCGCCTGGTGACAAAAGCCAGTATATAACTGTAGGACAGGAAAACCATTTCAGTGGAACCAATGTCAGTCAAGCAACGCCCTGAGTGGATAAGACCACAAGGATAGGTCGTCCCCAAGGGCCAGGAGTCCATGAACCTCTAATAAGCTCCCCCCCCCCACACACACACACAAACACACACTTCTGTTCATGGACTCTGGGGTGGAGCCATGAGTGACCTGGAGAATAAAAGACCACAAGGAACCTTCTTGAACCCTTCCTGATTATTAATAAGTACATCTAAGATATATTTCCATCTAAGAGGAATAAGTGGAACAAACTACTTCTGCCAGATTCTTGGTTGCATCACTAGAGTCCAGAATCACAGAGACTTATGTAGACTTGAGCGAAGACCTAGGCCCTGAAGAGAAGCAGAGCTCCCGTCGTATAATGGATCCCTGGACATCATGGGCTCTATAGCTCAGTCACTGCCCTGACCACAACTCTACTGAAAATACCAGGCCTCAATTTGTAACTGCCTGGGTACAGAGACCATGATGGCTTGGCAGTATTGTGCACAGCCCATGGCTGTCTGCCTGGGTACCCACTGCCTATCCTACGAGGAGCCTGGTTCTGGAGAGAGAGGATAAGGCCCGCCCTACTCCAAGGGTTTCCTATGGAGATCATAGGTGGCATGTTGGGATTAAAGCCAGGACAGGTTCTCCCACTTGCCACCATTCAGCTTGAGCCTTTCCTTCATTAAAGAACCCACGAAGGCTTCAGATGGTGGGGAACACAATGTGTCGTGTGATGTGCAAAGCGATGTTAATTCTAGGGACCTTGCTTCTCGATTTTCTTCCTAAACGCTAATGAAGTCCTTGTGGAGAGCGCAGAGGTCAGGTTGGGCAAAGGAGAGCAGTCTCTGGCTCCTGGAGCTGTGGGTGGTATCTGCCTCAACTTCCAAAGACTTCAGCAACCAACTGGCCATTGTAGCTGCGAGCCTCCATGTTCAAAATGACACTTGTTGGTAGCCATTTAGGAGAATGGCCAAGGGCTGCCTAGACCTCTGGATCAAGAAGTCCTGGCCCCTTAAACTCTCTCATCCATATCCAGAGAGGAGAGAATCTGCTCCTCACACCGACAGTGATGTGCCGATGAGAAGGAGTTAACCCTTGCACCCATGCCAGCCCTGTGCACCATGAGGAAGGTTAGGCATCGGAAGAAGCCATTTCTGCCCTGTGTGGTGTCTCAGGTCTTCCCAAGTATTAGAAGGCCTCAAACTGAAGTGAGGGCCGGAGGCACACTTGTCTGGGTGCTAATGTGACGGCGCCAAGAGATGCAGACCTCTTAAGCATATGACATATCCACGTGCGTGCACACACCTTGGGCCTCTGTGGACTTTCCTTTTCACATGAGGAAGGAGACGAGGGACAGAAGGTTGCCTGGGAGGTAACTGAGATGGAAAGAGCAAACCATGTGGCACCTGGAGTGCCCACAGAGGATGGCTGTAGCTGGGATGTTGACCACAGGATAGAAAACCTGCAATTTACAAGGGCCCGAGAGGGAGGCCCAAGGGCGGCCTTGCCCTATGTCTTCTTGTGGAGCGATCACAGAACACAATAGGCCATTAGGATGAAGGGCAGGAAGGTAGTTTTGTTTAGAAATCCAAGGGCCATGTGCCACCAAAAACAAACAGAAGTGTGAGTCAGAGTGAATTGGACACCCAAGGAAGCTGAGCACGGAGGAGGCATGCATGGGCAGGAGGGTGGGCGGGAGCAGATAGCTCTGCCTGTGCTCTGCCAACAGAACATATGCCACATGCTGCCACCTGTGAGGTACCTTCAGGTCCCTGGCTGCCCCGCCCAGCTCTGACCTAGGTAGAATGGCAGCCTCAGAGCCCCAGCTGCTGGAGGGGGAGTTACTGTCAAAGCACGGAGATCAGCCTCTGCCGCTAGTGGGTAGAACGTCGCTCACGTGTGACTTCGGTGTGTGTGGCCTTCTGTGTGCTATCCGTGGCCGTCCAGAGGAAATGGTGTTTGTCACTCTCCACCTGGAGGGTCTCGGCTGGTTTGTTTGGGCTGTGGGCTAGTGTGCACAATCAGCAAAACCGTTCCCTTCCTTCTCTGGGTCAGGACCTGCTCTATTGGGAGTTAGGACCTTGCGGCCAGACTGGCCTCTGTGCTCACTTTGATACTTCTGGAAGGGGCATATTCCCAACTTTCACCTGCCCTCTGACTCCGGCCTTCTGTACAGAGTCAGCAAGTCCTTGGTGTATGCTATTTCCAGTCCCCGGCTGGCTGAGCTTTCGTCCTTCAGGATTTTGTGTTCTGCCAGAACATAACCTCCATGGAGTCCTCCCGCTGCACCAAACACACCCCTCTGTAGACGCCCCAGGTCTAAGCTGTCCGGAAGACAATCCTTATACTCTCTCGTCCCCGGGAAGCTGGGAACCACACCCTGCACAGCCACTGCTCATGCTGAGTGGCAGGTGTGTCCTTCCATCCGCAGGTTCACAGGTCCTGTGGGATCTGAGGACACTCAGCAGGAAGATGTGTGAAGCTCTTCTGGCCTGGCCTTGAGCGGCTCCACGCGTTCTTAGCCCCTGGAACCCTCTCTTGCCCTGACTTAGTGCTGGCTGTCTATGTTGGTCGTGAGACGTAGGCTTTAATGTCACTCTGCCGTGAAGACAATCTGACTTTTGTTTTATAGGAGTTTGAGACTTTGAACAAAACCTCTTTTGTCCAGCACTGGAGACAGCTGGTGATATAAATAAAGCACTCGAGTTCATTTGAAAATGCAAGTGTAAAGTAACAGGACGTGAACAGAAGACATCCTCACGCGTACCGAGCATGCTTCCTGTGAAGGCCATGGGAACGCATCAGGCCACTCAGGGCCTGTGTCTGCCTGACAGCTCTCACTGTGGACAAGAAAGGGGACTAATAAGTGTGCTCCACTACGAGGACAAGGACATTATCTGGCTAAATACCAGTCACCAGCAGCCCCAATGGCCTAAAAGCTCCATCTCCAATTGTCTTATTGGGGATTGGTACTTCAACATGAGGACTGGCATCAAAGTTCTTCCACCATCTCCATATGCACAGCTTAGGAAGTCAGGTCAGGCCATCCTTGGCGGACGTCCAGGTGTCTGGTAAAGCAGGCTGTGTACCCACAGCTCTGCCTCAGAGTCTTTACACAGATCCTACGGACCCAGAGCTGGTAACACCTAGGCTGCAGGGATGGATTAACCCAATGGTCATGCGTTGGTCATACAGGCTCTATCATGTCTCATGTGTGATGACGATGTGTATGCATCTGTGAGTGAGGGCTGCCCACTTGGTACGCAGGAGCACTCTTGACGCTTAGGCCTGAGCTGGGCAAGAATACTTAGACAGAAAGCCAACAAAAGCACCAACTCCACAACGGTGTGGTTTTTCTTCATGGAACCACACTTCCTTCGTGTGTCAGATGCTGGGTCATCCTCAGAGCAAGGGGATCGGAGGCACAGGTGTCAGATGTCAGTGAAACGTGGCTGGCAACGTTGATCAATTTTTTTTAGCAAGTTGTCATAATTCCCACACACCCCCAATAAAATGATCGGATGTCTGAGGTGCTGGTAGCTGGTAGAACCTTGAGCTGATACCCCAGAATGCTGCAAAATGGGAACCATTCAGTCTGTCTGCACAAAGGTCCATGGAATGTTTGACTGATCCCAGGTAAAGAAGGCCAGGGCTCACCTGCATGGCTCTGGTCCATGGTAGGCACATCAGGCCCCTCAGGCACAGGCACATGCCCTGTGTATCATTAGGTTCATTTTGTGGGCATCACAAGAGGGGCTAAAAGACATACCACATTACTCCAGGAGAGTAATTCCACTTGCCCCACTTAGCGAAAGGTCATACTCGACCGTGCTCCCTGTTCTGGCCATCAAACCTAGGTTGTCCTCCACCCTAGGCGACCCCTAACCACTGAGCCACATTCCAGCCCAGCTGGAGGCTACAGAAGCCAATGTGAGTCCGTGGCTGGGGCTTAGCAGACTCCTCTCAGGAAGACGAACTCTTGTTAATATGGATGGGATCTGGCCTTGCCCATCTTTCTCATCGAGGTGGTCAGATTTAAGGTTCAAGGCCAAGCTGTGAATCAAGAGCTTCCATCTTTTCCTGGGTCCTACTGAGGACTGTCTGGCTGCTCTTCTCTATTCCACCCAATGAGTGTTTGCGAAGTACACACCCAGACTCCCGGATAGGATGGAGGTGGTGTGAGTCAGCTGTCCACCAGCAAGCCTGAATGCGGGGCAGCAGAGGGAGCAGTGGCAGTTGGACAGAACTGGTTACTCCTAGACTCACACTGCAGATGGCTTCAGAAGGGCCTGTGGCAGACAGGGAAGAGTAGGATCTCCCAGGAGCCTTCCGTGTGCCCATACTTACAGCCCCAGCCCCAGTAAGTGCTCAGCACAGACTCAATCCTTAGCCACACACTGGAGAGCCTCAAATCTGAGCCACAGAGACCCTGGCTCTCACCTGGACCTTGAGCACAGCAGGCAGCCTTTGGAGAGTGCCTGTAAGCCATTTTAGAAGCATAGCTACCCAGAAAGAGCTTCCCAGCCTGACCTGGAAGGACGAGCCCAGAGGTGAAACTCTGTGAGGCCCAGGAGAGGAGCATCAGCCAAACACGACCTGCCCAGTGCCTCACAGATGAATGGCCTCACTGGGAGACATCTCAACCTGGTGTTGGCATGTAGGAACAGAAAACTATTTGCTAGGCTTAAGTCTCAAGTGTAGAGTCAAGGCTTCTTGGGTTGGCTCTTTAGGCTTCTTGGTCTACAGACCATCGTTGCAGGGGCTGCAGGAGATGGAACGGAGAAGGAGCATCCCCCCCCCCCCTCACACAACTGAGCATGTGCCATTGATCGTGTCAGCCACGCTTGGCTGGAGAAATCCTGGAGGCCAGTGAGTCCCAACCTGGGACACCAACTTTGAGGCAACTCTGGGTCAAACCCCTCAGTTGTCCTTAGACTCTGCAAGGAGTGGGGAGTGGGCTCACTGCACCAGCACCTGTACGTGATCCCTGCAAGGGGCCGTGGTGTACACGGTTGCTGGGCAAGAGTGGATGCTGTGGCTGTCAGGTGCACACAGTGTCGGGCAGGCACGATGACACACGTTTCCCATGGCCACACAGACCCAGCATTGTGCTGTGCTGGGTGTGAAGGATCAGTCACAGCAGGAGCCAGCAGCCCACCTTCTTCACGAGGGCAGGCTTTGTCTCCGACAGCTGGCCCAAAAGATTGTCATTAATCCTTCACGTGCTTCGTTCCACAATAAACCCTGTATTTTCAACTCACGGCTTTGCTAATGTGATGTTTTCGGTGTGCCATACCAGAGCATTGCAGTGAGCTCTGCTGCACGGGCTTCTCCTCCCTGCCCCCCCACCCAGCCCAGCACGGAGACATTGCGTCACACCTCTGCTTCCCTCTGGCGCAGGAGACAGACCAGCGCCCGGGGCTTCTGTGGAGCACACGTTCCATTTCCTGACTAATAGGAAACAAGAGGCCCCATCCTACGAGACTCTCAGCTCCACATGAGAAACGCAGACTCGGGCAGTCTTGAGCTGTACAGCCCTGGGGTTTCTGCGGACACGGTGAGGGGCGGCATATAGCTTCAGTTGAGGAGGCGCTTATGGGGAGCCTCAGAGAAGGGCCGTCAGAATCTGACTCTTAGATCCCTCCTCTGCCGGACGGACAGGCCACTCTGGCTCCAAGCAATCCTCAGCTGTGCTGAGGGACCATCCGATGATCAGGGACCTCTGTCTTTGAGTGGAGCTGCCTCCATCAGGGATGGGCATCCATGTCAAGGGTGGGACTGTGACAGGGTCCCCCGGACAGGAAGTGGACACTTGCCACCTCGGGGTCAACAGATGGCAGGAGACACACACTGTGTCTTCTTTCCCTTTGCGCTGACCTGTGTGACACTGTCCCCCAAACAGTGAGCTCTGAAGGGGAGGGATCTGAGTATAAGACAGTGTCATTGGAACGGCAATGTTCAAGTCTCTGTCCCCCGTCATCCAGTCAAACAGGGCTGCATCCCCCAGAGTGACAGCATGGTAATCCTGGAGTGGAGCTGCTGTCCCAGTCTCGGATAACCAGACAGGAGGAGGCAGAGGACAGAGTAGAAAGGGCTAGCCAGTTCACAACAGGGACATCAGCACAGGGTCTACCCCAAACCCCAATCCTAGTTCATTTTGCACCTCCAGAGATAGAAACTTAGAAATCCAACTTAGGACTCACGTCCTTGCACTCAGCTGGCCCAGGTGACCATTCAAATGCCAGGAAGAGTGCTCAGCAAGATGTTGAGCCAATGCGGGACTGGGGTACTTTAAACAGGTCCTAACAACAGAATCCACACCCACTCCCTGCCTGGCCCCTGGATTGCTGGCCCATATCCAACCAACACTCCAAATCCCTGCCCCTGTGTGGCAGGTAAATTACATTCTCTGGCATTTACTGGGCAGCTGTGTTTGGGACTGTGCCTTTCATGTCATGCTGGGCAGCTGGGGCTGGGTTTTACAGATCTTCTAGCCTGCGTTGTGGGAGAGTTGCATTGGCCTTGGGACCTGGCTGGGGACCCAGTGCTGTGAACAGAGCAGCTCAGTCTGGAAATAATTCACCTTCCAGTCATGTACCATTTTCTTTTTTAAAATCACAAGCTCTGAAAATGACCAGTCTCATTTAGAACCGAACCTTCACATACAGGTACTGGCTTTGAAAGGAGCGACTCTTACCCAGGATTCTTCTTGCTGGTGTTGTTTGGTTCTTAGAAACATCCGTGCCTATTTTGGGTCAGGCCTGTGATCACAGAGACTGGCTGGGCACGGCTCTGCCCCAGGTGCCTCTCAGGGTCCGACTTCTACCGGGTTCTTGCCAATTCTGGATTTACAACGTGGCTGAGCCAGCTGGACTGAGGCTGAGCCGGGGTCGTTTCTGAAGCATGGCTTACCCCCACAGAGCCGTCTAGACGGGCTCGTGCCTGGAGCTGGGTTAGTACCTGTGTAACACATTTCATTGTAAGCTGTAGACCCAGATGGCTAAGGGCTTCCCGCTCCTCGGCAGCTCCTGGGAGACCGAGCCCTCAGGAAGGGTGGGGGCCCATAGCTTATCTAAGATATCCAACTTTCCAATGTCAGAGGGATGGGTTTCCCTTCCTTCCGTTTTTGTTAAATGCCAGCGCGTCCACCGTCCTTCTTGTTGTTAGCAGAGCCTCCCATCCCACAAAGCAGTCTGGTGACCTGCCCAGCAAGGAGCCTGCTATCTGCCTGCACCTATGACTCCCTTGGCTTAGGCAAGAGGGCAGATAGGTGGTTGGAACTGAACTAGGTCTTCACTAGGAGGCTTTTCTAGGAAGCGCTGTGTGTAAGGAGCACTTGGGGGCCCTAATCCTTTGCCGCTGCAGCTCCAGAGGCAACTAACGGCTGTTGGGGCTACAGACTCGACTCCTACAGATGGGACACATAATGGGGAGGACTTGGGAAGAGTTGTTCCAGATCCGGCACTGACCAAACTACCAAGTGCTTATCTGTAGGCAACCTGGACCCTGAGGCACCTCAGTCTCAATGTGTGCCTGGCCTTCTTGTGTGACTAGGTCCTCTGCCCTATCCACAGATGCCTCCCTCCTTTGACACACAGGGGTGACTTGGAGGTCAGCCCCAGAGTCCAGGCAGATGGACCTTTATAGACCTTGTTGGCAGGCAACCCCTAAAGCACACTACCAGGGACCTGTGTCCCACCTCTGTGGCATCTGACTCACAGGAAACCCTAGCAGCCCACGGACGGCCTTCTATTCTCTCACATGACCACCTGATCAGATGTGTGCAGCATCTCTGGCACGAATCCAGCACAAGCAACCTGATTTCCAGAGCCATGGCGGGCACCCACGAGCAGGGATCCACAGCCTCTCTTGGAAGACTCCTGGAGCTCCACGCGAGGATCAGCTCTCCGTTAGCTGTTGCTCTCGGCTCGCGTGCTCAAGTCACTTGAATGAGCCACTGTGGTGTCATCCTGGGGTCACGCCGTGGGTCGCCTGGACTTGCGTGCGGAGTGCTGACCTGGAGGACAGTGCTACTTCAGCCAAGAGTGGCTTTCTGGCTGCATGCAAGGGTCTCAAGCAGACAGTCTAAGTGGCACTGTCATCCTGTGATGCAATGTCTGTCAGCGTCTTCTGAGACTCAGCCGCTCCAGTGCCTGCCTCACCCACTCAAGTCAGGAGCAGTCCTAAAGTCTAGGATGAACGAAAAATCGGCTGAGGGAAACAGCAGTAGCCAACCACTCTATTGCCTTCTGTAGAGGCCAAGCCAACCGGTGCTTGGGGGTCATGTGACCTACCACTGAGAGGTGAGGAGAGGACCCACAGAGCAACAAGCCACAACGTATCCCCAGCCCAAGTCTGAGGCAGAACCTCCAGACCTACGGTGGGGCCCTTCTGTGCGGGAGGCTGCCCTTCCCAGGAAGCTCCCAGTGGAGCTGGGCTTCAGAAGAGTTCCACATTCCTGGCTCCCAGCAGCTGGTGGCGCGGGCGGAGGCCTGGTCCTAATGAAGAACAGATGCACATTCCTGCTGGCTCAGACCTTAGCTAAAGATTTTTCCTCAAAATGCAGATATGCTTTCATTTATTCACGGAGAAGCCGGGCCTCCCTCTGTGACATGTGTGTTTGTACGTGGAGTGTGTGCCTCTTAAAGAGGCCTTAGTGGTCGGGCAGTCCCTCATGTGGCTGACCTGCTGCCAAACGCACCCATGCATAGCGTGTGAAGAGGAGAGACATATTAGGGAAATCTGTGTGCGCATGGCGCACGTGGCTCATATGGACAGCGCTGCTGAGGGTCCCCTGCAGAGTACCTCAGCCACCCAGACCCCTCTCTGACGAAAGAGACAGACTGACAAGAGAACAGTAGCCAGGTGGGGAGAGCGGGCTCCTTCCTCTACTTGTGACACTCTCGTCATCCTAACTCATCCTAACTCGATTGTTGAAACTGAATCCCTAAGCAGAGGCTTGGAGTCTGCTCTGGCCACAGCCTGGGGCTAGTTCCAGGCCACAAAGGCCACATCTTCTCTGTGGCTCTTCCCTACACTGGGCAGGGAGGGCGGCGGGGGGCGGGGGGGGAGGGGGGCTTCTTGTTAAAAGTGGAGAGGGAGATCTGGGAGGCCCTGCTTGGGGCTTGGGTCTCCTGGGACTGCCAGGTGTCCTGGGACTGGCTGGTCCCCTGGGGCAGGCTGCAGAGTCCTTACTTGGGTGTGTGAGCCAGGAGAGATACACGGAGACTCGGTGGGCTCGCCCACAGAAAAGTGTCCTTCTGTTTCAATGTGGCCTGCCTTCTGTACTGTCTGGGATGGTCGTTCACCTCTGGATTGTCACTGAAGCCAACTCAAAGCATGCTCAGTTTCCACATTAGCAGAACTTACTAGAGTCGTCGGTAGCCGAGTTACAGCAATACCTCCAAGCTGAAGTTTTCACTTTGATTGCTACAAATCCACGGGCCCTCGGGCCCAAAGCTCCTACTGCCGTTTGCAAATAGATTTTTATAGCACGCTAGTGCTGGGGGAGATTCCAAGGAAAATAGTCCTCTTCGTATTAGAACCAGCTGTGACTTTCTCAGCCAGTGACGCACCCTGTTTTTAATTGGGTGGGAGAACCAGGAGAGACAGAGGGGCTCAGTCAGAACACTGTTTGTTTTGCATGGGGTATCCTAGCCACAGCCTAGCCTACCCATCTGCAGCTTGTGTTTATTTAACTTTTTCTTTCCTCCTCACAGTTCCAATTATAAAGACAGAACCCACGGACGACTTTGAGCCAGCTCTGACCTGTGGACCAGTGAGCCAGGGACTTAGTCCTCTGCCGAGGCCTTACTATAGCCAACAGCTCACCATGCCTCCCGACCCCGGCTCCTGCCTCGTGGCTGGCTTTGCCCCCTGCTCCCAGAGGAACACACTGATGCCCACGCCTCCCAATGCAAGCCCGAAGCTCCATGACCTTTCCTCTCCTGCCTACACCAAGGGCCTCCCCAACCCGGGCCACAGTGGTCACCTTGGACTTCAGCCACCAGCTTCGGAGGCCCCCGCCATGCAGGAAGTGCCGAGACCCATGGCCATCCCGCCCAACTCGCCTGAGCAGCCTCCATCCGCCAGGCTACAGCCGCAGGTGAGTCCACATCTGAACAGTAGCTGTCCCCTTGGTCGCCAACAAGTGCTCTGTCCCAACAGCCCCTCTTCTCCACTTCCATCCGCTGCCCACGAGCCAACCTGCTCACAGCTCTCAGCTCTCCCTCCTGACATGGGCCACCGGCAGCAACAACTGCAGAAGGTTCAAAGAAATGAATCTCCAGCCGTACTGCCTGAGGTGCGTGAGGACAGTGACCATAACTTGGCCCCTGTTCCTGTAGTGATCAAGCAAGAGCCCGAGGAATTGGACCAGTTGTACCTGGATGATGGTAAGTGCCCACAGTTGAGCAGGCGTGCGCGCAGCCATTGAGTTGGGGAAGGAAGGGAGCCGTGGGTGGAAGACAGTTCCCACGCTGTGCCGTGTAGAGCCGTCTCCAGCCTGTCAGTGGTTCTGCCCTGGTAATCTTGGTAAGCCCCGCCGCCTGGGCCAGATTGGTTCAAACGTAGTTCTCTGACACTTGGTGTCAAAAGTAAAGCAAATGACTGGCTATGTCAACCTCAGATAGTCACAACAGAAAAGGCCTACCCCCCAGAGTGTGGCCTTCGTGGTTCAAGCACCTGTAAGCTTCAGAGAGAAGTCTCTAAGTCAACGCCTGGTTCAGGGCAGCGGTACTGTAGGTGGCCATGTACAGATGTTCAAATGGGACGGCAGTATCAGGAGCCGAACAGATAGGAGCGATGCCAGGGGGCCTCTCTCCACGATGGCTTTTGTCCTTGCAGGACAGGACAGCTCACTCTGGGCAGCGGCAGACATGAATATAGGGTGTCCAGCCGTGCCTAGACTGCTGGCGGTGGACACAGACTCTCTGAAGCCTAACATTTCTCCACGATGACCAACTGTGCCTTTGTTGTTCCCCATGGGTTTGCCACTCTTCTCCCGGACACCTTGCTGTCCCTGCTGAGTAATAAGAGTCTTCTTGACCACGTGACTGCCACAGTGGCCAGACACGTGACCGAAGGCCAGGAGCACTGCCCGCTACGGTGGGTTCGGCGGTGTTTTCCAGCTTGCTCGGGTTGGTTGGTTGTGGGAGTTGGGACTCCCTCTGAGGCCAGCTGGTCTCCCCAGATGTGGGCTGTTTCCCAGGCCAGGTGCCGAGCAGCACATCTGGAACGAGTCCAGCTCCTCGCTGCACCTGGACTCAAGTGAGGCCCAGGATGGCGCCAGGGCTTGCTCGGCTCCCGGCCTCCGAGGCTGAGGCTTTGCCGCCTCTCAGCCACCCTTCCCAGAGATTCTGCCTGTGAACCTGACGACCCTTTCCGTTCCAAAGGAACCTATGAGAAGAACGTTTGAAAGAGGGTGCTATGTCCTGGCCGCTGTACCGTCTCCTTGATCCCCAGGCATGGGGAAAGCTGGCTTGGGGATGAGAGAATATTCCACGCTCCCTCTGGACAGGTCCAGTGTCGTCCCCCCCCCCCCTCGCCCCAAGACACCTGGTTGACAAGGAGCTTATGTCCCAGGGCTGTAAAACATCTTACTGAATGTTCCGCCCTGTACTCACAGCTCAAAGCTTTGGGGGAAACATTCATGCAAAATATTTTGCTCAAAAATTAGTTCAATTCTTGAACCTAGAACCAGGCACTCCTCTGTGCTACGTTTGCCGGCCTTGTTCGTCTGCCTTTGAATAAGCCCTCCTAGACTTGCGGGAAGCAAGCTCCAGGCATCCTGGATCTCTTCTGTTTGGATCCATGTTGGAGGACTGTCGCTGCCCTGAGTAACCCTGACAAGTTTCACTTGTCTTTGACCTACTTACACATAAGTACAGTGATAGTTCCCAGTGTCACTTCCTTAGCACGAAGCGACATTATCTGTGTTCCTGGTACCTGCCCAAGGGGACACTGTGGCCAGGATGGACACTAGAGTGTGTGTGTAGAGTCCCCCCTTCTCCTTGGCCTAAGGGAGTGCTGGCCTGGGCCTGTAGGAGCATTGTCATGTGGTCAGAGGCCATGTGACCAGCCAGCCCAGAACTCGCACATCTGGGCAGTGCCCTCTGGCCCAGAGACAGGAAGCCAGTCTTAGCCAGGTTTCCCACTGACCCAGAGGCCACTGTGGCCGACGTCAGACCCACTTTGTTGTGGGCATTGAATGTGAGCAGGCGAGCCTTCAGGGAGGCGGGGACACTGTGTCCAGGAAGCAACGCGCCAGAACTCGGGACTAGGGCTGCCCACACGTGGCACGAGATGTATTTTGTTGAATTTTACTGTGTGCCCTGAGAGAACAATTCAGAGCCTCCCCTGTTGGGGCGCAAGGAAAGGATGCTGACCTAGAAAACAGGAGGTGATGGTTAAGAAGAAGAGCCAAGTGTTAGGCGTGGGGACCTGTCCTGGATGCTGTGTCTTTTCCAGTGGGTCTTGGTGAGAATTCCCCCAGGGTGGGGACAGAAACCACCTCAAAATCTAATTCATAATATCAGACTCCATTTCCCCCAAATTCTTGCTTAAAGGGTAGTCGGTCCTCCATTTACCCAACGGGGAGACACACACTGAGGAAGACCGACTTTATTTGAACTCGGGAAGGTTGGGGTGATCGCGTTGGGGTGATCGCCTCCCAATCACTAGGGTGGAGGCAGGGCAGACCAGGCCTCAGGCCCCTGCTTTCTTCTGGAATCTCCCCCGTCAGATAGGAGATGGCACTCACAGTCCTCTCCACAGCACCATATGTCTCCCAGGACAGAGTCCCCGTTCGAAGGAATGCAGGGACAAACTGGTGACCTGGAGGTCCCCAAGCAGCAAGGAGGCAGATCCCCAACCAGCCCTTCAGCATTTAGCCCCTCAGCTGATTGTGTCTGCGGGCTTCAGGGGCTGATACGATGACATGTTATGGCTGCCACGCCTGAGAGGCGGAAGGAGGGAGAGGAGGAGAGGGGAGGGAAAGGGGAGGGGTGGGTTTTAACAGAGACTGTTTTTCATGTGATTTTTGTTTGTTTAGTTGGTTAGTTTGGTTTTTGGCATTTTGATTTCGTTTTCTGGGAACACGGAGAGAAAGGGCAGTTCTAAAATACAACGTCCACACTTTGAGAGTCTGTGGCCCTCCGTGTACACAAATCCTCCGTCTTGGCATCCTGAGACATCAGGAAGTCAGTGCCTGTGTACAGTGCATGGTGTGCCCCACACTGGGTTTGGAGAGCCGCACATTTGAATTTGAGGGTGGCACACTTTCCAACTCCCTCCTCATCAAGGAGCGATTTAAATTATGCATAGAAAACAAATCCTTTTCCAGGAGTCTTTCCTGTTTCTACTCTGAAGTCTTGCTGAAAATGTATTTGACTGACTCCCAGACTTTGGTAATAATTTCTTTGTTCCAACAGTCTGCACAAGACTGAAGACTTCCATTTAAACTTTTCATGGTTAGATTTTGAAGGTGCCGGTGCCGTGGCTCACACATCATTTTAAATGCAGTCTTTTTTTTTTTTTTAAGTTTCTGCCAAAGTTGAACATTAACTGTTTGTGTAATGTTTGCTTAAGTTGCCTGTCACGGGACTGAGCTGTGTGACGTGTTCTTCTCGGTCACACATATGAACGTGAGCATCTCCCTCGCACAAAATGCTTCCACTTCAAGCAAGCACATCTGGAAACTCCTAAAATACCACAGGGCATCTGTGCAGATGGGACTCTGCCACAGAATGGCTTTGGTGCCACGCAGCCAGCCTGCTTCCAGCTCTGTGGCTGGAGCAGCCAAAGGCAGTACCATCTTGGGCTGTTGCTGTGTGCCCCCCCCCTCTCTCTCTCACACACACACACACACACACACACACACACACACACACACACACACGTGTGGTGACCGCCCTTCGGACCTTGCCACAATCAAGCCTTTCAGCTCCATCAGTGGCTGCTGGGTGTCCAGAAGGCTAGATGTCATTAAAACAACAAGCAGGTAGACGAGGCCTCCCAGCCGTGTCTGCCGGCTGCCTGGGTTTCTTTCACTCTCCCTCCCCTTCTTTCCTGAGCTTAAGCTGCTCTGGAAGAGAACAAAAAGCTTTCCTCATGGAAAGTTTGACTAAACTGGCAGAGTGCCCAGGCCCAAGCCTTCCCTGTTGTAGCAATGATGGCAAGAGCCTGTACACAGCGATCAAACACACCAAGCCATGAATACTGCGGACACAGGCCACCCCATGACAGATAGGAGAAAGAATTCAGCCGTGCAGATATCTCATCGGGTCAATCCCTCATGCCCTGGGTGCCTGCCTGCGAGTCGGGAGGCACATAGATTATACTACACATCCCCAGCGTCTGAGACTGCCGAAGGGAGTGTGGACCAGGAGGCTGCCCAAGCAGCTCTTTGGAGTCCCCAAGGGAGGGTTCTCCTGACAATCCTGACTTCAGCAGGCCTAGGCCAGTAGCTGCCGCTCAGTGGGGCTTCCATCTGCTCAGTACAGGGTAAGCAAACCACTGAAGGCTGACTCCAAGCTCTTGTGCATAGCACAGGGCGTCGGGCAAGCAGATGCTGGCGTACATATTCCAGTTTATATCTAGATACATTCCTGCACTTGATGCCAGGCAAACTCTACCAGGAAACTTACTGGGAAGTCCCAGAAGGTTTAGTGTGTGTTCTGAGAGGGAGAAAGCAGGACTCAGGCACAGGCCTTCCGCCATCTGGCCCCTTCCGCCATCTCTGCCCCTTCCATACAGGCAGACACAGGCAGGCAGTGAGGGCCGTAAGCTGTCTGCAGAGTCAGGCCTTCTAAATAGGGCGTGTGTCCACCATGGATCTGCACTGGTACTGCTGCAGCCTGTAACTGCAGGGTCGTGGTGTGAGTCTCTGTGCTTTCTACACGGCGGGAAGGCAGGAGGAGGACTGATCCACTGCACAGCTGTGTCTTGAGGGATTCATTGGATGGTCTTCTGGACTCTGTGCACTCTTTCTAGTGACATGCTTGGACAGAATATGTCATATGTAGGGTACTTGTGCCATGCCGCCATCCATGTAGTCTACTCCCCGGGAAGCAGGATTCGAATGCATCGCCTTTAGCCATTACTAATCGCCTGCCGAGCTTGTTTTCTCTCTTAAATGAAAACTCTGAGATGTCCATTTGAAGTAAGCCAGTAGGGTAGAACGGAAAAAGCCAAAGGCAGGAGCTAGAGAGATTCTGTGAGCCTAAAGATCATGCTAGTCGGTGCCGAAGACCTTGCGGAGCTCCGAGGCGGGGAGGAGCCCGTGAGCCATCCTTGAGGTGGCGTGTGGGCCTGTTCATGGGACATCCTTTTCTCATGGCAAACTCTGAACGGCAGTCACATGTTCCTGTGTGGCTGTTCTTCTTGGATGCAAACACTGCCGTCCTCCTCTAGACAGGTCAAAAATCCTCCCAGAAAATTCCCAAGGGTGTTTCTCCGCATCTGCCAGTTTACAGGGCAAAGCGCTGCGATCCACGCGGCATCTTTCCCACACATTCTGATGATGCTGCAGGTCCGCAAGCCAGTGAACAATGTGCCACTATGTCGGCCCCAGAGCACAAAACCATCCGGCATGGGTGGTATTTAGAAGTATGCCCATCACATTCCAGGAGTTCAGGGGCTGGCAGCCGTCCAGCGTGTGCCTGACGCCCTCTTCGATCTCTGTCGGGAGTTGTTCCCGGAGACTGGCAGGGCCCCTTACCCATGTGGCACTAGCCATTCCTGCTCCTGCGGCAACAGCACTCGTCTGAGGAACCTTCTAGATGCAACAGGGTGTTCTTGCTTCCGGGATCCAGAGGATCCAGGGGAGATGAACATTTACCCAGGTGGAGAAGAACTCTGGTGTCTGGAATCATAGTGAGGTCCCTCCCATCAGTGCTGAAAGCATCATCCTCTGCCCAGGTTGGCACATGATGCTGACACCCAAGAAACCCAGTGGCAGCAGTGGGTGAGTGCTACGGAGCGGCGGGTGGAATTCCTCACACCTGCCTCCGCCTGCCAGCAGGAGAAGATGTCATTTTTCACCTCCCTGGGCACAAAAAGCAACTGAAGCTTCGAGAGATGTCATTTGTCAGTCGTGAGTGGCAGATCCGGCATATTGTCTCTGTAAGGCTCAGCTCTGCCATGGAATAGCCCCTTACCCTGACGCATGCAAACAGACACATCGAGCCCTGGGGTGGGCTGGCCTGGGGAGTGGTGGAGGGGCCTGCCGTGTGCTGTTTCCTTCACCACAGAATCTCTTCTGCTTCTTTGAGGCAGCTGGCAAGGGCTGAAAGAAAGTGGAAGTTCTGAAACAAGGGAGTGGCAGGGATCTCAGTGTGGCAACTGTCCCCAAAGCATCGACAGTGCTGGCAAATCTATCAGGTCAGTACTTTTAGAATCTAGACATTGAAGGTGGACCGTGGCAAGTCGTTGAAAAGCATATGCTCAAGAAACCTGTTTTAGCTCGGGGTCCCCTACCCCCATCTCTGTCCCATGGAGCAACACCAGGAGGAAGCTCCCCCGCTGTGCGGTCTGAGCTCGATTGCTCCCCGAGCTCACTGGACAAGTTCCCGTCTCACGTGTGTTGGAAAACAGCTGCACTGGCTCTGCCCACGGTGATGGTGATGCTGAAGCTACTCAAGTTCATGATCTCTGTGAGTGAGCAAGAGGCTAGCCAAAGGAGTCAGGTGAAGGCCTGCCATCCTCGGGTGGGTGCCTGGATAACTGCACTGTGCAAATGCGCGTGTCTGCTCAGGAAAAGAGGCCAGGTACTCGCCTCTGCTGCCCCGAGACCACACAAGCAGAAGAGAAGTCATGCTGGCCGGCAGCCCACAGCTGCGGGTGTGGCTTTGCGTGCAGCATTTTCTGATAAAAGCTGGAAGATGTCATGGCTCAGCACCTAGAACAACTTCCCCAGTGACTGGCCATCCACAGATCAGTAGCTCATCGGACCTATGTCTGAGCCCCAGGAGAGAGGCCTACCGGGCAAACAGTTTCTAGGAAGGGAACAGAAAACTTAGGACACCACGCTGCAAGCGATACAGAATTTAAAGAATGAGTCTAGAAGAGTCAGCAGACAAATAAAACAGAACTGTCTTCACAGCAACAATTCTTAAAAAAATGAAAGCTCTGGGCTGGAGAGATGGCTCAGCAGGTAAGAGCACCGACTGCTCTTCCGAAGGTCCTGAGTTCAATTCCCAGTAACCACACGGTGGCTCACAACCATCTGTAATGAGATCTGACGCCCTCTTCTGGTGTGTCTGAAGACAGCAACAGTGTACTCACATAAAAAATAAATCTTAAAAAAAAAAGAAGGAAGGAAGGAAGGAAGGAAGGAAGGAAGGAAGGAAGGAAAATGAGAGCCTTACCCCAGAGCTGTTATATGCTACCTATGGTGCCTACTTTTAAATATAAAAAAAGTTAAAGTTAAAAAGGAAAAAGAAGCGATGCAAACTAGCAGAAAAAAATATGTCTCATATATAAAAGAAAAACACACCAATAGACACTATCCCTGTGAGGTCTCAAGTCTCAACTAAGTAGCAGAGGCTTTAAATTGGCTATTTAAATATGTTCAAAAAACTAAAGGAAACGATATTTAAATAATTACATTGAAGTATGATAACCATGTCTCACCAAATTGATAAGATAACCAATAACTGAGACTAAACTCTAAAAAGACCAAAGTAGAGAATCTCGGATTCTTGTATTTTAAGAGGTCAGCATTCAAACAGTTCCTTAGAGGGCCGAGCAAAAAGATTTCAGGTGGAGAAGAAGAGTCGACAAACGTGAAGAAAGATCAAACTGTTATCAACCCCGAAAGAAAAAGAGTAAATAAGTCTGGGCAGGCCCATGGCTCAGTGAGTAAAGTGCCGGCCCCGGAGCCTGACCACGCAGGTTCCGAGCCTGGTGCCCCCGAGGCGGAAGGAGAGAAATGACTCTTGCAAGTTCTTCTCTGACCTCCACACATACGTGCTGTGACACACGCACACCCTGCAACCTCTGATACACAGAGCAAAGGCATAAATGTAAAAGCTATTGTTTTAAATAGAGACTTGGGGATATCACAGGCATACAGACAGAAATGCACACGGAGAGGGTCGGGGATATTGTTAAGAGGAATAAGACACTTAGGATATTGTTAAGAGGAATAAGACACTTATGAATACGTTGACTAAAGCAGTGAGGGCCACATGGTCACCAGCGAGGCTGAGGGGAACTTCAGTTCTGCAAAGGCTGAAGGGTCACATGCCCTTCAAGAGACAGTGTCAACGTGGTAGCCTTCTTCAAGCCAGTCTTAGAATCAACACAGCCTCTACCAGACCACAGAAGGATTGCCCCTAGAAATTGACTAAGTCTGAAAATTAGAATTTCCAAGAGTCAGAATAGCCCAAAGAATTTCGAAACTGCAAAACAAAGCTAGAGGCCTCACACTTGGAGACCTCAAAACTTGCTGCAAGCTATAGAGGTGGGGAAGGCAGCTCAGCAGGGAGTGGCGTTTATTATAGAAGTATGAGGACCTCAGTTCAAATCCTCCCTGCCCCCAGCCCCAGACAGGGTCATACACGTGTCTGTAACCATGGCACTAGGAGAAAAGGGTGAGAAGAAGGATGGGAGGGGTTGTCTACCACCAGCCTAGCTCCACGTTTGGTGGGAAATTCTTTCTCAAGGGAGTAAGGCATGGAGTGACAAAGACCACCTCTGGCCTCCACACATATGCACAGACACAATCACACATACACATACATTGAACATACACTCTCACGCAAACATAAACCTTATACACACAAAAAGACTCTAAAGCTATAATCCTTAAGACAGTGTGGCTTGGCCATAAGATTTATACACCGGTGGGATGGGATCCAAAAATATATCCTTATGTTTCTGGTAAAGTGGTTTTTGACAAGGATATCAAACCATTTGATGGTTTAACTTTTTAAACAAATGTTACTGGGTCAGTTGCATCTTCGTATACAAAAAGGTAAACAAAACCAAACCATCCGTGCACGTACACACACTTGCACAAACTCAGGGTTGACTGTACACTCAAAACTTTTTAGAAGATTTTGAAAAATCTTAAGACTCTCATTGGATTAGTCTTAACTATGACATTAAAAACACAGACCATAGATGGAATAAAATCCTGACAAGTTGATCTCCATCAAAATCCAACATTGTCGTGTTTCAAGATAGCACTGGAAGAGAAAGGGCAGACGCGCGGTGGCTGCCCAGGACCACACGGCAGGTTGGTCACACTGTCCACAATCTATAAAGAACGCTTGCAGTGCAGCCCACACTGCCAGAGATCCAAAAGCCACTTCCAGAGATATTCAGTCATGGACCAGAAAATGATACTGGACACATATGGGACAATTGTCCAAAAGTTCGTCACTTGGGGATGTGATACCATGGCTCCTATAGTCCATATAGGTGCATTCTATAATGTCCTCACCATGATGAAACTCCCTAAGAGCACATTTTTTCAAAAAAAGCTCCTCATGCCGTTGAGTAACGCATGGTTTCATATCACGGGTCATTGTGGACTGCAAGTTAAAAGTCACAGCAAGATTTCGTCAGTGTGACTGTTAATAGCAAATTCTGTAGATGACACTGGGAAAGTGGACTCCTGACATATTCCTGATAAGAGCCAGGTAGAACAGCAACTGACAGTTTCTTTAAAAAGCTAAAGGAAGTTTACCATGTAATCCAACCGTTTCCTCCTAAATGGTACAAATGTTCCTTGGGAGTTCTTGAGAACAGCTGCCCAGTGAGTACCCGGAAGTGTGGTCCTCCAGATTCAGGAAGTGGGCACTGAGTCGTGTTGGGCTCAGATGGACTTGAAAGCCTGAGGCTGAGCGAAGGTGGTAGGAAGTGGGTCAGTGCTCCGTGGTCTGTGTGTCTCGTCTGTGTGTCTTTGAAAGGACGGTGGACAGAGTTCCACCACAGTCAGAACGAGGGAGCCTCATCCAAATCACATAACTTTAAGTTGGATGAGGGGGCTCATGCCTGTAATCTAGAAGGCTAAGGCAAAAGGATTGCTGTGAGTTCAAGGCCAGCCTTGCCTACACAGGAAGACACTGTCTCAAAAAAGAGAAAAGCAAACAAAATTAAACTTGGCTATTTACTCAGATATTATTGAACGGCACTTCTGAAGCAAGAGAACTACATGTATGTAAAATATGTTTTCGAGAGTCTAACGGGACCAGCGGTTGCAGATCAGAACCTTCTTGCTTTGTAAAATAAACTCGGTATGTTGTATAGAGAGGTTCACTTGGGTTTCTGAGTGTGGTGTCGAACACTGTCTGTTGTCCCGCTTGGAGGACTTCTTCTCTGTTTCTGCCACGTGAACCAACTTTGATGGCAGACATGCTCACAGGAAATTAGCCTGGGGGCGGTCATCACAGAGTTTGGGCTGACTTAAGAATCGCTTTGGGAAGCCAGGCTGAGGTGTGGACTCCTCAGCCAATGCCCCGTGGTGTGGGCTCATTGTGAGCTTTCTGACTCCAGTTATGGAGTCTCTGTAAAGTCACTTTGATCAGCTGCATGGAATTTTGAAAAGCCTTTTACTGTGTTCGGTTTTCGTTTTGAAACAGGGCTCTTCCTTCCTTCCAGATTACGGAATGGCCACTGACTCTTAAGGGTGTCTGCCTCAGCAGTCCCCGGGTCTAGCAAGCCGATACACAGGACAATAGGCCAGGCATCCAGACCCCCTAGAGGTTATCTATCACCAAAGGCTTTGTTCCCAAGCCACGGGCAGTACAGGGAGAAATCCCAGTCACTCCCTGGGAGGGGGAGTCTTATCAGCCCTGTTCCCACACTGTGAAGTCTTCTCAGATGTGGCCCGTCCCTATCAGGTCTTCCAGCTGTCGATTCAGATATGGTAGGAGGTCGGGGTCTGGAAAACACAGGGGGCCAGGCTCAGGCTCCTTCCAGAGCAGGATGGGGGTAAGGAGGGGAAACTCACAGCTGTGTCTCATTCAGGGACATGGGAGTGGTCCTAGCCTGTGGGTGTTGGGACCTTTGATGGTTGCACGGGTCACTGGGGCTGTACTCCTAAGAGCCAAGGCTACACTCACACTCAGACAGATCTGCTCCGCCCCTCTCCCCAGCCCAGGGCTCGTGCTTTTAAAGCCACTGGTTGGTTAATACCCCTTCTCTGTTTCTGCTGTAAAGTGGATGAGTCTATGGTTCAGTCTCAGTTGGCTCTACAAATGACTTTACCAGGCTGTAAGTTCACCCAGCAAGGTCTGGAAAATCCATGGCAGAGGCTCAGGGCTAGAGTTCCCGCAGCAGATCATGGCAAGAGTGCCTGAAGTGGGAGGAGTCCTTCACCCACAAGCAGGGGCCCTCTTGGCAGATGACAGGCTGACTTGGTGCTGTATTCAACTGTGTGTGCGTGTGTGTGTCTGTGTGTGTGTGTTTCCGTGTGTGTCTGTGTGTGTGTGCATGTGTGTGTGTGCATGTGTGTGTTTCCGTGTGTGTGTGTGTGTGCGTGTGTGTGTGTGTCTGTGCTCTGCATGCTCTACGCTGCCTTTGGCTAGGTCCCCTGCTTTCACTGCATCAAACTTAGACTCTCCTGCGTGCGCCCTTCCATTTTTTTCCGCAGTAGCTGTTGCCAGCAAGGCTGCAAGCTACTGTATATCACTCCAGTTTAAGAACCTAAACTTTAAAACAAATTAAACTCTTGTTGACATTGTAATAAAACTCAGAATGAAGCTGAATGGCTCAGTAAAAGTGAACTTCAATTATTTTTGTGGATTTCGGACCGTTCCCTGGGTTTCCTAGACTTCAGCGTAGAGAAGTTATTTCCTCTTGGCAGATGGCTGGAGAGAGAAAAAAAAAGGTGAAGGAATGGCTGGGGTGAGGTGGCAGACGCTGGCGAGGGCTGGGGACGAGGCCTGTCTCAGTCACCTGGATGTTTGCTCTGGCCCGGCCCATATTGTCTAGAGATGCGGGGGCAGGGTAAGCAGGAGGGAGCGCCGGACTGCGAGTTTTTGGTGTGCTTTAACTGAAGAGAGGGATCGAGTGTTTGTCAAACCCTGCGTGTTAACCAAGTGGCCGTGAGGAATTATAGGATGGGAAAGGCAGTCCGCCTGCCCTTCTTGCCCAAACCCCAGGAAAAGGATGCAACGACTTCTGGTCCCTCCTCCTCTCTGTCTCTCTCTGTCTCTCTCTGCATCTCTGTCTCTCTCAGTCTCTGTCTCTCTCTGTGTCTCTGTCTCCCTCTGCTTCTTCCCCCTACATCTTATCTCCAACTTTATCCCCCCTTTCTTACTGTCTCTTTATTGCTGTCTCTCTTTTTGTCTCTGTTCCTATCTCTCTGACTCTTGCCTTTCCTTTCTCTTTCTTTTCCTATCTCTCTCTCCCTCCCTCCCTCCATCTCCCACACCATTTCTTTCATCATCATATTAACTATAACGTTCACTTTATTTATGATTTATTTACTTATGGAAGAGTACCGTTCTCTTGCTGGATGGAAACAGTGCTTCCCCAGGACTGGGGACCAGCTTTCCAGCCTTCATGCCGTTTCCTGTTGTGGTCATGCAGCACTTTAGTCCTGCACAGTGCATGTGGACAGAGTCGGCAGATTCATTCATTTAAAGAACATCTCTTGGGAGATGTGGCGGGAACGTGGTTCTTACCTGAGTTCCAAGCCAGAGGTGCTGGCTTCCACGTGAGACCCTTGTGTTCCCTTCCCCAGCAAGCCACTTCCTGTCCCCTCCTTCTGCTTCCTGTTTCTCTGCTTTCAAGGCCAGGCTGGAAATGGGGTTCATGACCTTCGGTTCATAGCATGCTAATGTTCCTGAGGTACCAGCCATGGACTCAGCTCCACTCACAGCTGGTTCTGGGCCCAGGTTGCCACCTCTCCGATATCTAGGAGTTGGGTAAGCTGAGAGCTGGCCAGTCAGACAGGGAGCTGGCTTTGGGTCAAAGGCGGGCTTGCAGCTCGGCAAATTGCCCTGCGTACCCATCTGGAAGGTAGGAGAAGGCTCAGGGACTTTCTACACACTTTGTTCCCCACAGGATCTGTGCAGCCTGATGACCAGGACTTGATTCACTCAGAGATCTCTGACAGGCCATCTAACCATGCTTCTGTATGTGAACAAACCTTGACTTGGTGTCTCCTGTTCGTGAAGAAGGGGAAATGGAGACTGAGCCCCACAGCCCCTGACTCCTCTCCTGGGGTCTGTCTCCTTACATGGTGGCCAGTGCAGGGCCGGTAGACGGTCTCATTTTCCCTGTCTCCCATGCCTCCTTAACCCAGGAATTCCTGTACTTACTTTCAAAGTTTGCTTCCTCACTTGGGGAGCTCCTATCTCCCCAGTCTCCTCGGAGACCCTTTCTTCTCACTGGATCTCAGTCAGAGCAGCCAGTCACTCACTGTGTGTGGCCTGTGGAAGCTCCTATGCTGCCTAAGCCAAGGTAACCTACTCACAACGCCTCTCAGGACACCTCAGGACCTCAGACCAAGTCCAGGTAGCCTGCAAACTAATCATTTGCTATCTGTATGTTGGTCTTTATTCTGAAGGTGTGTTTAAGGTTCCTCAGATATCAAATTTAAGGGAGCAGAGAATGCTAAAATTACAGAACACTGCCAGGAGGCCTTCGGGAGACATTCCACAAGTGGAGGCAGGACATCATGCACCCGCTTAAGCAGAGAGGGATTGTGAAGCCTTACTCCATCTCTGAGTCTGTGCCCCAAGAAAGATCTGCTGCAGCCCTGACTTCACCCCTGCACTGTTGCCTGTATCCACCCACAGAGTGGTCCACAAACAGGTGCTGTTGTTACATATCAGTTATGAAACCAAAACCCAGGCCTGAGAGCTAGCTCAGTCAGTTAAAGCACTTGTGGAGAGGATCCAAGTTCAGTTCCCCAGTGCCTGTGGAGCTCTCTGTAATTCCAACACTAGGAAGGCAGACAGACGGATGGATGCCCGGAGCTCACTAGCCAGCCAGCCTGGTTGCTAGGCAATTTTGCAGCCAATAAGGAACCCTATTTCATAATAATTTGGTGGCATTCAGGAATGATAGCTGAGATTGTCCTCTGGCCTCTGCATGTATGTGTGCACACATGTGTATGTACACACACACACACACACACACACACACACACACACACTTCTCAAGTCCCTTTGACATCACCATTTCACCACTGTAGGTCTATGAAACTGTTAGATCTCTGACCCCTCTGGAAAGCTGGGTGGAGGTAGTGAGACTAGTTTAGAAGTTCCACACCCAAAATCTGAACAATGGGTGACAGGGAGGGCCATACTCACCGTCCCCATGAGTCAGGATTCCGTTCAGGCTCTGGCTTTGGACATGAAGGATCTGAGATTGCAACAAAACAGGCAGGCTAGATGAGTGGGTGGGATTCCCAGAAGACCACCGTCTCCCGCCGGCCCCAGATCCCTGTTGGCGTGGGCGTGGGCGTGGGGTCTGTGATGGTGGCTCTGGGGACGGGCCCTCTGCAGGCAGCAGATAAATCTAGGAGCAGTGGATGAGGACTTTCCTCAGAGAAGGTTTGGGAACCTTTCGGGGCAAGTCTGACCGAGCCTAGAGCCCCTTCATATGACTTCTCACTGGTCCCTGAGAGCCATGCTCAGACAAGGCTCCATAAAGCCATGCTTTCCCTCTGCGTGGGGCTGGAGGTGGTCCTTAAGACCCGTGGTCTTCGGGAGTCGGGGTCCTGCAGTGAGGCACGGTGTTGGGCAGTTGCTAGTGGCGTGCGTTAGCACACAGAGTCTATTAGAGCAGGTGCACACCAGTCCTGTTGATTTGATTTAGGTCTGGGGAAGGCTCCAGTAATGTGCAATTACAAAGAACTTAATGGCCCTTTATACTGAGCGCAACTTCCATGGCACCTAATATACTTTGATGAATTGCTCATTATGTGCTGTGTTGGAATAACCTCTGTAAAAATTAATAATTGGATAATCAATACAAAAAATTCAATCTTGAGATTTTTTTTTTCACTCCGGGGTCAATATGTGCTTAAGATCACAGGGTCTCTTTTGCCTGCTTGTTTCTGACTCTTTCTTCCCTCTCCTTGATTTCCAAGTTAGGGATCTCTGCTTTCTGTGCTGGTCTCGGAATAATGAAGCAGGGACTGTGACAGATCACGTTTGCCAGCAGTTGGTGGCTGGGCAGATTTGCCTTCCAAGGGGCTTCGGTAGGGTGTGGATGGGCATACAGGACCCCTGAGGTGTCCTATCGTAGGGGCTATGAGAATATGGAGAACAGGCGTGGAGGGTAGGCAAGGAGTCTTTATAGATGGTCAGAAAGGTACAGTGTGGGCATGGGTGTCCTGGATGGAAGAGAACAAGCAGCAGCTGTACAGGGAGAGACGCGCCCTGCATCCGGGTACGCGAGGGCAGCTTGAGGAGCCAAGCAGCCTGTGGGGAACACACAGTCGCATCCTGGGGTGCCTGGCTGTGGCCCAGGAGGGAGTAGCCTTGGAAGGAGTTGATATAGGAGGTATCCCATGGTGAAGGACTGTAACCTATCCAAGCTCAGATAGAAGAGCTGACTTGCTGGGCTCCTGGAGCCTAGAAGGACATGAGCAGAGATCAACAGACCCACTAGTCAGGGTGAAGGCAAGACAACACCAGGCAGGAGAGGCAGGATATGCCAGTCACGGCCCTCCTCCCCTACACCTACTGGTGAGAAAGACAGGGGCTGCCAGGCCTTGGGGCAGGGGTAGGTGGGGGCGGGGGTAGGTTCTCTCAGGCAGGAAGTTCTGCACCCCAAGGTATTACCACAGCCATCTCAACTCTAGCTGAGATTGAACCTAAGGCCCTGGGAATGGCTAAAGTGTATGGTGACAGTCTCACTGGCTGGAGATGGTGATGCACTGCTTCAGTCCCAACATTCACGAGGCAAAGGCAGGCAGGCCTCTGTGAGCTTGAGGCCAGCCTGGTCACTAAGTGAGCTCCAGTCTACCCAGTGCTATGTAAATAGAATAATGAGACTCTATCTCCAGTTACTTTATGAAAACAGACAGCTGTGGTGGTGCGTGCCTGTAGTCTTAGCACTGAGGAAGCCCAAGAAAGAGGGCCACACTCTCCAACCCCAGAAAAGTGGAACAAAATGGCCGCCAAGTCCCACCAAGCAACAGCTGGCTATGAGCACAGGGCCCTTACTGTGGATGAGGGACGAACCCACCCATCTTGTGCCTCTTAGCTGCATGGATCCACAGGGCTTTTGCCTAAGAGGCGGGAGTTGAAGTAGTAATGTTCAAAACCAGTTCCGTAAAAGCCACACTGCTTACCCAAGATGGCCCTAGGGAGCGAGGTCTGGATGAGTGTCCTTTGAATCCCCCACTGACTCAGAGCAATCTGGCCCAGCTGCCACCCTGAGGTGACCTGTGCTCAGCAGGTGAGCTCTCGGGTGGCTGCTTCAGGTGATCCCAGGGCTTGGGACCTCTGCAGTCAGATGTGTGCCAGGCTCTAAGGCTGTGGACTGGGGGTACCAACATCCTGCTTAGCTTCACCTCTGCACAGGGACCGAGAGCCCTGGGGAAGCCAGCAGCCCCCTCAGCCTCTGCACTCACCTGTCCTCCTTCCCCGGTGCCTTCTGCTGCCACATCCTGAGAATCAGCACACATCCCCAAACCTCAGCCAAAGCATCGCCATTTCAGTTTTTAAGAAACAAATTCACGGAGCCAGAGGCCCTGTGGTTATCAGCACTAGCTGCTCTTCCAGATTCCCAACACCTACGTGGCTGCTCACAAGTCCCAGGGGATCTGATACCTTCCTCTGGCTTCCGTAGGTCCTACATGCATGTGGTACAGAGACACATGCAGGCAAAACACTGATACACATAAAATATAAGTAAAGAAAAGTAAAACAAATCCATGATCGCTTCCTGGGATATGGGCAATATTTGTAATATTTTGAAAGTGAGGAAAATGAAAACTGCTTTCCTGGAGGGCATATGCTTGGTCCCCCGTGGAGCAGCAGAGGAGAAATGCGTTTAGGACATCTTGCTGAGACATGAGAACAGACACGGCTGCAGGCTCTCCTGGTCTCCTCTGTGAACAGTGTCACGACTATGGACCAACCAGAGCCCAGGAGTGCTCTGGCCCTGCCTCACGCACCTAGAAGGTATGGCTGGAGCAGAGTCCCCCAGCCCAAGCTACAGTCACTGTGACCAACTGGGCTGCATGAGGAGTAGGGGTCTGTGGCTCAGGAAGGTTGAAGATGTCAGGCCTTAGGGTAGTAGTGCCGGGCCCTAGAAGTTTCAGGCATGGGTACCCACATTGCCTTCACCTCATATGGAAAATGGGTCAGTTACACCAAGAGGTAGATTGAGAGGTAGGTGTGTGTTGCCATTCAGTGTGTGTGTGTGCAAGTGTGCGCGTGCGAGTTCAGCCCAGAAGTCAACCTTAGGTGTCATTTCTCAGGAGCCACCAATTTTGTTTCTCAAGAGAGTCTTCTCTCTGGCTTAGGACTTTCTGGTAGGCCAGTGAACCCAGGCATCCTCCTGTCTCTGACTCTTCACCTCTCTATCTGGTACACACCCTAGCCCATGGCTATTTGTGGGGTCCTGGGTTTTGAACTCAAGTCCTCATGCCTGCATGACAAGCACTTTACTGACATCTCTGGAGCACTCCGGTGCCTTCTTGGAGAGGCGCTAATCTTCAAATGGGAGTGGTCCCAACAGACCTGAGACAAGTAAGGCAGGTTCCCCCCCACACACACACACACACACTTCTTGTCAAGGACAGACACACGTCCTCTTCTTCTGTCCCAGCCAAAGGCCAAGGCTGTTGGGTTGTTCAACATCAAATCCCTACGTCTTTCTCAGTACCTTTTTGTAAGTGACTGCTTACACAAAAGAAAGTGATCACTCCAGACAGAATTACTGATAAGCTCTTGGGTAATCTGAGGCTCTAGTTCAAGGTCAAAGGAAGTAGGCCTCTCCCCCCATAAGCACAGGAAACTGGCAGCCTGGAGCCGTCTGCTTTGCTGAATGAGCAGACCTTCTAAAATCCAGCACACTTACCGCCGCTGGGGACCCTCAGCTGGGGTCTCCCCAGGCTCCAGGTGGAATCCAGGCTACTGGAGGGTGGCTTCTGCATCTTGATGCAGCTACCTTGACTTTTTCTCACTCCGTATTTCAAAACAGCACCATGCGAATCCCACTGTTTCTTCCAATGTGCCGAGAAGGAAGGACAGCCCGCCACTGTCTCTGCGCCAAGACCCAGGCCCGTGCTGAACAGGCCAGAGCAATTTGAAGAGCCAACGTGGAAATTCATGCTGGTCGCTCTTCAGAGTCACAGGCTGTAGTTTCGCTTAAACTTTTTTCGTTTTCTTTTTCAATTCCATTAATTCCGTTGAATGGTAATTTCATAATTTGGGGGAATATGTTTTGTGTTTTCTAACAACACAAGGAAAGCCCTGGGGGGAAAAAAAGTACTTGCTGGTGGTTTAATGATGCTGTTGAGTAATTGCTGAATGGAGTTTGGCACAGATAAAATAGCACCGCAGATGATATGGAAACATTCTCCAGCCTGCATCAGCTGGATGGCCAGGCCTGTGGAATCTCCCGCCACGTGGCCAGCCCCGCTGGAGTTTCCACACGGCTGTCTGCGTGCTTGTGAGTTTTCAGGCTAAATAGGGAAGCAGGCTACCTTCGGTAGGAAAATCATTCCGTCTTAACCGCTGACAGTCCGGTATAGCAGCAGCGAGCCCGGCTCCAGGTGGAGGGTCATGTTTTATTAAAACCGTGACTTGTTGTCACTTGTCCTTCCGCTGTCCCTCTCTCCCCTTCCGAAAATAGCAAGCCCCGTGGCGGTGGCTTATTATGATTAAAAGATAAAAATAAGTGGAAGCCGAGATAGGTGCAGGACACGGAGGGAAGACGGCCCGGCCGCCTGCTGTTTAATGAAAGTTGAGAAGCTGTGCCACTTCCACTGCTTCCCAAAGCAACTTGGAGAAAAACAGAAGCACGGACCACATTCGGACATGCCGAAAGGCTGAGGTTTCCGTGCTGAGGTGGCCATGACACACATTGATAACACGTGTCCCCTGCCTGGCTCACAGACCTGGTACAGACCCGGCCACTGCTGGTCACAGGATGACAGCCGATCCGATGTGTTTGTGAAGGAGTCTCCACTGTAGACTTTCTAGAGCGGAGGTGTTCAACCTTCCCAATGCTGCGACCCTTTAATACAGTCTTCACATTGTGGTGACCGCTAATCATACATTTATTTTGTTGCTACTTCATACTTACAAAATTACAATAACTGTAATTTTGCTGGTGTTAATAACGCATACTATAAAGATAGGCTATGCAGAAGAGCTGAATGGCATACAGGTTGAGAAGCACTATTTTAGGAGCTTGAGCCTTCTTGAGAAATCTAAAATTCTAGGAGCGTGGACCCGAGCCACCCCTGGACGTCACCTGGACTCTGACAATTGCTTTAACACAGCTCCTCTTCCCGCTTCCTGCCCTCTGACCTCTGATTCACACGGCCTGCTCTTCCGAAGCTCCTGTGTAATACAGTACTTCATGTAAGACCAGAGTCTGTACACACAGTGTCTAGAAACAGCAAGAACTCTTCACGCGGCAGCTCACCGAGAACACAGAGAGGCAAATACATACATCGCGCGGCCTGGAAATGAAAGTTAGGGCAGCGGAAATGTGTACTCACTAGGAGTTTCAGCCACCATCATGTCAGGCCTCTCATTCCAAGAACCACTACACTGTAAGCATTCGAGGCGGCCAATGCAAGGCGCTTCTTAGAGCTTAGGTATTTAGGAATGGAACTCGGCTTTAGGCATTTCTGGTTCTGCTCACTTAAATCGCTCTCCTCAGGCTCCAGGTCTAAGTTTAGCTACAGGTTTTAGCTAAAGGTGCATTTTCTGGGAAGGTTAACAAATACTTTTTGTAATTATCTTTTAGTCATAGGGATGGGAGAGAATGCCCTTCCTGTCTGGTTTTACTCTTTACAGAGTTATTTTGGCTTCTCTTAAAAATAAAAATATTCTCAACGGCTTGAAGTCTGGGGAAAGCATGCATTGTTTTTTCTGTCCCTCAGAGGAAAATGGAGTCAGCAAGTGGCCATGGCTTTTGTGGTGTGTGTTTGTGTATGCATTGTGTCAACCCATGTGGGAAGAGCCATGGTCTAATGAGAGGTTCTGTGGTAAGGGTGAGCTCTGAGGAAAGCCCTCTGCTCAGAGAAGGCGCCTTCGTGCCTGCAGGCAGCCCTTGCCGAGGGTCCTGGGTTCGTGCCCTGGGTTCCTGAGGCTGGAGGCACAGCTCCTTCCATGTTGGAGCCAACTTAACTGCTGAAGGGACGGGCTTTGTGTCACTACRTGAGCAGTGTCGTTTTGTTTTGTTTTTAAAAGCATGGCCCTTGTCTACGTTTATTAAATGTTTTAAATGTGAAAGTAGCACTATCACATGGCCTGAAGTTGGTGAACCAGAATTCTAATTCTTTAAGTTTGAATCTCATGTCTAAGAATGAGAATCAGGCATCTGAATATCACCCGAAATGTTTTTACCTGTCTCTCCCGGTTCCTCATTCCCCAGGCTGAGGGCAGCCCCCTCCCCAGTGTGGTGGTATTCAACTGGCCTCTTAATGTGTTTGGGTCCCTGCTCGGCCGCAGACAGTCCCACCAAGAAAGAGGGACAGGTGGAACACGTGGGCAAGTGGGTGGCCAGGTAGAGGCGGCTCAGCTCTGCCAAACCGCCATTTCCCAGCTGGCCCAGATCTCATGGCTGCATCTGACAAGAAAGAGGCTCACAGAGCTAACCTTAGCACTGACCTGAAAACCAAGCACGGATGTTTTCTCTGATACCCAAGACACACCTGGACACGGCTAGGAATCTGGGGGATCACATCCGGAAGCACAAGGGGAGGGTGCACAGCCTCTGGGTAGCCATTCTGAGCCCTGTGCACAGGCTTGGCGGGAGGAGTGCAGTTCTTTGCTGCTTTGCATTTGTTTCAGACCTCGTGACTTCCAATCCACTGCCGGGGCTTTTCCGTTTGCCCCTGATGGTCAGCGACTAGAAAATTCACCAGAGAACACTAGCACCCTGTGACTGTCACAGCCGGGGACTTGGATGAGTGCGGTGGGCATGCACCACCTCGTTGTCCTGGAAAATACTTATTCCCTAAGAGAGTCACAACCGCTCATCCCATGACAGTCTGGGAGCTCGCACTCCCACGGGCTGCTTCCCAGCTCTCCTTCCCTTCCCTCTCCACTTGGGGACCTGGCAGCCTGACCACTAGGTTTTGTCTTCAAAGTATGATTCGTAGTGACATAGGACTCCTGAGAGCCACCCGAGAGGAACTTCATGAGTTGGTCATCCCATACATGGTGGACATTAGATGAGTTAGCACGGAGACGAGACAAGGTACTCAGTGGAAGCAGGCAGCCATCGCCCCTGACTGGAGACGTTCACTCTCCATTAGGTGGCTGAAGGACATTTAAAAAAAATGGGAGAGCCTGGTGCCAGCTGCCGCCTTCACCGCCACATCTCCCGACACCTTTTCCCAGGCCCAGGGTGGGTTTTCTGAGGAAACCCACAGTCTTCCTACTCACATTGGAGTGAGGCCCCACGTACCTGTAGATGCTCCCAGGAAATCTGTGGTAGGATTGCGCTTACTGCAAACAGTGCCGGGGATTTTCTCACAGGCTTCCCACAGGTTACCCTTCCTACCCCTATTCTGGTCTCCGCAGGACATCCTGCATCTCAGTGATGAGCAGGACTTCAGATCCCAGGTTTTCCTCTGGGACGGGTACTTTCTGCTGTAACTCACAGTGGGATTTTTGCTGCTCTCTGCGGAGTCCCACTGCAGACACATACGTGGTCAGTCTGCAGGTCTGTTGCTAAGGTGTGTGAGGTGGGCTGGGTTGAGCCCTCAAAGAGCAGGACTGGTGGAGGATGTCAAATTCTAAAATGAGGCGGGGAGCAGAGGAGTCCCCACTGAGAAACGGGGCGGAATCCGTGCAGAGGGAGCCTTCTTCCTCAACTCATCCCGACTGCTCACAAGCGAGAGTTACCCACCAGCCTCAGCCCCTCCACACTGCAGCCGGGCGAGAAGGAGATTTATGAGGGAGGAGGCCAGCGACATATTCTCCCCAGCACCAATTTAAACTACCTGCATCTCCGGGGTATATTTGTTTGCTGGCTGTCTGCCCAATAGAAGAGAGATATGGACTCTAGGACTGATTGACAGCTCAGGCTTCGTGTGGTCCTTTGATTGCTTACCTCAGTCTGCCCACCTTTGACCTAAGTATAGAAGAGCTGACTAAAACAAACCAGCGACCGAGCGTTTTAGCCCGTCAGAGGCCAGCTGGCAATCGTGACACGGCGGGTGCTCACAGTGCTTTGTTCCAGCTAAAGAGATGCAGTTGGTAGGGAAAGAAGGTAAATACAAGCCTTGCCTCAGAGACCAGAACTCTGTGCCCTGGGGAGCTATGCGAGTTAAAACCTTGAAGATGGGGCATTGTGAGAGAGAGTTGGGAGGGTGGAAGTGGCCAGTGGATCTCAGAAGCCTGTGCCCCCTTAGGTACAGTGACCCTCTGCCTCTGTCACTTTCTCAGCAGGCCCTGAGCAACCAGTCTACACTTTTCCTGAGTTTCCTGGTGCGGGTTTTTAAAATTCTCATCTAACCCTGTGGACTTTGCAGCGGGAACACAGGCAGCAGAGGGGAGAGCCGGTGGGACTCTGTGGGGTGCGGGAGACACAGACTTAGACCCAGCTCCGTAGGCCGCAGCAGCATCGCTGGCGGACGGGGAACAAAGGCCAGCAATGGCCACTTGACCTTCTCTGGAGTCTCTCCATAACAGAACTGGCTACTTCAATATCTGCCTTTTTCTCTCCTATGATTGCTGCAAGGACACCCCTACATGCATATGGACAGGAGCCTTGACCCCCACAAAAGGCAATGATGGCCGAAATAATTGTTCATTCCTTGAGGCTTGATGGAAGGCCCTTCCTCGATTTTAGAAACCAGGAATTCATAAAATATCGAGAGACTTTCCCTGAAAGCTTTCTCCTTCAGAGACCGCGCTAGAGGCAGCCGTGGGTCTGCTCTTGGGAACCCTGGTTGGCTTAGTTTTCTCTGCAGTTACACAAAAACCCACAAGTGGCCCGAGGTCTGCCTCTCTCGGGCACCTGAGAGTGCTCTATAATAAAACAGGAGGCGGAAGCTGTGCGCAGGCACGGCAGTCTCACTTGGGGAGGACTTTCTGCCTAGCGGGTGATTTGCACCGCTTGTGAGTGACTAGCCAAGATGCCCTGTGCAAGGCTCAGAACTTCGTTAAGATTTACAGGTGCTCCCAGCACAGGTAGCGAGCCATGCTTGCACTTTAGTTTTTATACTTGAAAAAAGAAAAAATGCTGACTTTCCGTTTCTCTCCATTCCAGGCATGCACACAGGGGAGGGTGTGCGCGTGGGTGTGTAGATGTGATTCGCAGGGACACACACAGCCTGTGGGCACATCCCAGGTTATGGTACCAATTCAAAGTGCCACACGCATACTTTAGAGGGAGAAAAAAAAGCAACAGTTTCCACCTTAGGAGCATTTTAGAGAAAATCAAATATAAGGGAAAAAACCTTCTTACTTATTAAATTGAATTGTGGTCTAACAGTTTGCCACATCCTGTTAAGGGACATCTGACTAAGTGAGCAGAGGTTCCTCTTTCAGGCAAGTCGTAAGGGTCACATGTCACCTGCAGTTCAAAACACCTCTATAAAGAGAAGCCTTCGTGTCAGTGGAAAAGCTGAATAAGAAGATGGAAATTATCAGTGGAGAGAAGACACGGTGGGAACTCGTGGGTGTCATCACCACAGCTGTATCAGAGAGAAAGCCACCCCAGAGGAACCAGCAGAGCCAGGGATATGTGGGCCGACAGGGACCCGGGGTGGTGACCTCATGGAAAAGAAAGTGGCAGCAGGGAAAGAATGTGGGGGTCAGTGCCTGGTCAGAGAAAGAATAGGGGGTCAGCCGTTGACCAGCCATCTGCTAACTACGCTACCTCAGTGTGTCCCTTGCCCACCTATTAAATGGAAGTGCAGGTGACTTCACGGACATGTTCTATAAATAGTTGTGTGGCATTTCATGGTCACAGCACTATCTCTTCCAGCAGTGTGGGATGCCATTAGAAAGCAGGTGTCCACCTTCCGTGTCCCTCTCAGTCCTGAAGGCAGCTTTGGGGACCGTCTTACACTGGAGGGTGTTTGTCCTTGTGCAACTTCATGATCCTAACTGGACACAGAGAGTCGGGGAAACGGCGGAATGTTCTTCTAGCCACAAGCGTTGGGGGCAGGGAAGCTGGTCGGTGACCTGAACCCATACAACCGGTGCTCAGCGACAGGCCTTGAGCTCTCCTGAGAACTCCGTGCTCAGCCCCAAACAAGAAAGCCCAGTAGACATTTGGTGGCCTACTGCTGCCTCCAGCTGGGGACCCATGTGGCTGACGACCACTGAGTAATTTCCCATCTCTCAGTAGGGCTCTCCCTTTGAGGCTCAGGTGTCCCAGTGGGCAGCAGGGGGAAGCCCACAGCTCATGCTCCTTCCTCTTTTACCTTTAAAGCAATTTCTTGTGGTCTTGTCAGGCCCATGAGTAACTAGAAGCTTCTCAGCTGTTCTGCTCGATGTCTGACCGTCCGCCATCCTCGTCATCCTTGACCCTCACAGCTCCCATCCTTCGAGGCTGCTCCCCAGACTTTCTTTCTGCCCCATTGCTACCACTCCTCAGATCTCTCATGGCCACCATCACCCACCTCAGGCCACACAGTTACTCCTCAGACTCCCTCCCTCCTCCCAGTGTTCCACCCCCCAGGCTTCTCTCTCAAATTGTCCTCAGTCCTCAGAGCTCCTCGTATCTCATGTCTCAGTGTTTCTCAGACTCTCTTCTCTCATCAGCAACATACCTCCTCCGTCCTCCGTGTGTGTGTGTGTGTGTGAGAGAGAGAG
>BDUI01000057.1:21710-35393 GCA_002335545.1 Apodemus speciosus | reverse complement strand
GAGAGAGAGAGAGAGAGAGAGAGAGAGAGAGAGAGAGAGAGAGATAGGGATATATATAGGGATATATATGTGTGTGTGTGTGAGAGAGAGTGAAACAGTGAGACAGAGACAGAGAGAAAAATGTATGTGTGGGTGCATGCCTACAGCATGTGTGGAGGCCTGAGGAAGATTAGAGTACCCCTCCTCACTCCCGTGAAATCTGAAATCGGGTCCTTTTGACCCTGACCGAGGCTGGCAGCTACCCCGCCCCTGTGATCTTCCTGACCCTGCACCGCACGCTCTGGGGTCACAGGCGTGCAGCCATGCCTGGCTCTTTAACATGAGTGTGCGGTGCTGGGGCCTTGACCGAGTCTTCACACGCGAGCAGCAAGCACTCTCGCTCCCTGAGTGTCTTCAGCCCCTGCCATCCTACCTTACCATCGCCTCTCACACCCCTCCTCTCTCGTCACTACACCTCAGGCTTGCCTCGCTCTTCTCAACCTTTCTCCTTACACCTCCTTCTCTCGTTACTATTCTTCAGACTCCTCTTCACTCTTAAGCACCGCTAACAGGAGGACCGGTCTCTTGTTCCATCTATCCTACCCCGTAAATGAGCAACACGATGCCCGTCCCCTCAGTGTAGTGTTTGAATGACGTCTGGCTTCTGGCACAGAGTCCAGTTAAAACAAATCTGGAGCCCATGCAATCACTTCTGCTTCTGAACCGTGGCTCTGCTCCTAGCCTTGGCATTTCATACTCTGCACACAGCCTTTCCCAGACCCACATGTCCGCCTGCTGCTCAGAGACAGTCACCAGGCCAGAGCCCCAGGTGACAGTGCTTGTCCTAACTCTGCCCCTACCTGTGAACCAAGTCTGGGCAATGACCAGAGCCCTAATGCGCTCAAGGCTTGGGGACCGACCGTGTGAGACAAATGGGACTCCCTGGCAGTCAGACTGAAGCTGTCTGTCACCGGAACAAAGATGGGTGTGGCACAGTGGAGGCTGCTGTGGCTTGTCTCCACCTCCACACAGAGAGCAGCCTCTGCTCATATCTCTGTGCTTCCACAAGTATCTAAGCCCTTCTAACTTGGCCCCAAGAAATCCTAATCTCAGGCAAGCCATTTTTCACCGAGAAGGAGAGAGAAAGAGAGAGAGAGAGAGAGAGAGAGAGAGAGAGAGAGAGAGAGAGAGAGAGCCTAAAGAAATAAAATGTGTGGTCTTTCTTTGTCAGCTGTTCTTTGATTTGACTCTGAAAAAGTAGAATATAAATTGGACAGGTGCCGCTTACAGGAGGGCTGCGCTAGCTGAAGAAGAGCTAACCGCCTCTTAATGCCGGGCATCCCTGACCTCTGTTGGGAGCCAACGCGAAGCTCAGCCTGAAGAGGTTGGCAAGAGACCAGTGAGAAAAACCGTGTGGACTCAGGAGGGCCCCAGGAGAGACCCCTGACCGCGGCTTGTATTGCACAGAGTAGTCAACCCTTGGGCCTCCCGGGGTCTCTGCTGCCTAGCTGCTGCTTCTCAGGGCTGTGCAGCCGCCCCGCACCCACACTCCAGTGTCATGGAAAATGCTGGTAGCTAAGGAGCTCCCGAGGCGCACTCCAGGGACAAGTTGAGTCCTGATTGCTGGTCCCAGACCAGCCTGTGAGCACCTGGGCCTTGTTATTCCTCATTAGTGGCTGAGAAGTCACAGGGCCAGAGGGAGCGTGCCTACCTTCTGGTATTTTCCACACCAAAGGGTGGGCCCTCTCCACAGTGTGCTTGGTGCTGTGGTCAAGATCAGTCCTGGAGCTCCACAGAGTGGAGTGCCCGCCGCCCCGCCCCGCCGCACCCCCAGGAAGTAGCCATGGCTCTTATTTGTAGTTGTAACTTTTGAGGGACCCGTCCCAGGAACAGCAAAGCCAGGGCCTCCCGGAGCGGCGATGGCCCTGCACGGGGAACCTCGCGGTTGTAGGTCTCTTGCCAGGCAGCCTCTTGGGGACGAGCTGAGCTCTGTGTGCCGCCAGGCTTCCTTCTGCTATCAGTTCTCATGACACAATTCCTGGTTCTCCCAACTGCGTTTTATTATTGTTATTCTGAAAACTATTGCTGAGGAAGGGGTGTTGAAAGGCAGCTTAGGGAAGGGAGTGGTGATGAAACGCACGCCCCCTGATGGCTCCAGGAAGCGTCCTCAGACCGGCTGGGGCCTCCGAGGGTGAGCACCAGGGGCTTATCTAGGTGCGGGCGGGGGCTCCAGCCCTTGGGGAAGGGAAGCCCAGGCCGTTCCATGACGTCAGCATGGGTGCCCTGCCTTCCCACTCTGTTAGAAAAATGGGACGTGGTGACAGCCGCCCAGTGACATTTCCTATCTCAGTGTGGATCAGGTGGCCGGACAGAGAGAGGCAGGGTGGAGAGGGAGGGATGCTGTGCTGTTTGCTGGCTATGGCCTTCCCTGGCTTCTCTCACTTCCTGTCCATCTGCCAAAAATCACACACAGATAGTGGCCATCACTGGCTTGTGGGGGCCAGTGTGACTTGACCCTTTTCAGAAAAACAAATGAAGTGCAGCAAACAAAGGGAAGCCCGGGGCTGTAGTGCCCCCGCTACCTTCTGGCTCCTCCACTGGGCACATTCCAGATGTTATGGTGTGTCCATGTTTTGTTTTACAAACTTAAGGACCATCCTGGAGTTGACTCCTGTCCTGGAGATGGTGTTCTGCGGCATCTAAGCGTCACGGGCRGAATATAACCCATTAGAAATGTGGTTGTTGGCATCCCCCCACTCCCCCCAAGCCCCCAACCCCCCTCCCCGCTGTTGACTTGGAGGTTGGCGGAAAGGCACCATTTCCCTAATACTTGCTCCTCTCGTTTTTCTTGCAGTAAATGAGATCATACGTAACGACCTCTCCAGCACGACCCCCCACTCCTAATTCAGCACATCGGAGCTGGCAGAAGCGGTGAGGAGCTGGCTCGGTGCAGACAAGTGCGCTTCAGCAAGCGAGACTTTGATGAGATAAACTGGACCCACATCTGGTACCACTCAGAAATCCCAACTTACCGAACGAACGCTAGGAGCTTACATGTCTGAAGAAGTAGCTCTCCAACAGGACGGAGGAGCAGGAGAGGGGCCCACGGCATCTCCAGAAAGAAACACCATCTCAAAGAAAGAGAAGGGCTGGCCAGCGAGGCCAGGGGCAGATGCTGGCCCACCGTGTGGCAGACTGGCCCCAAGCCTGACCCTCCTGCCCACTGGATTAAAACACTGGAAGTGCCTTATTTAGTCTGATCCCCACACAAGGGCATATGGAAGTGAACATTGAATTTCCTACCATGAGAGTATTTGCGGGAGCCAGAGCTACTAAAGAATACTTCCCTCGGAGGCGTAATCCTTTGTATTAACTGATAGCTATACGTTCTTTGTAACGCCGACGAGCTCCAGCCTCCTGTTTATCTCTAGCTGTTCTGGCTGCCCTACACGATTTGCCTGACTTATCCAGTGCGTTTTAGAGGTCTTCCAGCCTGTCTTCTTGGCTCTTGCATTATCAGCCCCCTCCTCTGTGTGACTGAAACCGCAGGTTTGTTGATAATAGCATGCTGGGCTTTGTGTTCTTAATCCAGCTCCGAACATAGTGAAGGAAGTTGAACAGCACCAGACAGGGTCCCGGACAGAGCAAAACCCGACTACTATAGGACAGAGCTTGTGTTTGCATGCATGTACATATGGGAATATATTTATGTATAGATATCCGAGGACGGAGATGCCAGTGGGCAGTCAGTGCCCAGAAGGTTTCCACGTTAGCAATAACCAGTATCCACCTTGAGAATGCACTGCAGAGTCCAGACCCGACTTCCCGTCGCTGCCATCAGGGTCTGTCCCCTCTGTCCAGGCAGGTGGCCTCTCTTGTCTCGTGCAGTTACCGAGCACTCTAGAGCTGTGCTCAGAGCTCATCAGCTACCAAACAGCAAAATCTGAAGTGGTTGTAAATAACCATTACAAAGGGAGTGTAATATATTTGCTCAATTATAAGATTATTATTTCACAGAAGCCTTATAGCTTTCTGCTTCATCTAAGAAAACAATTACCAAAAACAATGTTTCTAAATGCAGTCTGTGGATCGTGTGTTTCAGATTAGTTACTGGTAACAGATAGGCTGGTGTCGGCTTTGTGTAATTAGCTGCTTATTACAGTCACTAGCGGTGACCTATTATTTCTTATAACCAAAAAAAAAAAAAAGCATGGTTTAATTAAAACATGTTTAATGATCGTGCCTTAGGAGTCGATGCCCCCTTATGGAACATGCCTGAATTGCACCTGGGGGGGGGGGAAGTTTTAAGTTACAGACAGACGGACTCATGGCAGGAAAAGCTCTCTCACAGGAAGATGCATCTTCAAAATGGCCGTCTGTACGATAGTGGCTTACCTTTTCCAACTCACAGAAAGAAACAAGTGTCTGAAAGCCATATTGAACATTTTCACACGACTGTGAAGAGCTGCCGCGTGCCCTCCACCTTGTACACACGTAGCCCCTGGCCACCTGCAGGCTGCCTCCCGCCTGCCTCTAGTATGTACCCTGTGTTTATTAGCATCATGGAGTTGCATGACCCATTCTTAGTAGACTGTCATATGAAAGCAAGCGTTTGATATCTGTGTCGGCTATCTTTGTAGTTAGGAGGTGGATCCAATAAAGCAGTATTTTTTCTTTTTTTCCTTTTTTGCTGGACAGTCTGTGGGAGAGTGGTTGTGTGTCACTCTGCTACACTACGAGCGAACATCAGGGTCTGTAAGAAGCACATTGCTACGTGGCTCTGGTTGTTTCTATGTCGTCTAAACACAGGAAGAAGTGTGCCTTGCTCTTCCCTAGAGAGACTGGATGTTTGGTGGTGTTCTTGGAGCATTGTAAACAAAGCACTTCAAAAATGCTCATCCAGGCTAGGTGGGGAAGGAACTTCTGCTTACGCCAAAATACTTTCACTCAGAGAGAGATTCTGGGTGAGGCTCTTGACCACCCACATGCTCTCCTGTTGCTTTGGCAGGAGAGTGTGCGGGCTTCGGATGACATAGCCAGGGCCTTCCCCTTCCTTGCTCCACTGTTACTCCTCTCTTCCCCATGTGGACCCCTCTTTAAGCTCTGGTAAGCAGCTCATCAAGATTCTTACAGATCAAGGAGACATGGGATTGCCATTAGTATTACCCGATCTTAAGTATCTCCAAAACAATATTCTTTCTCCAGGACTCCAGTGCCAAAATCCTTGCATCCTTTACTAAGAGGTTTACAGAGTGACTTATAGTACTAGAGTCACCTGCCAGGATGCTACCTTGGGGTTAGTTGAAGTAAGCTTTGCCACAAACTCACAGGCCTGCTCAACAGAGGGCAATGCTGGAGGAGATGGGCAGCTTATTATATTCAGAGCTTTTGGTCTGTGGGTGAATCGTGAGGATTTCGGGTGAATCCAGGATCCAGGTCTAAGGGAGCAACAGACTTGTGTGTGTGCAGAACAACTCTGAAGCTGCCTGGCCCCCTGGTTGTTCTGGGGACTGGCTCAGCTGGACTTTGAGGACAGTGGCTTTGTGCAAGGTAGATGGTGCTGGGAGCTGCCCCGATCAGCAAGTGTTTCGTGCGTTCCCATTTCCCCCAATCTCAACAGTAAAAATTTATATCTCTCCAAATGCACACAAATTTACAAAATTATGGGTGAACTCTGCCCAGGAATCTGGGTTTCTGTAAATAGCACTATTGGTTTTTTGAATCTTTTAGGTTGATTTTCGTCATCCTCCTGCCTCTGCCTCCTTCAGCAAATCCTACCGGCGTGCGCCACCACACCGGTGACTTTTGTCGATGAGGAAATGTTGTATAATCCCTAGATTCACTTGTAGCAAGCAGGTTGAGCAGGTCAGCAGGAACACCAGCAGGGCAGTTGTGTGTTTCCTCTTATCTTCCAGAGCAAAACTGCCATTCTTGGGAGGCGGGGTTGGGGGGTTGGGGGGAAGGCCAGGAGAGGCCTCAGCTTACCTGGGACTTCTGAGTCCTCAGGAGCCTCAGTGACCAAGCCTTAAAGACAGGCAGGTCTTCTTAGACTTATAAAATATGAGAAAGAAACACAATAGCACAGAACAGCCCCATTATCTGTTTCGTTTCTGACCTGAGACTTTGGGATAAAGACTCTGTTAAGGATACAAATTTTCCTCGTGATCAAGTGCAGATTGAGCAAACGTTCAGATACTGGGGTCCAGCTGCCTGCCCTGGAGTCTCCCAGCCTGGGTAACCAGGGTTGATTGACAATACAGGTCATGATTCCCTGAGGAAGGACACGGCCATCCTGGGGCTTCTGACCTCCCCCGTGAGTACAGCCCCAAACCTCCTGCTTATCTCTGTGACTGTAACTGTGAATGGGCCCTTTTCTGTGCTAATAAAGTGTTTGCAAATTTGTTTCCCATAGAGGGCATAAACTGGATTTGGGAGTTTCTGTATACTAGGAGATCTTCATGGAGGAAGCTGAGGCAGAGGTAAAGAACTCTTATAGAAGTCTTTCTCAGTGTCTCTCTCTCTCTCTCTCTCTCTCTCTCTCTCTCTCTCTCTCTCTCTGTCTCTGTGTATGTGTGTGTGTGTGTGTGTGTCTGTGCGCGCGCGTGTGTGTGTGTGTGTGTGTGTGTGTGTGTGTGTGTGTGTTCACAGGATATGTGCCTTCTATGTACAGTTCCAAAATTTCCTCAATACCCCAAAGCAAAGTCTGCACTTGTTCCTGGCCTACATAGAGACACTCAGCTGTATCCTCAGATTTTTCTGGCTTGGGACAGTTGTCATAAATGGGCTTAACCACGTTGTCCTGTGAACCTGGCTCGTCTCTGTGGTGTGGATACAAGGTAGTCCCTGTCGGTGTGCTGTGCCCACACCCACAGAGCCTGCACTGTGCGACCTGCACTGTACAGTCCCCATGCCACTTTCGCATTCACCACAGGCAGGCTCGGCTGCTCTCCCCCTCTGGCTTCCGTGAGCACTGCTATTGTGAATGCTCACACGCGTGAGCACTGCTATGGTGAATGCTCACACGCGTGAGCACTGCTATGGTGAATGCTCACACGCGTGTATTCTCAGCTCTGGAGCAGACGCTGAGGAGGAGAGCCCCTGGTCATATAGCAACTGAATGCGAGTTTACAGGACTCTTTAAATCATCCATCCCCGAGACAGACCCGGCTCACTAACCTAATTTGTAATTGCACATGTGAAGCACGTCATATTTATAATTCTTTATGCCAAAAAAATTAAGTTAGGTCAAAGATGACTGAATGTTTGCTTAGACGGAAGCTGAAAGCAGGCCCTTCGCCTGCCTGTGAGGACGCTCAGCAGAGCTGGCCCTTCTAGGACTTGTGCCGGGAAGCTGGGACCACAAGAGCTATGTGAGTCATTTGTGCGGTGCCAGCTGAGCCCCTGGTCACACTCCTGCTTCATACACAAACTAACTCAGTGGAGAAAAGAGCCCTGGCAAAGACTTCCAGAGCTGGGGGCGGGGGAGCAAGCGGGAGTAAAAATGTCCTCAAATGACAGTCACTGTGGAGATGGTTAAAGGAGGAACCCCAGTCCTCCTACTCTCCTTGTAAGGTTCAGAGCACGCTGTTTCCAGGCGGTGTCATCTAAAAGCAGTCTTGCCTCCTTCCAGCCCTATAACCAATAGGCGTTCAGACCTGATGCGTGCACCCTCTGTCCGACAGCACACAGGGGTCGTGCTCGCAGCGTGCAGAATGGTAAGCTGTGCTCCTGCTAACGGGCTTCTAGCCCCAGCCCAGCCACGGCCGGTAGCCATCCTTTTACTTAAGATAAGAAAACCCAAATAGGATTCTCTGAGACTGACAGGCGTCAAAGGACCGTGGTTGGCCGCTTCTCTATCAGGCCATTTCCCCGTTGGTGTCACCTGGTCTAGCCTGACCTAATGAGAAGTTGAGCCCCCACCTACTCCCACCACCTCTCTCAGCCACAAATCTGCCACTGCCACAGACTTCCTCAGGACAAGGGCATCACTCACACCATATATCTGGCTTTAACCCTTGAGACCTGGACGTCAGTTTGCAGACCATCTAGATTCTCTGTCCACCACAAATTCTCAGAAATGTCCTACACTCACACTGCCTATCACAGATAGGGGCCACCACACTGTGCTCAAAGAGATTTGTTCCAGCTTTGTCACCACCCGGCTGGAGAAAAGGACAGTTGTGGCCCTCTGACCATTGGCTTTGGGGCCACTCATCTGCCAAGACTTTCCCTCTCTTCCTAGACATTTGCCTTCAGAGGCAACAGTGGAGCTCTGAACTCCCAGGGGCCAAGGCTGGCCGTGGCTCCAGTCCCTGGTGCTGCCTCCCGCATGGTCCAAGTACAAAGTGTGAATCACAGTCTCTATGTAGACAGTGGGGCCAGGGTGTGGTAGCTGGAACCACAGACCATCTGGACACTGGAGCCCGAGTGTGGATGGGTATGCCAACAGCCCCTCTATGCACGCTGAAGCCTGGGCGTGGACAGCTGTATGCACAATCCCTCCGTGGGTCTGGCGTCTGGCTATCAATGCTGTGGGCAGAGAACTAACTAGTGATCTTTGAGGAGAGTCTCCCAGTTCTGTTTCTTCACGCAGAGAAACGGAGTAGCGGTGAGTCAGGAGACCGCGCGAACACCCACAGGGGCAGAGCCCTTAGTGGGGAAGGAGAAGCTGAAAGAAACCCCACGGTGGCAAATCTCATCTCCTGAAAGCCCTTACCCTCTCCCTGGGAATGGGTCAGCTTAGAGCTTACCTCTTGAAGAAATGCTGTAGACAAGACACCTAGCAATGCCAGACTGGGGGAGGGCAGAGCAGCTTCCTCCCATGTTTATGGACGATGCTCACAGGGCGTGTTCATGGAGCGAGCAGCCACTATGCTCTGAACAAGAAGGACCCTAAACAAGGCCATGTGATGGTGAACACTGCTGAGGGTCAGCTGACACCAGCCAAGACGGTGGGCTAGAGAAAGGAGGTGGAGACTGGGCTAGTGAGCACGCTCCAGGTTGAACAACATGCCCACAGTTGGACCTCCCTAGTGGACAGCAGACATCAGGGACCACCTGGCCTTGCCAAGCCCCACCCTCTACCTAGTAAGGGGTGTCCTGTGAAGTCATTAACTTTTGAGGTGTGTGTTGCAGGTAGGCAGAGAGGTGACAGTCTGGGAACTTGCAGAGCTTTGTGTGCTGTGACAAAGGGTAGGCCTCGTCCTCTGGGACCAGGGACCTGCTGTGGAGCAGCAACGGTGTTTACCAGAAGGGTTTCTGAGAACGGGCTGTGGAGGAGCGGAGAGGCGTGAGAAGCAGAGCAACCGTCAAAGAAACTATGATGAGCGACGATCCCGCCCAGCGTGTCAGTGAACTTAGTGATCCAGGATGTGGCTTGAGCCAGGGTCGCCAGCACAGCCCCCGCAGGGGGAGTCGAATGTGGCATGATATAACCCCAACATGGCACTGGCCCAAGATACATCCTGGAGCAGCCGTGCTCATCTCTGTACAGGGCAGACGTGATCTTACCATGCTTTGTACAGGACAGAAGTGACCTTCTGCTCCCAGGACTCTAATGTGACCATGAATGCCCAGCAAGGAGTTGCCGAGGGCCGCCTGGGGCGTCCGCTGCTTGTCAAACCTGAGCCTCTGACCCGCCTCCTCTCATCGCAGTCCCAGCTAAGGATAGCACCTGCCAGAGACCTGTTGTGGCCCTCCAGTTTCTGCGACTCCCCTCCCCTCACTCTAGCTCACATGTCCTGGCTCTCCAAGTGACTAACTCCATTCCCTCTACTGCTAAGGCTTCTTGACAAGACCTTAGTGTCCCGGCCCGTAGAGAAAGGACAGAATTCCCTTGCAAAAAACCTCCTCGGCTGTCTCTGTGATTTATGATTTTTCAGCTTGCTGTCTGCCGAGTCCCAGCACTATGTTCTTCCCAGGTGCTCAGCACCGCAGCAGTTCTACTAACGGCACACCCTAAGCCCGCATCGCCCCAACTCTGAAGTGCTGGGTCTCTACGAAGCCTGGTCCTCCCCTGCGCTCAGCAAGTGTTACGCCCCAACAAGCAAAGACTGGTGTGTTTGTTTTCATTTTTTTTTTTTTCATGTTGAGTCCAAGTCAAAAGAAAATTGAACTAATATACTGCAAGCTTAATGGGATGTGGCTGCTGGTAGTCTCACTTTACATAAAGTTTTACTGTGGTATCTTTTCTGTTAGACTCCACCTGAGAACAAGGGCAGTCCTTCTTGGGAACTGTGTGCAGCCCTAGTGTTTCTGCATGTCCAGTCATGTTGGAGCCTTCTTCCCACACCCATCCCCTTCCTTCACTCCTCCCTATTCTCCACAGCCTCTCATCCACTCTCCCTTCAAGATTTAAACTGGAGAGGATGCAGGGAAACACACCCAGGGAAAGACTTGGGGCTGGAGAGTGGAGAATCCTTACACCTCAGCTCTTCATCCTTCAGACACAATCTGAGCCTGTCTCGCTTCTCTCAACAACCCAAGAAATGATGGTGTGGCCTTTGGCTTCTGGCAGAAGCCACTTGTTTCTCTTCGAGTGTCTTTGTCTGGTTGTAGCATCGTACTGAAACTAATCACACAGACACACATGCACACACACCCATGCCCCTGGTCCTTAGAAGTTTATATGAAGTTCAGTGGAATCCCTCAGCAAAACCACCCATGTCTGAGGTTTCCTTTGTGGGAGTATTTTCAACACAAACTCAATTACCTTAATAGTTACAGTGTTATGTTGCTATTTCTGGGTTTTGTTGTTGTTTGGTTGAGGTATATGTATGTGGTATGTGCCTGGCATGTACAGACGTGCACACACCCATATACACACAGAGCAGAGGAAGGCACTAAGGTGTCCTACTCAAACCTTCTACACTTTATTCCCTCAAGACAGGCTTTCACACTGAACTTGGAGCCACACTAGCAACCAGCGAGCTCCAGCACCCCACCCCCACCCCTACAGTGCCGGGGCCACAGGCATGCCTGACCATGCCTGACTTTTTAATAGGGCTTCTGTGGATGTGAGCTCATGTCCCTGTGCTCTTTTTGCAAGCTCTTTGACCCAGGGCGATATCTCCATAGCCCTTAGTTTTTGGAAGTTTTTAACATTGATAGTTTCTGACCTTCGGGGCATCTGTCGATGTCATGTAAGTTGTAGACTTTATTGTCAGAAAGTGTGCCATGAAAATCCACAGTCGTGACCTCTTTTGCCATGGACCTTGGTCACTTGCTTTCTTTTTTCCCTGACCAGCATGACTACGGGTTAAATTTTTTGGATGTTGTAAGAAAGCTGTCAGCAGCTAAGTGAGCAGGTATTCTTAGGGGAACGTCCTATATCATTCGTGTCCCTTTAGAATGTCCTTCAGGGAAAAGAAGCGCACCCTCCTTCTTCATGAACTTTACCTTAAACTGACTGTGCTGCTCTCCCACATGAGCAAGCATAGGCCCCTCAAATCAAATCCCAAGGCGTCCTTCCTTAGAGGAAGGCATCGTTTGGGAAGTGGGTCCTGTACTCTCATTAGCTCCTGCCCATAGTTACTCTGTCTCACTCCTTATTTCTTGTTCTGGCTTGTTCTGGCTATGCACTCACTCACCAAGATGTGAGACTATATCATTACAACTTCCAGTTTCATTCATGAATGCCAGTTTTCATCCTCTCTCTAATTTCATTCTCATTTCCTACWGTCAGTAGGGATTTGTCTTGTTAACKGATACAGGGACCAGCCCACTGTGGGCAGTGCCATTACCTAAGCAGGTAGTCCTAGTGTGTAAAGTAAAAGCATGAGCCTGCAAGAGCATTCCTTCATAGTTTCTGCCTTGAGTTCCTGACCCAGAGTCTCCTCAATGAACTGTATCCTGAACACTGAAATGAACCCTTTCTGCCCTTAAGCTGCATTTGGTCAGTGTTTTATCCCAGTAACAGAGAAGAAATTAGAGCATGCACTTTCTAAAGATAGGAGCTGAGGTCAAAGATGTGATTTGCCAGCATAGGTTTATGGTAACATGGCTTTCCCTCAGGCCTTCCTTCCCATCACTTACTAAATGTACTTCTACCTCATGAAATCCAGAGTCATTCCTAATTTCATCTTGACTCCTTTAACCTATTGAAAGTATACATATTTTTCAAATGTTTGACGTTTATCCAGATTACCAAACATCACTTATACGATGTTTAGTTTTGATAGCCATTGAGGCTCATTTTACAGTGCAGAACATGGGTTATCTTGGTAAGCTTCTCAACACATGATAAGATAAAAACAATGTCTGTTGAGTGTAGTTGGATGGAACATTCTAGAAACCCAGTTAGATAAAGTCTCTTGATAATGCTGCCCAAGTCTTCAGTCTCCTGACTCATGTTCCATCTGCKTGTTAAAAGGTGCTTACCTTCATAATGTAGGCTTACTTATTTCTCCTGGTACGTATATCGTGTATTTTGAAACCCCATTGGTTTGCTGTTTAGGTCGTTTAGAGTTGATATGAGCTCCATATTAATTGATGCCTTTGTTTCTGTGAAGTCAACATCCCTGTCCCCATCCCTGCCCATGAAAACGCTCTGCTGTGAATTATCCTGCTACGGTTTCATTAACTTTTGATCAGTGTAGCAAGGTATGCATTTATATATTCATGATTGAACTTTTAACCCTTTCACATCTTATTAAGTAAAATATGTTTATAGGCCTGTAGCTTGGTCTTTGTGCTTTTTAATGTAATTTCATTTTCTCTTCCTCTGAAACAGGGTGGTTAAACTACTGTACTTAATATAATTATTCGTGTGATTAGATTTAATTATATAGTCTTGATTTTCTTTGTCCATTACCCTTCCCTCTTTTCCATCTTCTTTTGAGTTTCTCTAGTTGTTCTTCCTTTGCTGTGATCAAACACTTGAGAAGAGGCAAYGTGAGAAGGGCTTGTCTCCCCATACCATTCAAGAAGGTACAATCTATRATGTGTGTCATGGCAGCAGGCATGGTGGCTGGAGTGCACAGCTGGGACTCCTTCCTGCGTCACACATAGTAGATCAAGAAGCARAGAGTAGCCAGAAAGTAGGGCCAGATTATAAAACCCCAAAGCCCACCCACATCGACCTGTTCCYTCCAGCAAGGYTCCACCTCCCTAGGGTTCTACAGTGTTCATCAATAGCACCCCTAGCTGAAGTTCAAGTGTTCAAACACAGGAGCCTGTTGTGGACACTTCCCATTCAAGCAACAACAGTGTTTTCATGACTGTAGTTTCTCCTTTGCTCGTTCACCACTTGGCACCCCTGCACAGAAAGCTGTACTGTGCCACATGTGAAGATATAGGGACCCTCGTTTCTGCATGTCCACCTCCCCACATCTGGCTCTTGTGGTTTTTGTCACTAAACACCTTATTGCTCTCCACACAGACGGTCCTGCGACATGTTGCACTTATTTGCTTTAAGAGTAAATTACATGCTACATAGAATGCCATGAGAAAGTAGAAGTACTTAGGATTTTCTTGCGTGGCACCATTGCCATAGCTGACCCCATTCCATAGGGATTCGATCCCCATTGTCCTTTTCCAGCAGGGTCTAGAACCTTCTGTGCTATGCCTAGGTCTGGTAGTATGTGTTATTTCAGGCTTTGTGTGTGTGCAAATCAAATGTTTATGTTGTTTCTTTCCTTAATTTTCTATTTTAAAGTAAGTTTAGATTCACAAGAAGTTGTAAAAAATGTTTTAGTGCCTTGGGAG
>BDUI01000056.1:761667-792414 GCA_002335545.1 Apodemus speciosus | reverse complement strand
AAAAAGACATATGGGACATTGGGGGGGCGGGGAAACCAGGAAAGAGGGAAATGAAATGTAAATAAAGAATATATCCAATAAAAAAATAATATTTCCACATAATATGACTATAAAAATACATGTCATAATGTTACTTCTTTTTATTGTATTTATGGTTTTATTATGAAGGTGTATAAATTCGATATGGAAGTACCAGACTCTTTAATTTAAAAGTCCAGATAGTTTTTTAAGTAGAAACTCAGCCAAGAACCATGGTTGACAATCAAATTTGGCCCCATCCTGTGACCTTGGCAACATAATTTATATCCTGTAGAAATAAAGATGACTTTCTCCTATAACAAAGTTGTATTTGATACTGGTCAAGTAACATGCAGATGGCAAGGAAACTGCCCATTTTACTCCCCAAAATACACCAATTCACATTTATATGCAGCACATATTACAGAGTGGAATGCATATACAAGTTATACGGCAGGAATCAGATCTTCACTTTTGAAAGTTACAATAAAAAGCCAGGTAATGATTATGAACTTCAAAGTACAGAGTGCTCAAGTAATTGGACAAGCTTCATTGAGAAAAGATGAGCCAGAATCTATTACATTGCATTTGCAATTTAATTCTTAATTCTTAGAAATATAAATGTGTGAAATTAATCTAAGGTACTTAAATATTAATATGATTAACAAGAAATATGTAAAATGCTGTATATATTTTAAGGATCCACTTTTGAGTGTTTGTCAGAATACAGATGGTAATGAACTCAAAGGACATAAAAATCCTCAGGCTTCTCTGAACAATTGACATTGAACATAACAGAGGTGCAAAATCTTGCCTAAAACAATATGTTCTCTTCATACCTCTTGAGCACAATGTAGACAGCATAATCTCTCCATGATGAACACTATGAAAATTTAAATATTTATATCCTTATAGCATAGAGTTCCAGTGTTAAAAAAAAGTGACTCTTTTTCTATGCCTATGCTTATGTTTATGTCTGCCTATGCCTATCAATATATTTATGTCTGCCTAGGTTAGGTCTATGTCTATCTATCAATCAATTGATAGGTAGATACTTTAAGCTTTCTTATATGCTAGATTCTGCTTAGGACAAGTGAAAGCAAACAAGAAGGTAGTGAATGTCTACTTAGAAACTGCTTCATAATTAAATTTACTTCAGTGACATCTGACTATGATAACCAAAACTTGATCAAGTTGGTATAAAACCTTCAAGTCCAGATTGTTGGTGAAAAGAAGCTTACTTTCTTTTTTTTATTGGATATATTCTTTATTTATATTTCATTTCCCTTTTCCTGGTTTCCCCGCCCCCCGAATGTCCCATATGTCTTTTTCCCTCCCCTTGTTCCCCYATTCACCCCTTCCCACTTCCCTGTTCTGGTATTCCCCTGCACTGCTGCATTGGGCCTTTCCAGAACCTGGGTCCACTTTTTCCTTCTTGTCGGACAGCATTTGGTAGGTGGACTGTGTCTATCGTGTTCCAAGATTCTAGGCTAATATCCACTTATCAGTGAGTGCATTCCATGGATATTCTTTTGAGACTGGGTTATTTCACTCAGTATGATGCTCTCCAGCTCCATCCATTTCTCTAAGAATTTCATGAATTCATTGTTTCTAATGGCTGAATAGTACTCCAAGAAGCTTACTTTCATAAAGACCTGTTAGCTAGCATTTCTCAAAGACTTCTACTCATGCATTTTAAAATTAGTTATAAGGGAATTTTAAGAAATGAAGAAATATTAGACTGGGGTGAAAATTATTTCATCTTAAAAATATTTGTTTTGTTTATTAGTTCAGTTCAATGTCTACAGTATAACACATTATCTTAATGTGTTATGATACATTATGATATGATACATTATCTTCACATAAAACCTCAACAATTTGGTTTAAGAGACTCCTGTTCCTTGATTATATTAAAATCATCAAGGTCATTTTCAGTGTCCTTCCTCTCTATTAATCTCACATTACATCCTGCTGCCAGACTATGGAACCTTCTATTTTAAAACACCACACAAGTAAAGCAGATTCTTATGCATATATACATATTCATATCTCTTCCTACACTTAGCATTTGTATACAAATGACCAGTTCTTTTTTTAATGTTTCCCAAAGGTATCCTTTTGGGGCTGCATAGAGCTTAGTACCCTGGCAGTAACATTTTTCACTTTGAAGATGTCAAGCAAGGAAAGGAGGCACCACATAATTTAAGAATGAAAATTAATGTGAGCCCTGAGTACTGGTCATCCTTGAAGCAGAAAACTTAATGTGCATTTCAGACAAGAAATCTATTGCAAGTATATAGGGTAGCAGCCAGACCTTACTTTAACTTAAAATATTGTTTAAAAGATTACACCGTGCAGACCCACTTTCAATAAAGTATATCACTAACGGGACTGATTTCATTTTTTCATTAAAATTCTTATATATTTTAGGTGTATAATTATTATACTCATAAATAATTATATATATGAGAGTCTGAGTCAAAAGATTTTCATGTAAAAAATGCAGCCAAATTATTTAAACTCCAAGAGAGTATAGCTCCTTTCACCAAGAACCTTCGGGACACCCAGAATGTCTTGGCAGTCAAAGAATAAGAGACTCTTTCAATAGGCCCCATGTTTGGGGTAGGCAACTCCTAATGGGCAGCTATGGGGCAGTAAATCAAATTGCTGTGAAGTTCATCAGCAAAGTATATTAACAATGGTTGCATTTTGAGGGGGACTTGATGAGACAAGAAAGGAAAGAAACTGTATTTTGCCTCACAGTAATGATGAGGCAACTTTTTATTTCAGAGAACCCTGTACTTACCTTTAGTAGTCACTGACATGACAAGGAGGTAGCATCCACAATTATTTATATAAAAAGACAAAACTCTCAAACCAGGGGATGGTATGGCATCAGTTGTCTGTTAGAAAGCTATAACTTTTGTAGATCTTGTAATTATTTTTAATTACAGATCTGCTACTATCGTCACTAATGACTGAACTAATTGTGACACAAGTTTAGGGGAAATTATACATGGGACAATATAGAGTTCATATTGCTGTTTCCTAAGCAGAATAGAAATCGCAAATGGCACTGAGTCTTTGAGTTAGCTTTGGACATTTTTAATGAATGATTGCTAGAGTAAAAGGAAGGTATATACCTTAAAAAAAGAATTGGAGCTACAGAACATTTCAGTTAGAAAAGGGGTTGGTCTCAAACATGACCTAGAGAACATTTCAGTACCTATGAATAAAATAGAGGCTAATGGAACATACTTTAATTCAGGTGAGGAGGAGGTGGACCTCTGGGATTTCTGGAAGCCAGACCATCCTACTTGATGAGGTCTTAACAAAGAGAGACCCTGTCTTAAAAATGGAAGCTATATGGCTTCTTAGGAACTATACAAAATTAATATCTTATTTCCATTTAGATACACATACATTTGCTATCATATGCTCACACACATACACAAAAACTACATATTATGAGCAGCTTTAAGTTAAATAAAAATTCAGCAATTAATTTGTAAAATAAATATCTCATAAGTTTATCACAACTTTTGGAGTAAAATGTTTGTTTTGGGAAATTGTTATAAAATAAAATTTAAAAAGAGGAAACAAGGCCTTGATTGCTTGGATTCTCAGCTGTGATATCATTGGCTTTATCCATCCACCTAACTTCTATAGATTCCTTTCACTCATATGCATATGGAATGTTTCCCAGTAATTTTATGGAAAGAAAAATCTAATGGCATTTATTTTTCTTGAACATAATTTTGAAGAAACACCTGTATGAACATTTACAGATTTTTGGTGAAGACAAGGAGACAGCACCTAATTTACTTCTGATTATAAAGATATCTGTACTGTGTCCACTCCTATGACATACTACAAGCAGTTATGTTTTATGCTGACAAAATTATGTTTTATAATGGATGCAGACTTTAGAAATTGATGTAGACCTAATAAAGATCTCATTACTGTATACTGTACTGTACACAGGAGAGCAGAATTGATTTTATCTGAAGTCATTATGGAGTAAAAATGATATTGTTTGTGTAGAGTAACTTATACTTAAATGTGTTTATGGGACAGTAAAATATATTGCAAAGTATCTAATCAATGTAAAAGCATGAATTATTAAATAATTTTAAATTCACTTAATATACTTACTGAAACTAGGATACAGAAACAAATAAAAATTGCATCTTTTACTAGCTTAGATGAAATCCCCTACAGCGGAGAGAGGGAACTTGTAGAGTCCACCTACAGCATCAAGAGCAGCAGTTACCATCCCACAGTCAAAAACTGACCCATAATTGTTCCTGTCTGAAAGAACTGCAGGGACAAAAATGGAGAAGAGCCTGAGGAAAAGGAGGTCCTGCAATAGGCCCAAAGTCAGATCCAGCTAAAGGGGAGGCCCAAGGCCTGACACTATTACTGAGGCTATGAAGTACTCACAAAAAACAGGCCCATCATGACTGCTCTCCCAAAGACCAAACAAGCAGCTGAAAGAGTCAGATGCAGATATTTGCACCCATCCAATTGACAGAAGCTATTGATCCCTGTGGTTGAATTAGGGAAAGGCTGAAAGAAGCTGAGGAGAAGGGCAACCTTGTAGGAGGACCAGCAGTCTCAATTAACCTGAAACCAGCCCCCAAGATCTCTTAGACAATAGACTACTAACCAGGCAGCATGCACCAGCTCTTTTGAGGCCCCCAACACATATACAGCAGAGGACTGCCAAGTTTGGGTTCAGTCAGTGAAGATGAACCTAACTCTCAAGAGATTTGATGCCCCAGGTAGTGGAAAAGTATGGTGGGGTGGGGGATGTGGAAGTAAGGGGTAGGGGCTTGGGCATGGGGACATCCTCTTGGAGACAAAGGGTGGGGGAAGAAGTACGCAATGTGCAACAGTCAGAGGGTGGATCAGGAGGGGGATAAAACCTGGAGTATAAAAGAAAAGATTAAATAAAATTAAAACAACAACAAAAGAAATATTCAAATTACAAAGTTCAATAAAATCATAAAAAGTATTACACCTTCATCTCCAATTTCTACAGTATTACCTCAGCTTTATAAACATCTCAAGTTAAATATGTCAGAAATAATCCTAAGCATGGTTAATCCACTAATGAGACCAATTCCATTTTGTGGCATGAAGATATAACAAAACATGAACACATTTCTCAGTCCCTTCTTCTGAATCATGACACATTGTATAAATGGAAGCCTTGTTATTTGTTGTTCATACCTTTTAAATTTTTAAGCTAATGACACATAAAGAAGCAAAAATATGTATCAGAAATGCTATGCTATGAAAATATCAGTTTACATGTAAGCCAAGAGAGATCTAAATAGAGAACATAAGATGAAACACAAAAACACACTGATTAACCAGATTATGGAGGCTAAGAGGCAAGAGAAATGAAACAAGAGATAAAAAGGTAATTTAGAACATACAAATCTTGCTATATCAAACTCAACATATTAAAACTCAGGTGTAAATGTAAATATAGCAGTTTACATAAAGCAAGAAATTATTGCAATTGTAGTCTTAGATACCTTTGAGGCTCCTGATTCACTGGTAACTCTAGAATAGTGATTTATAACCTTCCCTGCRTCCTGACACTTTAAGGCCCTTCATTGTGTTGTGGTGAGGCCAATCATAAAAGTATTTTCATTATTATTTCATAATTGTACTTTTGATACTGTTGTGAATCATAGTGTAAATTTTTAAAGTGTAAGATATATGATATGCAACCCCTGTGAAAGGGTCATTTGACTCCCAAAGGGTTCCCACTGCTCTAGAATAGTGAACATAAGCTTTGCCACTCCATAAAATTTAAATGATCATATAAAAATTTGGAGATAGTTAGGCTTTGTTGAGGCCATTTGAGGGATATTTACATTCTGCAAATCAAAAGAAACAACTTCTGCTTCTGGCTCATGGCAGATGCCAAAACCATTATTTGTAGTGACCAAATGAACACTTCCACACACAAAAAGCACACACCCCTACATACACTGAGCTTTAAAATACTCCTCAAATTCTATTAAGAAAGTTAATTTTTGCTTCTTAATTTTGAAATTAATTTRGATTTATAAAATTCTATTCAGTAAATTATATATCATGTTGGATTTTTTGTTTTTGTTTTTATTTTGATTTGCATTGATTTAGGTATACATTTATTAGATGAATTTTTGTTCATGTTAAAATTTGACAAAAATTAAGATATCATAATAAATTTATTAAATTAATTAAAATCCAGAACACTGAAAATAACACATTCTAGAGAGTTAAAAACAAAACAAAACAAAACGGAGGTTACCATTATTGCTAGTAGAAATGTTATATCGTGAAGCCCTCTTACATTCAGGAATTTCTTTAAAAATCAAACACATTGACTACATAACCCCAAAATCATGCTTCTTCTTGTTATCCGAGGAGCTATATACTCATCTACATACAACCTAATTGTATGATCAATGCTTTATTCATAAATAATCAACAAATAAATGGTTATATGATCTAAGGTATATCCATACCACAAAATATTCTTTGGTGGTTATAAGAAATGAGTTATCTGGGAAGGGGAAGAGAACATTTGAAATGTAAGTAAATAAAATAACCAATAAAAATTTTTTAAAAAAATGAATTAGGAATCTATGAAAGTACCTAACAAATACCTATTGCTAAATGAAAAAAGCCAATCTGAATGGGCTACATACCATATCACTTTGATTATGTTATTATTCTGGAAACGTACAACTGAGAACAGAGAGATGTTTAGTGATTTTCAGGGCAGTGAAATGTTTCTTTTTGACAACATAATGGTAGAAACCTGTTTTCATTCATTTGTCAAAACCCACAGAACATTAAAAACCAGGAATGAAATATAATGAAAACTGTACATCTCCTGTCCATCTACTACAAAACTACAAAACTCTTTAGTATACTGGCAGGAAAGCTGGTTCAAGTAGAGGAATAAAACATCTGGGAACTCTATGTCCTTTCTCTACAATTTTGATAAAAACATAAAAATAAAGACTATTTAAAATTTTTGTATTATTTCATTTACATTTATGTGTATAGGTATGTGTTTGTGTATAGGTTTATGCAAATGAACACTGTTTACAGAGGCCAGAAGAGAGCAAGCTTCTTTCATAGAGCTTTATAATTTAGAATGAGTTTTAAATGTATCATTTCACTTAATCTTTAGAATGATTCACATTGTCTATTAATTAAGATTCCTGTTAATAAAATGGAGGAAATAACTAAGTCTGGAAATTCCAAATTATGAATGACCATTATCTCAGCAATTCAACCCTCAAGGAGTCTGAGGCCACACAGGCCTCACTCTTGTATGTTTGCACGCATGTGCTGTGAGTTTAGAACAAGAAAACAATGGTTGCATGCCATAGAAATGTTAAATTTTAGAAACTCTATCCCTGATCCTCATTGTTTTTAGTAAAAGAAATTTTCTTTAAAAGATAATGAAGACATGGAAGTACCTGTCTCTATAATGTGGAAGGTTATTGTTTTCTTGACATCCTGCTTCACTGTGTAGGCACTGGGAGAACAAAGATGAAAAGCTTTTTTTTTTTTTTTTCTGTGCAACTTTCTAAAGGGCAGTAATTACCATGAAAAAGGAAGGGCTTCTTTGTGACTGGCATTTTGCCACTATTAATTTGTCCCAGGACAATTTCCCGTCAGTCAAGTGCCTTATATTCTGTTTTTAACATGAAAAACTGCACTGCACAGTTAGCAATTGCTGTTACTCTTTTAAGAGCCCAGCAGAACAATGACCCTATATGGTATGAAATTTCCATGAGTTTCCAGGATATAAATGGATATAGGTGGTTTGTAGAGGAAATTCTAAGACAGTGTTTCTTGTTCACAGGATAAAGATGCTATACATATTAGTATTTTACTATTTTATTTTAACACATCAAGGGGTATGTTAGCTTTATTTCTTTTCCTTTCAACAAACACCTTCATGCCTAACCACATATCATTATTCTCATAGGTCAATCTTTTATGTAGAGACAAAAATGATGGTGTCATGTAACTGACATGTAGGTCAATGATGTAGTAGGAAATCTTAAATTTAGTATATAAATTTCTATAAATTATCATTTACCTACACTAATATATACATAAATATATATATACACACACACACACACGCATACACACACACACACACATACACACACTCACAGCTTTAATTGACACAGAGCTGGAAAGTAGGCCTCTTTCTGTAAATCAATCTGCTGTCAGAGGAATCAAGAAAAAATTCAGAGATTTTTCTATAACTGATAAATATTTAATTATATTGAACATGGTTTTTTATGTATGGATTTTGATGATGTTGAGAAAGCCATTAGAAGACTGGAAATACAGCTATAAATTCTATCAAATTATTGACCAATTGACTGAATAGCATACAAGAGGTACATAGCAATCTCTCAGTGAATAGCTTCTGGAAAAAGGAAAAACCTTAGTGGGCATTTCTAAGCACTATAACCTATATCTACAATGCTACTGAAAAGAAGGAACAGCAACAGACCAAAAGTGGGACCCAGCTCAAGGGGAAGTCCCAAGGCATGACACTATTACTGAGGCTATGGAGCTCTCACAAAAAGGGACCTAGCATAAAACTAAAAACCTTCTGTATGGCAAAGGTCATAGTCAACAAGACAAGCATAGTCAACAAGACAAGCCAGTAACCCACAGATTGGGAAAAATGTTGACTAACTGTCCATCCAATCCCTATAGAGGGGTAACATTCAAAATATAAAAAGAACTCAAGAAGCTAAACTCCAAAAAAATACCAAACAACCTAATTTTTAAAAGGAGTATAGAACTAAACAGAGAATTCACAACAGAAAAATCTCAAAAGGCCAAAAAGAACTTAAAGAAATGTTCAAAGTCCTTAGTGTTCTGCTGACCCTCAGAGCTTCTATCCTGTTCCTTCCCCCAATACCTGATCATGTTCCCCTTTTCCCTTCCCTGTCCCTCTCCCACCCAGGTCATTCCTTTCCCCTGCCCTCATGCTTGCTTTCTTCTTCCTCCCCAGTAGGATTGAGTTATCCTCACTTGGGCCCTTTAGCTTGTTAACCTTCTGGAGGGTCAGCAGAATGGATGGAAACAGGCAACTTTGGAGGTAGGAGGTAGGGTAACCCTCTAGAATATCATAGAGACCTAAGAGGTAAGAGACACTCAGGACTTAAAGAGAGAAACGTTAGATAAAATGCCCAATAGTGATAAGAGGCAACTTGTAGAGTCCATCTCCAGTACAGGGCATAAAGTAGAGGGATGGGGTTGTCATCCCACAGTCAAAAACTCTGACCCAGAATTGTTCCTGTCTAAAAGAACTGCAGGAAAAAAAACGGAGAAGAGACTGAGGGAAAAAGAGGTTCAGTGACAGGCTCAAATTGGGATTCAGCTCAAGGGGGGGCTCCAAGTAATAGTGACATTATCACTGAGGTTATGGTGTGGTTACAGACAGGAGCCTAGCATGGCTGTCCTCTGAGAGACCCAGAAAACATCTAAATGAGACAATTAAATCCAATCAATGGACAGAAGCTGGGGACCTCTGTGGTTGAACTGGGGAAAAGCTAAAAGAAGCTAAGGAGGAGAGTTACCCCAAAGGAGAACAGCAGTCTCAACTAACCTGGACCCCTAAGATCTCTCAGACACTGACCAATCAACCAGGCAGCATAAACTAGCTGATATGAGGACCTCAACTCATATACAGCAAAAGCCTGGTCTGGCCTCAGTAAGAGAAGAGGCACCTAATCCTTGAGAGACTTGAGGCCCCAGGGAGTGGGGAGGTCTAGTGAGGTGGGGCATAGGGAAGTTGAGAACATCCTCTAGGACCCTGGGGGTGGGGGAAGGAGGAATGGGATGAAGAACAGCTGGATGACTCACTTGGAGGGGATAAAAATTGGACTGTTAAAAAAAAAGGATTAAAGAATTAAAAATTGAAAATAATAACATAAAAAATTTAACTTATAAATAAATACTTGTTTACAAGTCAGGTTAGCATTTATGTGATCATAAATGATTGCTTGCCACTCACAAAATACACTTGCATTACTTCTAGAATGAGGACACAGCAGGAAATTCTGCTACAAAAGTAATATATTGGATTAGACTGCCAAGACTACAGGCACACTCTGGCAACCTGCTGGCCAAGCTGGCTAGGGAATCAGGTAGATAATCTCCTCTCATTCCTGCCCTCCATTTCTAGTACCACAGTCTCATCCCCAACCATCAGCATTCCATTCCTGGAACCTTTCTCCTCTCTTTTCCTCCATTTCCTGAGTATTCTTTGGATCCTCCTAACAGACTCAGCTTTCCTTATTCATGTAAACTGTCCCAACTCTCTCACTGTGACCTAGAAGCCCACTGGCAATTCTTCTAGTCAGCTTCCAGTACCTCAAAAGAGTTTCTATGCAGGAATCCTATTGCTCTACCTGGCAGGAACTCAGAAGCACTCCCTACAAAGTAACTCACTATCACCACATCTCCAAAGTTCCAGGATCTGTGGCAGAAATCGACAGGAAATCAAAACCCTAACAAACACAAGACCTGATATTAAACAAACAAAAACCAATAAGAGTCCAGATAATATGCCTCCATTAGAGCCCAGCAACTTTACTGCACTAGGAACTGAAATGGCAATATAGCTGAAACACAAGAGAAGACTTAAAAATATCACTATTCATGTTCAAAACATGAAAGTAGAAATGAATTACCAAAGAAAACTGAAACTGAGGTAAAACTGCAAATGAATCTTTAGAAATTTGAATAAAAACTTCAGAGGCAAGCTTAACCAATTGAATATAATAGATGGGCAAGAATCTCAGGTACTGAAGACAAGATTTAAGAAATTGATATCTCAGTCAAATAAAATGCTATAAAGAAGAATGAAAAAGACATACAGAATATCTGGGAAACCATGAAAAGACAAAATCTATGAATAGTACGGCTAGAGTAAGGAGAAGAAACCCAAGTCCAAAACAGAGAAAATATTTTTAAAAAAATCAAAGAAGAAATTTTTTCCTAATCTAAATAAGGAATTACTTATAAAAGTGCAAGAAGCATACGCAACATTAAAAAGTCTGGTTGAAAAAATTCCCAGGGCACATAAGTATCAAAGTTCTAAACATACCTAACAAAGACTATTGAATTTTGCAAAGGAAAAAGAACAAGTAACATATGAATATAGACCTACTAGAACATCAGCTGAATTTCAAGGGAGAATCTAAAAGTCAGAAATGCATAGACAGATTTTTATACAAAATATAAGAGCTGGAGAATCAGCTCAGACTACTACTATTTCCAGCAAAACTTTCAATAACAGTAAATGGAAAAAATTCACAAAAAATTAAGCACTGTCTATCTAGAACTTGAGCTCTATAGAAGGAACAAGCAGGAAAATTTCAATCTGAAGAGATTAATCTCACCAAAGAAAACACATAGAATAATTAATCTCAGCCCAGCAAATCAAAGTGAGGGAATCCACACCACAACAACAAAATAACAGAAATCAACAAACACTGCTCATTGATAACTCCCAACCTCGACAATTTCAATTCTCCCATAAAAAGAAACAGACCAGCACATTTTATTCAACAGTAGATTGATCATCTGAACACTACAGAAAGACATCACCTCAGTGTGGAAATGATATTCCAACCAAAAGAAGCAAGAGAGAAGCAATTTTAACATCCGACAAAATAGACTTTAAATAAATTAATTAGAAATATAAAAACCACTATGAAAGTAGTGGAGCCTGTGCCCCTGTGGCACGGTGGTGCTCCTTTTGGGTATACATGCAAGAGTGGTATAGCTGGGTCTTCAGGTAGATCTAGTTCCAATTTTCTGAGCAACCTCCAGATTGCTTTCCAGAGTGGCTGTACCAGTTTGCAATCTTACCAACAACACATTTCTTTAGATGCTTTCCAGCCATTTGAGATTCATCAGTTGTGAAATCTCAGTTTAGTTCTAAACCCCATTTTTTGATTGGGTTGTTTGGTTTTTTTGGTGATTAGCTTCTTGAGTTCTTTATAAATTTTGGGTAAGTAACATGGTGGTGCTACAGAAGCTTTGCAGTTTCATGAGGTCCCATGTATCAATTCTTGATCTTAGAGCATGAGCCATTGGAGTTCTGTTTAGGCAATTTGCTCCTGTGGCAATGAGGTCAAGGCTCTTTCCCAATTTCTCTTCTATTAGATTCTGTGTATCTGATTTTATGTTGAGGTCCTTGACCCATTTGGACTTGAGCTTTGTGCAATGAGACAAATATGGTTCTATTTTCATTTTTCTATATTCAGCCAGTTAGACCAGCACCATTTATTGAAGATTCCTTCTTTTATCCATTGTACATTTTTGGCTTCTTTGTCACAGATCAAATGTCCATAACTATGTGGCTTTATTTCTGGGGCCACAGGGGCACATGTTCCACCATGTTCATGGTGACCTTATTTGTGATAGCAACAAGCCAGAAACAACCCAGATGTCCCATGACAGAAGAACTGATACAGAAAATGTGGTTCATTTACACAATGGAATACTACTCCGCTATTAAGAATAAAGACATCCCAAGGTTTGCAGGAAAATTGATGGAACTAGAAAATGTCATCCTGAGTGAGGTAACTCAGACCCACTAATAAGTGGATGTTAGCCAAAAAAAGTAGAGAATACCCAAGATACAGTCCACATTACTCAAAACGGTCAACAAACTGAAGTGCCCAAGTGAGGATGCCTCAGTCCCACTTGGGAGGGAGAACAAAGCAATCGCAAGTGGGGAGGGAGGGAGGGAGGGACCTAGTGGGAAAGTACACAGGGGGGATCTCGATTATGTTTTACTGACGTTGGCTATTTGATAACCTGACCTAAGTGAAATTATAGTACCATTTTACTTTTACGGATGTCAAAGCTTTTACAGATGTGAAGTCTGATAAGCAGTATGACTGAATATACAATGTTCACCTAGAATGAATTACCACTTTATGCAAGCAATGCATAGCACTATCATCCATAAAATGAGAATCATATGACATCTGTTTCGTAATAAAATTCAAAGTGCAAAGAAAATCAAATTGTGTTAATAACATTTGGCATAATTATCTTAATCACTCAGTAACAATGACACTTGAAAACTACTTTCTATTTAATGCTATAATTTCAGTTATAATGTTACTTTCAAATGCTCTCATTTTTAACAACCTAAATAAGGTATACATAAAGTAAGAATTATTTTACTAATTGGAATTCTTATTAAATAATTAGATAATTTCAAATTTTCACTTATGTAGTTTTTATTTAAGTAGTGATATATAAGTGTGTTATGAAGGTGGAAGGTTCCTTCATGGAAAATTGTAATCTGTAAGCCTAGTAGAAAAAAATGACTAATTTGTCAGGAACCATATTATTCCTCTTGTTATGTGGCATTTGATGTTCCTTTACTGTGTGTGAGTTTCAGTGGTTAGATATATGCTCTGAGCAATCACATGTGGCCAGAAGGAACAATGACTTCCATGTGTGATGGCAAAAGGGACTGCCATCTTCCATCCTATGCTCTTTGCCCATAACCTTGTTGGGAACTAGTGACTTCTGCAAATCAAATAACTGTTGAGTAGGTGAAGTTGGCTGGTTCCCAGGATGATGTTTCACAGCAGAGTCCTATACCCTTGTCAGTGTAATAAGAAACATGTTAGATTTGTTTTATTTCAAAAATTAAAGGAAGTTTTCTTAAATATGTTAGGATATCTCCAAGGAAAATCGTAAAATGGTGACAATGTATCTTTTATCTTTGTTTTTCCTGAATACAGAATCTCTATTAATGAAGAATTTTATGAAGGTTGTTTTAGGGTGACAATTGACTTGTTGAGTTGTAATATACATTTCAGGTCAAGTTTGGAGAGGCATTTGAGTTTCCTTCCAAGCTGAGATGTGATGACATTTCATAAAATTAGGATGCTATTAACACCTCTCTATATCATCTTGCACATGTCATATGGTTTTAAATTGTGTAAAGACTCAATTGACTTCTTTTTATGTAATACAGAATATTGACTGCTATGAAATAGAATATAAAATTAGGAAATAATTATTCAACACAGTATCCATTTTTGTCACCAAATGGACAGATACATGATAGATGATGGAAATAACAAATAATTAGCAATGGAATCATATCTATCATCATGAACAATTTAATCTGTCATGTACAAAATAAGACCTATTGCCATGGAAAACAATTATCAGATTAAAGACACAAGGAACCAAACAAGGAGTATTCCCCTGAATATAATACTAGGATCACTTCTTTTCTTTTTTAATTGGATATTTTTGTTATTTACATTTCAAATATTATCCCCTTTCCTGGCTACCCCTCTGAAAATATCCTATCCCATCTCCCCCTCCCCCTGCTCACCAACCCACGGACTTCTGCTTCCCTGTCCTGGTATTCCCCTATAGTGTGGCATCAAGCCTTCTCAGGACCAAGGGCCTCTCCTCAATGTGATGTCCAACAAGGCCATCCTCTGCTACATATGCATCTGGAGCCATGGGTCCCTCAAGTTGTACTCTTTYGTTGGTGGTTTAGTCCCTGGGAGCTCTGGGGGGGGGGTGTACTGGGTGGTTTGTTGTTCCTTCTCTGGCACTGCAAACCCCTTCAGCTCCTTGGGTCCTTTCTGTAGCTCCTCCATTGGGGACCTTGTGTTCAGTCCAATGGTTGGCTGATAGCACCCGCCTCTGTATTAGCCAGGTACTGGCAGAGCCTCTACATCAAGCTCCTGTTAGCAAGCACTTGTTGGCATCCACAATAGTGTCTAGGTTTGGTGACTGTCTATGGAATGGAACCTCAGGAGGGGCAGCAGATACTGGAGAAGAAATGAAGAGGAACACTCCTCCATTGTTAGTGGGATTGCAAGCTGGTAAAATCACTCTGGAAATCAATTTGAAGGTACATCAGAAAATAGGATATAGCATTACCACAGGACCCAGTTTTATTACTCCTAGGCATATACCCAGTAGATGTTCCAACATGTAATAAGGACACATGCTCCACTGTGTTCAAAGCAGCCTTATTTATACTAGCCAGAAACTGGAAAAAAGCCAGATGTCCCTCAACAGAGGATTGGATACAGAAAATGTTGTACATTTACACAATGGAATACTACTCAGCTATTAAAAACAATGAATTCATGAAATTCCAAGGCAAATGGATAGAACTAGAAAATATCATCCTAAGTGAGGTAATCCAATCACAAAAGAACACACATGGTATGCACTCACTGATAAGTGAATTTTAGCCCAGAAGCTTGGAATACCCAAGATACAATTCACAGACCAAACAAAACTCTAGAAGAAGGAAGACCAAAATATGGATACTAAAATATGGATACTTTGATCCTTCTTAGAAGGGGGAACAAAATACCCATGGGACGAGATACAAAGACAAAATGTGGAGTAGAGACTGAAGGAAAGACCATTCAGAGACCACTTCCTTTTTTTTAATCTCAGTCTCCAGGCCCCAACTCAGTTCTCAGCTCTTCAGCAGCATCTAGAGGGCCCCAGCCTCCATGCAGACATGCCTCAACAGATACAAGAAGATTGACATAATGCCATGCATCCAATCAGATCATCACAGAATAAGACTGGTCTTCAATAGCAACAAAAACAACTAAAAGCCCACATACACATGGAAGCTGAACAAAGGGACACATTTTAGTTTACCGACAAAAAGTCAGGTGGGAATTGTGAGGTCTAAACCAGTGCCGCCCCCTCCCCTCAACATACACACAAATGGCAGTATGGTTCACACTGTTCCAAATAGAAGGACATTGGCCAAGTAAACAGAAGGTTTTTGTTGGATAAGCAAAGGAGTAATATAGGGTTCTGTTTACCAGGAGCCTCTCTTAATCTGTGGCAAAGGTTATCCTTGGGCAAGGGCATCCAAGTCCCAGTCAATTTTAATAGCTTATATTAGCTCAGAGACTACCACCTTGTAAAGAGAAGGTCTTAGACATTTGATTCCCCAATAAACCTTTCTTTCTACACATGGAGTTCTCTAGTTTGGTAATTTCACTGTGCCTTCACAGCAAAGTTTCTTGCATTTCCCACATAATTATCAGTAACCTATAGTTTATTTTCAATGGTCAATGCATGTATGTCCTTATAGAAAATAAGATGAAGCATTTGCTTTGCTTCAGTATATGTGTTTTGTGTTAAATTTCTAACTCATCTTAAATTATGTACAGTAATAAGTTTGCATCAATAATCATGTGACAGTGAAACAATAGCATCATAATACTAATAATGTAAATATGAAAGACAGTGTGATATGTTTAATATATCAATAAATAATGTCTCAAAATTCCAGGAAACAGTTTAATAACAAGGAAAGCTCAAGGAAACATTATAGTTTAAGATAAACAGCATTCCAATGGCATGTTTAGTCAATTAGTAAATGTATTCACACTAGATTAGAATATGCTATCCAAAAGTAAATTCACATTCATTAACAATTTCTCTAYGATGGGGCCATTAACATGTCTGATGAAACGAAAGTAATTTGTTACAWATATGTCATATATTACTAAAATCTCTAAACATAAATGCCTATAAAATTAACTGACTTGCTAAAAATTGTATTAGTGCTTTATTTAATTTCAGATTTCCCTGATCTTAAAAATCATTTAAAATCATCCTATATACAATTTATGCTTATTCCCAAGACTATGAAGAAACTTTGGATTTCTGTTAAATTGTAAAGGTCAGACTCTATCTACAGAATAAGCCCCATGATCCTCTCTAAACTTATTTTTCAACACTTCAGTTAATGAGAAACTTAGGTTTGAACTTAAAGTAGGAAGTTAAAGTAGTGATGTCACTGCTATACTATGATATAAACACTGCCTAAAATAAGCACTGAAACTTCAAAGGACAGAATCAGCTGGCTCTTATACACACATGCTGAAATAATTCACAACAACTTGCCACCTTGCAAAATCTTCCAAGGTTTAGTTCCATTTATTTTAAGCTAAAACTTTAAATATTAATGACCAAATAAATAAGCAATTTTTTGAAATTCTAAGTCCTTGAAGGTATCACAGAGTAACTTTTTACAAAGAATAATTAGGTCTCAGAATCTAAAACAATGGAGATTTAATTTCTGATTGTGAAGCATCAATGGAAAAGCAAAGGCTATCCTTACATAAAAAGAAAAACAAAATTTCATTGTAAGTTTAAGATTTTGGAGATTTCAGAACAATTAAGAACTCCAACAAATGAATGCACACCCTGGTTCAAAGTCTCTTCCTGAATCTAAAATTTATAGATCAATGTGATAAAAGTCCTATTCTTTTATAAGGTACTTCATGGTTTTATCATATTAAATCATATTAAGTCAGATATGGTGACTCATGTTTATAATCTCAGTAGTTTTGTAGCTGAAACAGAAAGATTATGGTATGCACTATACACTATGATTCCAGGACTTACTGAACTTAAAAGCCCTTATTCTAATGTCAAAAATAAAGTGCAACCAAAAATTGCAGAAATGATGGAATAAAATCTAGTCTAAGGAGTAGTGCTCTGACACCTGGGCACATGCGATGGTATGCATGTACACACACACACACACACACACACACACACACACACACACACACACAAACACATTAAATTGTAGGTTTTAAAAATCAAGTAAACATACAAAATTAACTCTATCTGGAGATATTTTATGTAGCCAATGAAAATTGACCATTCCAATGACTTGTATCTATGCAAAGTGTTTGTTTATGCACTGACATTTAACTCAGATACAAATTATAAATGGTTCTAAGCTCCGGTTTAATGTATATAATACATATATTTTACAAAATATAATGATTCATATATTTCCCAAATACAGACATTTTAAAATATTATTTTCTTGTAGAATTCCTTTTGTGTCCTCTTTATATCTTACAATGATCAGTGCAGCAAATGGATCTGGGAAGAATGAGTTTTGGCTTGGACACGACTATATTGTTGATGGTAGAATTTGGTGTAAAAAAGAAGAGACTATGGTAGACATGAAACAAAGATTGTTTTTCCCATCCTACATCTCTGTCCCATTTTGAATATAGATCAACCAATTAAAATTCCCAGTAGGAATTTTATCTTGAAGAAAGATTTTCTCTGACCATGCTTTGATAGGATATTCACACTAGGACTGTTAAGATATATTGTCGCCGGGCAGTGGTGGCGCASGCCTTTAATCCCAGCACTTGGGAGGCAGAGGCAGGYGGATTTCTGAGTTCAAGGCCAGCCTGGTCTACAGAGTGAGTTCCAGGACAGCCAGGGCTATACAGAGAAACCCTGTCTTGGAAAAAAAATCCAAAACAAAACAAAACAAAAAAACAAACATATATTGCCTTCTGTCTCCACTCCTTCCCCAGTAAATAAGTCTTTTTTTTTCTTTTCTCTTTTATTGGAAATTTTATTTATTTACATTTAAGTGTTATCCCCTTTCCCGATGCCCCCCAGAAACCCCCATCCCATCCCCCCTCTTTCTGCTTCTATGAGGATATACCCCGACCCATTTACCCAATCCTGCCATCCTGCCCTTGAATTCACCTACACTAGGTCATCAAGCTTTCACTGGACCAAGAGCCTCTTCTCCCATTGATGCCTACAAAGCCATCCTCTGCTACATATGTAGCTGGAGCCAAGGGTCCCTCCAAGTATACTCCTTGGTTGGTGGTTTAGACCCTTCAACTTCTGGCTGGTTGACATCTTGGTTCTTCCAATGGGGTTGCAAACCCTTTCAGTTCCTTCAGTCCTTTAATTCCTCCATACGGGACCCCGTGATCAGTTCAATGGTTGGCTGCAAGCATCTACCTCTATATATGTCAGGCTCTAGCAGAGCCTCTCAGGAGACAGCTATATAAGGCTCCTGTTAGCATGCATTTCTTGGCATCCGCACTAGTGTCTGTGTTTAGTGGATGTATATGGAATGGATCCCCAGGTGGGGCAGTCTCTGGATGGCATTTCCTTCAGTCTCTGCTCCACACATTGTCTCCATATTTGCTCCGGTGAGTATTTTGTTACCGACTTCTAAGAAGGACTGAAGGAACCACACTTTGGACCTTCTTCTTCTTGAGCACTGTGGTCTGTGAACTTCTCGTGGTCAATGAATAGTATCTTGGTGCATATCATGTGTGTCCTTTCGTGATTGGGTTACCTCACTCAGGATGATATTTTTGAGCTCCATCCATTTGCCTAAGAATTTTATGAATTCATTGTTTTTAATAGCTGAGTAGTATTCCATTGTGTAAATGTATAACATTTTCTGTATCCATTCCTCTGATGAAGGACATGCGGGTTCTTTCGTAGTTCTGACTATTACAAATAAGGCTGCTGTGAACATAGTGGAACACATGACTTTGTTATATGTTATAGAATCTTTTGGGTATATGTCCAGGAATGGTATAGCTGGGTCCTCAGGTAATATGATGTTCAATTTTCTGAGGAACTGTCATACTGATTTCCAGATTGGTTTTACTAGCTTGCAATCCCACCAGCAATGGAGGAGTGGTCCTCTCTCTATACATCCTGGCCAACATCTGCTGTCACCTGAGTTTTTGATCTTACTGACTATTCTGATCCTCTGATCATTCTGACTATCCTAAAACAAAAGAATGGACCTTCTTCTCAGCACCTCACAGTACCTTCTCCTAAACTGACCATATAATTTGTCACAAAACAGGCCTCAACAGATCCAAGAAGACTGAAATAATCCCATGCATGCTATCAGATCACCACAGACCAAGGCTTCAATAACAACAAAAACAATGGAAAGCCCACAAACACGTGGAAATCTTCTCAGTGATAACATGTTCAAGGCAGAAATAAAGAAATTAAAGCCCTTTTAGAATATAAGGAAGGTATATCATACCAAAACTTATGGGACACAATTATAGCAGTGCTAAGAGGAAAACTCACAGCTCCGAGTGCCTCCAAAAAGAAAATGGAGACAGTATACACTAGCACCTTATTTGTAATAGCCAGAAGTTCAAAAGAACCCTGATGTCCTTCAACAGAGGAATGGATACAGAAAATGTTATACATTTACACAATGGAATACTACTCAGCTATTAAAAACAATGAATTCATGAAATTCTTAGGCAAATGGAAGTTCTAGGGCTCTAGAACAAAAAGCAAATACAGCCAAGTGGAGTAGATGGGAGGAAATAATAAAACTCGGGGCTTAAATCAACCAAGTAGAAACAAAAAGTACTATACAAAGAATCAACAAAACCAGGAACTGGTTCTTTGAGAAAAATCAACAAGATAAACTCTGTGCCAGACTAATCAGAGGGCACATAGACAGTATCAAAATTAATACAATCAGAATTGAAAAGGGAGCCATAACAACAGAAACCGAGAAAATTTAAAAAAAATCATCAGATCCTACTACAAAAACCTATACTCAAAAAAAAAACTGGAAAAATGGATGAAATGGAAAATTTTCTAGACAGATACCAGGTAGCAAATTTAAATCAGGATCAGATAAACCATCTCAATATCCCCATAACCCCTAAAGAAATTGCAACATTCATTAAAATCTCCCAACCAAAAAAGGCCATTAATAAATAGTTTTAGTGCAGAATTCTATAAGACCTTCAAAGAAGGCCTAATAACAATTCTCCTCAAACTATTCCACAAAATAGAAACAGAGGAAACACTACCTAATTCATTTTATGAACCCACAAAGAAAAAGAACGTCAGATCTAAACCACACAAAGATCCCACAAAGAAAGAGAACTTCAGACCAGTTTCCCTTATATCTATTGAAGTAAAAATACTCAGTAAAATTATCCCATACCAAATCAATAAACATATCAAAACAATCATCCACCATGATCAAGCAGGCTTCATCCCAGGGATGCAGTGATGGTTTAATATATGGAAATCCATCAATGTAATCCACTCTATAAAAAAGCTCAAAAACAAACAAACAAACAAAAAACAACAAAAAAAATCCCGCATGATCATCTAAATAGAGGCTGAGAAAGCATTTGACAAATTTCAAAACCCTTTTATAGTAAAGTAAAAGGAAAGATGAGGAATTCAAGGCCCACACCTAAATATAGTAACTAAATGGAGTGAAACACGAAGCAATCCCACTAAAATCAGGGACTAGACAAGGCTGCCCACTCTCTTCCTAACTATTTGAAATACTATTTGAAATACTAGCAAGAGCAATTTGATAACAAAAGAAGGTCAAAGGGATAGAAATTGGAAAGGAAGATGTCAAAATATCACTATTTGCAGATGATATGATTTTTTGACCCCCAAAAAATCTATCAGAGAACTCCTAAACATGATAAACAAAAACATGATAAACAACTTCAGCAAAGTGGCTGGATATCTGAAATTGATATCCAACTGCAACAGAAAAAATGGTTTTGTTCCAATGGAGTATCATTTCATGTATTAACCACACATAAAGGTAAGCCTCCATGTCAACAGGACATGCAAACATAAAACAAACTAAATGGTGCTTTGTCAGACTTTTGGTCTCATATTACTTTGGACATTTTGTCTTAGTGACCTTTATATTATGGTTTCCATTTTTATGTTTTTATATTTTTGGTTGTGTGTATGTGTTTCTTGTATTTTTCCTGTTATCTTATTTGGTATTTTCCAATCTGTTTGTTTTATAAAAAGAGATGCAAGGGGAAATATTTGATGGGAGGTTGGGAAGATCTGGAATGATTTTCAGGAAGTGAAATGCTGAAAAGAATAAAGTGTATAATTTTTTTCATAAAAATTATTTTAAAAAAAGGAAAAGAAAATCCAGCCAACAAGGCATAGACAGACTATGCTTATCTTTGTAGGAAATTATCATGCTATTCTCCAAAGCAGCTGTACTTTTGAAAACAAGAAAGAAAATATAAAAAATACTTTCATTTATAAATATTATCAGCCTAAAATACTATAGTAATCATAAAACAGAGGAACAAACCAAAGAGCAGTTATTTGGTTGCTTTTCTTAAGTGAACTAAAATCAATTAATTTATAAACACACTCTAAAGATACAGTAGATATACACAATAGATATACATGTGTTTATTTACACTTATAGAAAATACTCTTCTGTTTACCTGGAAACAATATAATCTCTAGTGTTTAATTCTCCATTTCATGCTCTAAAATATTGTTGTTGATACATATTGTTTAGTTCTATCACCACTTTTTCTCATATGTAATTCAATTACCTAAATTCTTTCCATCTTCTTCCCCCTTCCATTATTCTATGGTTTAATAACAAGTTGGATGATCTTTAACTCTTTATTTTTGATAGTCSTGTGTGTGTGTGTGTGTGTGTGTGTGTGTGTGTGTGTGTGTGTGTGTKTGTGMGCGYGCGCRCGCRTGTGTGAATTTAGTATGTTCAGCACATGTGTGAAAGAGCCTGCAGAGGTCAGAAGGAACCATCAGATTCCCTGGTACTGGAGGAAAGGTAGGTGTGAGGCGACACAAAGGTGTTCAGAATTGAACCCAAGTATTCACAAAAGCAGTACAATTTCAAACTGTGATTCCTTTTCCCTCTCCCCAATTGATTGCTGAGAACTTTCAGATAATTTTCCCTCTGAATGAAAGCAGAGTTCTGTGCAGCTCTTTTGAGTTGTCAGTGAGGTTCTTTGTACGGTTTTCACTTTGGCTGTCCAGATGCTCGTGTTTCAATGACATTACTTTAAGATTTGTTCAGAGGATAGTTAATTTTCAAAACTTGCCTGGCTCCTTGACTTTGTCCCCATTACTGAGATACTGACAACTACTGTAGTGTCCACAGCAGAGGTCTCTAATAAAGGTGTCCACATGTAGGAATAGAGTGCCAGAGAGAATACCTGCTCACTTTTCTCTGACAGAAAACATCATCTATGAAATAAAAGCATAAATTTCATTCCCTTTATTTCTCTGTTACTACTTAATTACCTATAAGTATCTCAAGATTTATTTCCCATTCCTTATATCTAGACTCTTTAAATTTCTTCAATCAAATATGTCATACATGGATTCTTATCCAAAAAGACTGCTGCATTTCTATCAAAAACAATGCTACATTCTTAATTCTACCTTCCCATGAGACTGGATATAAAACTTAGAGAAAATAGAGTATGTTAATCCTTTTTCTGTATGTCTGTATTTCCCTAATACTTATATCTCCAATCTTCTTATTGCCACTGTGACTCTATTCAAGTGATCTTAAGGAACAATTTAAAACTGAAGGCACACAGGGGACTGTAAAGTGAGGTCACATCATTTTTTCTGTTTACAACTATCTTGTTTTATTCTTTGAAATATCAGCTGTGTTATTTCTCGCTTACAATTTACCATATCGCTACCATCAATATGCAGGAGTTCCCTCACTCTGAGTTTCCTGGAATAACATGCTCCTTATTTTCCTTCAATTGTTTTTGTCATTTATCTCCATATCACAGAATTGGTAAATCATATTAGCATTACCTTTAGACACAAACAGCACTGGAAAAATGACAGCATATATTAAGTGTATACATTTTCATTATCTATTTTAAGTAAGACTCTCCTCGTTGACACTTTCTGGCATGTCCTCAGCTCTAAAAGCTGTCTTCATTGTGCTCTTGCTCATTCAACATCCGCTGGGAAATGGAAAACCATGGAACCTATTGAGATAGGTGAAGTAAGAAAATCACAAAGGAAGACTATAACTAGTGGTTTATATATAAATGTGTTTGAGTGTGAAATACCTGGAAATTCTGAAAGGAAGTCCCAACTCCTCGTGTATTTTTGATACCTTTCCTTTCTGAAATAATTCTTTCTCTCTCAGGAGACAAAATATTATATGCTTACATCTCTGATTAAAATCTAAATTTCAAAAATCCTCTCACCATTAATGATTCCTTTCAAATACTACCATATTACAAATCACTCTAAGTACTTAATTCATCTATATTTATTACAGGACTAATGTTAAGATACTCATCAAACACATAGAAGGCCAAGCACTGTGGCATATCTATAAACCTAGCCTTGGGGACTGTGCAGAGTCATAAGGCTTTTACAACGTGCTGGCCACCCACAGTTATAAATATGGCAAGATCCAAGTAAAAATGGGATCCAGTTTAAAATTTATGTGGGGAATCACAGAGACATGTGATACCCACTTCTGGACTATACAAACAGCAAAATAATATATGGAGGAACTGCAATATTAAATACAGAAGGRACAAAAGCATGGTTTTGAGGTTATTTTCCCTAGTCTAAAGTAGAAAATGATTTCTATATACATGTATATAATCATAAAGCTTTATATGAAAAAGAAGCTCAACTAAATTAAGCACTTCATAACTTTAAAATATTTACTACTCCACATAACAGGTGATTTAGCCAAAGAATTAAGAAGAATAGCTTATAGAGGCAAAATGAGCAAGTTTCAACAGAGAACATGTCTGCTGAAGAAGTTTCAAAAACAAAAAAGAAGAAAATGTCTTCCTTTGAAGAGAGTGGCTTTTTCCCCCTACTGCCACCTAATTAAATCTCAAAGTATACAACGTTGCACAATCAACTATCAACATCCTTCTGAGACTCATCTTGGAAAAAAAGACAATTTCTGAGCACCTATTTTAGCCTACTCACTTTCTAGGTTCTAGGCATAAACTAGATATCATTATTTTGTGTGGCTATTTATCTCACTTTCATATTTGCAGCTTGAAGGTGGGTTGGTACAGTGGATTCATTAGAACAACAACCTTAGGTCAAGAGTGAAGTGAAAGCCAGCCACATATGAGGCAACAGACATTGTTTACTTTCCTCAGGTTAGTGAGGTTCATTTAGACATTCATAATGATGGATCGAAATGTCATATTTTCCAGTGTTTCCCGAATGGGGGCACAATGCACTGGCAAAGGTTACAGAGATGTTTTCTGAAAGTTCCCATTGTGGTCCTTCTTGTTATGATATATATCTATCATGCAATCAAGGGGTGACAGAGAGCAGCAAGAATGAACTAAATTCTATAAACATAAGTACTACCAGGGAAGACACATAATTTGCTGATAATGGTAATTTTTGTGCCATATGTCATTCAGAAAATGAGCAGATTTATCATATACTTAGAGTTTAAAGGATAATGGTTAACCTAGCGGTCCTGAAACAATCACACAGCTTAGGAAATATAGCAGTAAAAATAACTTTGAAGACTTCTATTTTTCAATAACATATATGTCCATTTTATAATTAGTCATTCCTGTTGTTTCCTCAGTATTTGTATTTCTAGTCCTAAAAATCAAGAAGAGGAATTTCACCTTATGGAATTTCTCCTAAAGCAGCTTCTTACTGGTATCCAGCTGGCTAGCAGCTGGGTCTACTTCATCACAAGGAAATGCATTGGGCCTCAGACTTCTGTTTTCTGTCACTGGCAGTGGGTCTCTGAGGACAGTGGTATTGAGAAGCCCTTCAGCCGGGAGACCTGCCATCCAGCATCAAAGATTGCCTGTTTGATAAGCAGAGAAGGGTCCACACAGGAGATATATCTTGGTTATAACCTTTGCTCTTCACCAACAAGAACCCCAACATGTCATCCTTTCAGTTGAACTGAAGAAGGATGAGTTCTCATGTGGCTTTGCCTTTTGCTGGGACATAGATTTCTCCAAGTCAGACATTGTCTGATTTCTGCTGTTCATCTGTGAAGAGAGGCTCTGGCTTTGGTGACTATTTAGCCAAGGAGAAAAAATATATTTTAATCATGACAAGCTTGAAACCCACATCTGATTCCTATATCTCATTCAATACTGAGATCCTAAAAGAACAAACAAAACCTCATTGAATGAGAAGAGGCTGTAGTTGCAAAAGGAGTAGCATTGACAAGAGGTAAATAATAAGCTCTTCCAGGAGTTGGTCCTGCATGCCAATGCCTTCAAATGGTGGATTCAAGAGACCAGAATGTGCTTTGTCAATAACAAAGTTTGTCACTGGGTTCTTTAAGTTTATCAGTATAAACTTGGGAATGATCTATTATGCAATGTTCTGCAGGATTAAAGAATCAGGAACTCTTGAATTTCAGCTGGAAGCTACCAAACATAAACACCAAAGGAAGATCTAAACCCTGAGAAGTCCAGTGAAAATTAAACATTAGCTTGTGGCTATAGAAGCCTTTATCTGTGCTTTGTGGCTAAGTACATGATGCACACATAGCTCAGTGGGCTTATTCTAGCAATGGGATCCGACAGAATAGTTGAATAATCACATACTGCACAACTTGGACCTGCAGATTGAGGCCAGGAACACAACTGGAATGATCAATGAAACTCTCAAGGATTTTAGCATGGTATTCATTCAAACACTTTGAAAAGAATGAGTCTGACCAGATAAAGCACAAGGAGTTCTGATTTCACTTGTCTTGTGTGGCTATCTCCTCTCAGTTCTCTCAATGATCCAGGAAAGAGAACCCAACCTGAGCTCAAAGTGATCCTGGTTACTGTGGATTTCAACAGGGATGTGTATATCACCCTGCAAACTTGCATGGGTTTCATTCTTTGCTCAGGAATAGAGAATGACAAGCAGAAAGGAGATAGGGAGAATTTTCCTGGACTTCAGCAACCAGGGCAAGCCTATTTCCAAGAAGGAAATTGCTAGGAATAGCTCAGAGAACAAGCTAACTACTGTCTTTATCTCATAAATGCCTACATCAATGTCTGGGTCTTAGAACTTCTCACTGCCTTCAATTAAATCAGGTTTACCTGATCGACCTTTGTGACTCATTTCTTCAGTCATACCTGCTCTCTTTGTGAATTTATCATTAGTTCACAGATTAGACCCATCCATGTTGCTTGGCCTTGCTGCATTTCAACTCCTCTGTGCTTTCCAGGAGACTACTCTAGGTAGTGTTACTGTGCATTGTAACTGTAAGCCTGTTTATCTTGTAGTATGACTTCGAAGACGTTTCTGGCCTCAAACCATTAGCATGTTTTGGTGATCTGTGTTTGAGGTAACTGCCCTGATTCTGATGAAAAAATAAAGCTCTTGCCTTTTATATGTTTTTCTCCTTCCCACCTCCTTCCCTAAATTCTGGTTCATGTAAAAGACAAATTAAAGATTTGTAAAAACAATTGTGAATGTGTGTTTTGCCCATTTTTTAAAAGTTATTGATTTATTTTACGTATATAAAAGTATTTCCTGCTTATGTTCAGTGTGTGTGTGTGTGTGTGTGTGTGTGTGTGTGTGTGTGTGTGTGTGTGGAGTGCATGAGGCCAGGTCACACATACTGAAGTTTTGGATGATTATAAGTGAACTTGTGGGTTCTTAGAACCAAACTGTAGCCCACTTCAAGACCATCAAAGGCTCTTAACCTAGGAGCATCACTCTAACACTATGTTGGCCATTTGTATCTGTAGGCAACTACTGCATTATGCATCATTGAGTTGGAGGTCCAGTGTATATCATAGATACTAGGCCTTTGTCAAGCACAAAACCTGCATAATTTTCTTGTGAATTTAAGTTATTCCTTTGTTCTTTTCATGTGATTTTACAGAAAATGATGTAATTAATTCAGTTTTTCTTTTATGGAGAAAGGTTCTGATGTCAAGTTTAAGACTCTGCATAGGTTTTTGTATCCCAATATTCTTTTTTATTCATACTAAATAATGCATAATTTATTTTTAAATTTTCTTCATTATCTATCTTGAACGAATTCTTATGATCTGTGGCAGGTCAAGGTTGACACACACACACACACACAGAGAGAGAGAGAGAGAGAGAGAGAGAGAGAGAGAGAGAGAGAGAGAGAGAGAGAGAGAGAGAGAGAGAGAGCCTTCGTTCAAACTACATTGAATTGTTTCTGTATCCATCCTATAGAAAGAAAATGTGCATATTCAATAATTATTGAGTATGCTATGGACAAGACCCTGTGCATATATATTCAGTTTACTGATAAACATATATGCGAGGCAAAAGTATATGGAAGGAAGGACATTTATTCTTACATGGCAAAGAAATTCTTCTTACAAAACATAGATTACAGCATGGAGATGATACCTACTGTCAATGATAAAGACCTTATCATTGAAGACATAGGTTAAATATGAATGGTTTTACCACAACCTAAGTGAACCATTTATTTATATTTTTTCATGTTTTCTTCCAAAATTCCTGCCTAGTTTCCACTCAGTAACTAACAGAACCAAAAACTGTCATAAGAAAAACAGTGCTCACCAACCACCACATAGGAACCATATGCAAAATATACACTGTAAAAGTGGGGGGGGGGGAAGTAAGCATGCATACTCAGAAAGCCTGTAGAATGATTTTACTAAACCACATAGGCTTTTGTATATATACTTCATAATATGGGATAGGCCTTCTAAAAAGAAAAAAATCTTTAAAGTATTATTAACTCATAGTCATTATAGAAAGTGAAAAGCTTCATTTAACATTTTCATTAAAGTATGTCATATAAATTGACCTTATTATCATTCTGTCTCATTCTTCTGCTACTACAACCATCAGTATTTTTGAAGAGTTATAATATAAACCAGTTAAAGAATAGCTATCTTCTATGTGATTGTTACTCTTGTCAAATTGACTAACATAATCTTCGTCAAATAAATGGCACATATATAAAAGCCCTTTCAAAATTTCAGTAAAGACTCATAACATTTAGCCTAACTATCCTACCAATTTCATTAAATACAGTCATAAGAATATGATTGTGACACGATTGTGCTTTTTCTTTAAACCYGTTTTCTAAATTTAGTTAACTTTTAGATTTATTTGCTACTTTCAAATCTATATAAATTGTTGCATTACTTTGTATTATACTGAATTAAATCTGCAGAAAGTGTTGAATATATCCTTATTTCTTATTTTTAAAATATTATATCGTTTTGATATTTAATGGAAGATTTCAGATAAATAGTATTCATTGGCTTACAAAAATTGTATTTTGCTCACAGTTGGCTTAAAGTTTATTTTTTAATCAAGAACGGGTTTTGTTGATAATCTATTTAAGCTTAAAAAATGCTATGGCTTAGAATGAAATGTATATTTGTATGCTTACATGCTTAAGTGGAGCTTTTAAAGGGTAAAGTGTCCTTATTCTTAGGATTTCTTAAAATTTATAGGAAGAGATGAAATTAAGCAAGTTGACTCATTTCCTATAGGACTTAAAATAATGAGGCCTGTTTTTGGACCCAGGATTTCTCATTTATCTCTTACTTACCTAATTCAACCTCTTTACCTTTTCTTGTTTTCATGTTGTAGATAGCCCTGGGCTTGTATTTTGATGCTAATTCCACTCCTCAGAGGGGCTACAGATGAGTTGCCTCATGAACCTTCTCACCACCTTAACTTCTCAAATATAGGCTTGAGCCAATGATTTGGCAGGAGGAAGTGGGAGGAGCTGAGAATTTGGGGAGAAGCAACGGGGATAAACAGGAAGGGGCTGGAGCTACAGGAGATCAACAGAGAGGTGGCAGAGGGAGAGGAGGCTCTTGGCCTGGAGAAACCACAGGTTATATGGGATAATATAGATGGAAATAGAGTAGTGTGGTGGGAGGTTGCCCAATCTAGGCTTGTAGCTTGTTTTGTTGACTGTTGAGCTTTCTTTTACCAGGGAATTGGGATGGAAGCTAAGTAGCAACAGAATGTAAACTGACAATATATTTCTACTGTACATTATTACTGTGATAGTACAAAGAGAATGTAAAATAATTCAGAGAAAATTAATACCATAAATGATGAGATGTTCTATAATTAGAATATAGAATTCCTCAAATTTATGACCTAATTATCTTCCTCCTTTTCTTAGGCATAATCTAATAGATTAGGTTTTTGTACTTGACAATAAAAGCCATAAAATTCAATTTTTATGAAAATAAATAAAATTAAGCCACAAAGATACTATTTCACAAACACTTATTGAATATGTAAATTCAACTGTAGCAGCATAATGTTTTGATATCCAACAGTGAGAAATTTCTCTTTAATTTTCCTTACTCTCATCTACTTTCAATAAATAATATTCAGAGAGATGATAAAAAATAATAATCACACTCTATTTTTCCTAGTTTTACATGATTTGGAATAGTATCTACTGAAAGTATTCTTGGGCTCTTTGGGTTTCAATAACAAAAAAAATATGTAAATGAAAAAAAATTTTCTGTTTATTTTGAATCCCATGATGATTACTATAAATGCAACAAAGCAAAATAATCCAACAAAAAATTCACAATTATTTAGATCTGGTTTATAATGTAAAATATATAAAATCATTGCTAATTGAGAAAAAAGAAAAATTAAAAGCAAGATTGTAGGACATAAGACATCTGGTTATAAGTTCACCAGGTACTACAGAATGCCAGTAGACTGCATGTTTATAATTTTTTCTACCTATAAAACATTTTTATTGGATATATTCTTTATTTACATTTCATTTCCATTTTCCTGGTTCCCCGCTCCTCAAATGTCCCACATGTCCTTTTCCCTCCCCCTGTTCCCCTATCCAACCCTTCCCATTTCCCTGTTCTTGTATTCCCCTACACTGCTGCATTGGGCCTTTCCAGAACCAGGGTCCACCCTTTCCTTCTTGTCGGACATCAATTGGTATGTGGATTGTGTCTTTGGTGTTCCAAGATTCTAGGCTAATATCCACTTATCAGTGAGTACATACCATGGGTATTCTTTTGAGACTGGGTT
>BDUI01000056.1:720121-751503 GCA_002335545.1 Apodemus speciosus | reverse complement strand
GCTCAGGTGGCGACCGCTTGCAGCTCTGAGCTGAGGCAAGATGGCCCACTTTATTTTTTAAAAAGGCACCTTTCACTGTTTTTAAAAAGGTAAGTATTGTCAATTATCTTTTTAAGTTAATTTGCCTCTTAGTAGATTTTTCAAGATGTTTTGGACAAGTGAATCTACATCTAAGACCCTCAAACTAGTCAACCGCAGCAGCAAATTTACAGAGTCTACTTTGAGACTCCTCTTTGAAAACTGGTGCATGCAATGCTGATGGTGCTTGACTATTGAAATGATTGCCTTCAGGAGATAGGCAGTCCTGTAATTCTCTGGTTATCAATATATAGGCTATCAATTCTCTGGTGAATGGCCATTGTGTGATCATGTGCTTGCAACTTGAGTAGCAATGGAGAAAGCAAAATGTATAACAGTTTCCAAAAATGGCTGTGCAAATATCCTACCATGGAAAATTGAATGATGTGACAGAGCAAGAGAAGAGAAAAATTAACTCAAGATTTAAAAGTACAAATGCAGTTATTTAAACTGTGGGTATGCTCATCAGTTTTAATCTCATTTGTTCCTTTTACTTTTATGTAAATTCTTCTCTTATTTCTCTTGCATTCATAATGAGAGAATATTCATAGCTGTTCTTTCTGTTTCTGATGAAGACTCAATTAGTAAGTAGAACTTATATAGTTCTTAGATCGGGCAACATAGATGAAGCATGATCAGTAATATGAGCTAGTAGCCAGCTTTCAATTGTCTTATTAAAGTCAATAAGTAAGACCTATGTATGACTAGGTTTAAAATTAGAGTCCTTTTCTCTTTTTCTGTAGCCAAATATTAGTGTTAAAATTCTATGATACAGAACTTCTGGAGGAACTGTGACTGGATCTCTGGCCTCTAGGCTGTGAGAATCATATGTTAGGGATAAATTCTGAGAATCAATTTTAAGACTTGGTTTGTTACAACTCACTTTAAAAATAACTAATATCTTCAGATAGTACCCATTGTATCCATCTGATGATCTTTAGTGCGGAAAAATTACTTTTTTCTGGGAACTTAATGTCAGACTAGGGATATCCCTGATGTTTCTTTCTTACTGAGTGAGAAAATTTTGAACATACTCGGGTTTCTTCCCATTGCTCACCACTGTCAATATAACTACTAATGTGTGTTGTTTTCTCAGGTGTTAAATATGTAACAGGTCAGTAAAACCAAAGCAGGAAAGAATGTAAGGGTAGTCTGTTATCCAACATCCACTCAAGGGGACATCAATTCGGTCTGGAATTAATATCTAACATCAAGAAGCCTCCATTGCTTTCCGGAGAGAGATTCCATCTAAAGTTCTTAGTCTACTCAGGACTTTTGTTTATGTGTTTGGTTGATTGGTTGGAAGATTTTRTTTTGTTTTGTATGGTTTATCTGACTATGAACAAAAATACCTCTGCACATGTCTTCTTTCTGTGTCCTCTTAATTATGATTGCTATTTTATTTCTCTTCTTATATATTCAAGTCATTCAACCCATAAACATCTGTTTAAGGTGAATTCTGAATATCCCTTATATTATTGATGATCCAAAAGTATATCTTTTAAGACATAATTCAGAGCTTATTTCTATAATTGATTCTTGCATATATGAAATAAATAGGTTTTATTGTAACTCAAAGACATGTTATATATCTTGTCCCTGTTTAGAGGAGGCCAACTATGTTGGTTTGTAGAAATAAACACTGATCAAGTCTGTTATATTGTAACTGACTACTGTTGTAGATAGCGTGGGATATTTGGTGATAGAACAGTCAGTGTATAGTAGTACTGTAGAAGGATTCTGGTACATGCACATGGCCTTCTTAAAGAGTGTATGCATCTCACAAAAACATGCAAAGTTTAATTACAGCTAGTGAATAAAGCTCATGAAAATTTGTGACAGGTTCAGGTTTCTTGATGATGCAAGAATTAATATGCTTTTTCATCACAGAAGAATAAAGCATAGAAGATCAAGGTCTAAGTAATCAAGGCAAAGCATTTGAGTAGTGAATAATCAGGGGGGATACAATGGATTATAGAATGATAGCATCTTCACTAAAAGTGAGAGTAAATAGCAAACTAAGGACTTAGTTAAGATTCCTAGTGTTTCTGAGGTACTTTGAAGACCTTCAAAGTCTAAAATAATTATTAGAATAAAATAAAAAGATATAATTGGGGGAGAGACTTAGCAGTCCAGAACTGACAAGAAGGATGTCCATGTAGGTCCTGATCGTAAAGTAAGGACATGAAGTAGGATGGAAGAGAGGATCACTGTAGGATAGTAAGTTAGTAAAGCTCACGTGTAAAGCTATGTAGCTAGATGAACCACCTCCAAGAATGCTTAAGCCACCAATAAGGGCCAGAGGTGACTAAAGAGAGAGCCTGACATCATAGAAGAGTCAAGAGCTGAACCACTCAAGGACCACTAGGAATGTGACCAGCAGGATAAATTATATAATCCATATCCCCAGCATGCACTCTTTTTAGTGTACATGTATACACTGGATAAGAAAAAGAAAGAAAGTTGCAATAATTAAGTACAGTTTAATGTATTTGTCTATTTATAGAATAAGCATTTTCAATATCTGGTATAGCCAATGTTATTTATAAATGTTTGGAAATCACAATAGAGCAAGTAAAACATGGTTCGTCAAAAGACAGAATGACTTCCCTTTAGATGATGTCCATGTAAATATTGCTTCCTTTGCTCAGATCTAAATCTAAATTAAAAGAAAAAAAAGATACATCATACAACAAAGGAGATGTAAAGGTCCCTATTACTTGTTATATGACTAAACAGAATATGCAGAAATGGACATTCTGAAAAGATGGCTGAAATAATGACAGGAGTGTAGACAGAAAGGTGATAGTGCTAAGAGGGAAGAGAATTGCCAAGTATAGAGAACAATGAAAAGCCTGGACCATCAACCTCCCACTTCAGAAAATTTTCAAAGCAAATACCACCTGCCTGTCTTGACTCTGGACAGTGATGATGTATAGAAGAAAAGAAAAATTGGAATGTGAAGATCAACAAGAAACTTATCATTTATACCAGTTCTGTTTTCTTTGGTGGTTCACGAGGTGAAAAATGAGCTTATACAAAATGAGTGGAAGACAGTTTTGAAAACCTTCCTTCTTAACAGTCTTCTGTTGTATCCTCTTTACTGTGGAAAGATCTGGGCTGAGAGTAACATTTTGTTTTAAAATATAACTACATTGAATGGCAGCATAATTATTCACAATGAATGATTTGTCAATGTGATTTCTGTTTACATTAAATAATTCATGCTCCCATTAACACTTTCCCATCAATGTACTGTAACTGGAAATGAAATAATTGATATAGCCCTCACAAATGACATTATATAGGTAATCTATTGTGGTAAAGACTGGAAATCAAGTAAGAACAATGGAGCTATATACTAGTAGACAAAAGGAGAAATGGCAAAATATCTCTGCCAAAAAACTGCCTGTCCTTCTAAGCACAGCAATGAAATCCAACAGTTTTTTTTTTTTTTGCAGTAAATAGAGAATGGGCATAATCAATGTAGCTAATTTTTAATGTGAACATTTCCATACGGAGTAGATTAGATCACACCCAGACTGCCTCCTCAATAGGAAAATGAGGAAAATAGTTCTGCAGTGTGAGGACACTGGTAATTCATATTGAATGGTCAGAGGTATTGATGAATCCATATCCTGCATTGTGAGAACAGGGCAATGTAATTAAGCAAAGCCAACTCCTAGATTTTTCTCTTGCATGTCTCTTAATACTGATTGGCTAATGACCTGTGTGGTATGCTAACTTCATTTTTTCCTAGAAACAAAATCACATTATCAGTCTAAGGTCCTTAGATATCATTATTTTGTTTTTAGGCTTCATATAAGTACATTTTCTCTGATGCATGTCATTGCCAAACACATGCTCATACAACATGCATCTACTAAGAGAAATGACCATATTAAGTGTTATGCAGTTGTTTTTGCATTTCACTAAATAAGAAGCATTAAGCAAGTCTCTAATGTGATCATGGGTCTCCCTAGCAGAGTAGCATATCTAGTACTGAAATGATGTGAATCTCTTCCTTTGAGAATAGTGGGCTTTGATTGTGTGACCACTTTCAATCTAATAAGGATTTGTTTTCTCATTTAAAATCTAAAAAACTTCATGGTGATCCTGACTTTTCACTTACTTTACTGAGCATTTAAACTAGATCTCTAAATTCATATTTGGCTTCATTTTAGTGCGACAGTCCCATTTCTTTTGTTCCTGATTTGTACATTTTTTTCAAATTTTTGCAAATTTCTTTCTTTTTTATTGGATATATTCTTTATTTACATTTCATTTCCCTTTTCCTGGTTCCCCGTCCCCCAAAGGCCCCACATGCCCTTTTCCCTCCCCCTATTCCCCCATTCACCCCTTCCCACTTCCCTGTTCTGGTATTCCCCTACACTGATGCATTGTGCCTTTCCAGAACCAGGGTCCACTCTTTCCTTCTTGTCGGACCTGATTTGTACATTTTATATTATATATTAATATGATATATGCATTTTTGTATCATACCTTGTCTTTTTAATTAGTATGATATAAGTAAAGGGGTTTATATTATTCAAATATTATAATGATGTTGATGATAATGATGATGATGATGATGATGATGATGTAGAAAAAGAGCCAAAAAAGCAAGGATACTTGAACTTCTACCCCAGTCACAGGAAGTTTTGTTCTATGATTCCATTTTGTCCTGTCTCTGGGGCTCAGTTTAATCCACTAGATTGGGTTATTAAAAACTCTGATTTTACCATGAACTCAAGAAACATCTCTTCATAAAAAAGACAGAAGATGCTAACAACACCAACCCATAAATCATAAGGGAGAGTATTGCAGACATGCTTTGTAGCACAGCTCTAGGGATGAGTAAGTGAAATTGCCAAAGGCACCCTGGATAGAATACTAAGGCTATGTGATTCAGCCACATTTTAGTACACTTCCCATTTGCTAGATATATCCCAAAGAAACAGAAAAATTACCACAAAATGAAATATAACATATTGCCTGGAAATATCTGCCCAAGAAGAATTTTGTTACTGCTCTCAACAAGCTAAGCATGCTTTGAAAACTCATTTAGTGAAATTAAATAGCATTCCTTCAAATTAACAAAATGTAAACTTTGCAGTATTATTTAGCAAAAGAGTATGTTCAAAGATATGTTTCATGTGGATTTAAAATATTTGATAGATAGCTCAGAGACATATATGTATATCTTAAATAGTTAAATATGCAACTATATTTAGCTAAAGCATACACATTATTAAAAACATGATGTCAAATTACAGATTGTAATCAATAAATCATAAATAGAAATGAAAAGTTTTGCTGAACTCAATGCAAGTCTTAACTGTGAAGGTGCCTAATGCCTTCTAATGGCAGTTCATTATATAAAACATGAAGTATTTTAGTCAATAATACCATAGAAACAATAAAATATGATAAAACTTTTCTATTTAGTTACATTTTAAAATCTACACAATTGAAACCTTTCACAGATGGTTTTTGCTTGTGGTGTATTTTGCCATCCACTTTTAAAATACAACTTCAGAAAAGTAGCAGATTATATAATCAACATGTAAAAATCAGTAGTCTTTCTATGCAGTAACTATTAACTTGCTGAGAAAGAAATTGGCTAAAAGAAATCCACAGTAGATTGAAAGAATACACATAGTATAAGAAGTAAAAGATCTCTACATTGAAAACTAAAGATACTAAAGAAAGAAATCGAGATGGCACCAGAGCTTGGAAAGGCCTTACATGGTCATAGACTGATAAAATTAATATTGTCAAAACAGATACATTACCCAGAGCAATCCACAAATGCAATGCCATCCTAATTTATTTCAATCAAATTACACTCTTCACAGAAGTAGGAAGAAAATAGTTTTATAATCCTTATAAAAACACAAACAGTTGCAAGTAGACAAAGCAATGTCAGTTGGAGCTGTCATAACATTGAATTTCAAATTGTCCTAAAAACCCATAGAGAAACAGCCCTGACACAGTACTCATATGATGCATTTACAATTTACATACATATTGTCAAAAAATTCATGAGCATAAAATAGAATGAAATTAATTTTAAAAGTTTAGAAAATGTATTCAGCATTTTTAGTGATCAGGAAGACAAAAATTGAGCATACATTGAGATCCCATTGCAACCCAATCAGATTGGCCATCACCTAGGAAAGGAACAAATGGACAAAGAAACAAAAATGCTAGTGAGAATGTAAGCAATACTAGAACCACTAGTCACCAAAGACATTTTCATAGAAGTTCCTGAAATAACAGAGAATCTAATTATCATACGCTGCAACATAGTACCACTTTCTAAGTCAGGATACAATTCAAATAGTTGCACATCCATACATACTATTGCAATATTCACAAGCTAAGATATGGAGCAAACCTCAAAGTGTCCCACAATATCAGTGAATATGGACATTATGGCCCACATATGATGGAATTATACTCAGCTGTGCAGAAGCATGATCATGGTATGTACTGGGAAGYGATAGATTGGGGTAGGAGAAACCATATATTTCTTGATACTCCTATTCAAAGAAAAATATTAAGTGACAATTTCTTCATATTTCTTTGGATTTATCTTGATTTCTTGTATCTTATTTTGTCCTGTTCAGTTGAGCTCTCTTGTAGGCCTTTCTTTCCTGAAAAGGAAATTGGGGGAAGTAGATCTGGGGAAAAGAGGGGTGGAGGGAGGTGTGAAGAGCAGGGAGGGAAGAGTGGTTGGTGTAGTATATGAGAAAGGAATCTCTTCAGTTGCAAATAAATAAATAGATAAATAAATAAAATAAYTTATCCATCACACTGGCCCATGGGAAATTTCCTTAGTTAATGATGAACGATCAGTGTAGATCGTTTTGCACCAGGCCTGTGGTCTTGGATAAAGGTTCAACCAGTTGACTAAGCTATGATACATGATAGTCAGGACACGAAAACAATCTAGATGTCTGTTATCAGATTAATAGATGCAATGAGCCACATACATAAAACAGATTATTGCTCAGTATTTTAAAAAATCTCTATAACAGTATGCAACAGTATGAATGAACGTGTAAAGACACCATACTTCATGAATTATCCAGTGACAGAATTTCAAGTAAAGAAGCTTTCCACTTTCATGAGGTCCCATTCATCAATTCTTGATCTTAGAGCAAGAGTCATTGGAATTCTGTTTAGGAAGTTTCCTCCTGTGTCAATGAGTTAAAGGCTCCTTCCTACTTTGTCTTCTATTAGATTGATTGTATCTGGTTTTATGTTGTCCTTGATCCACTTGGACTTGAGCTTTGTGCAAGGTGATAAATATGGGTCTATTTTCATTTTTCTACATACAGACAGCCAGTTAGACAAGCACCATTTACTGAAGTTGCTTTCATTTCTCCATTGCATATTTTTGGAGTCTGTCAAAAATCAAGTGTCAGTAAGTGTGTAGGTTTATTTCTGGGTCTTCATTTCTATTCCATTGATCAATGTGTCTGTCTCTGTACCAGTACCATGCAATTTTTATCACTTTCTCTGTAGTAAAGCTTGATATCAAGAATGGTGCTTCCCCAGCTGTTCTTTTATTGTTGAGAATTGTTTTTTTTGATATTCTGGGGTTTTTTTCTGTCTTTCCAGATGAATTTGAGAATTGCTCTGTGTCTTTGAAGAGTGGCTAAGATCAAACTCTCAGGTAACAACACACGTTGGAGAGGATGTGGAGAAAGAAGAACACACCTTCATTGCTGGTGGAATTGCAAACTGATAAAACCACTCTGGAAATCAATCTGAAGTTTCCTCAGAAATTTGGAAATAGATCTACCTGGAGATCCAGCAATACCACTCTTAGGAATATACCCAAAAGATGCACCACCATGACATGTGTACCACTATGTTTATACCAGCCTTATGTGTGATAGCCAGAAGCTGGAAATAACCCAGATGTCCCACAGTGGATGAATGGATACAGAAAATGTGGTTCATTTACACAACGGAATACTACTCAGCTATTAAGAACGAGGACATCCTAGGTGTTGCAGGCAAATGGATAGAACTAGAAAATATAATCCTGAGTGAGGTAACTCAGACCCAAAAGGCCATGCATGGTATGTACTCACTAATAAGTGTATACTAGCCAAAAAAGTAGAGAATACACAAGATACAGTCCACAGAACTCAAAAAGGTCAACAAGCTGAAGTACCCAAGTGAGGATGCCTCAGTCCCACTTCAGGAGAGAGAACAAAGCAATCACAAGAGGGGAGGGACCGAAAGGCGACTGGGGGTGGAGGGGAGGTAGGAACCTGATCTGGTATTGGGTGAGGTAAAAGGACTAAAGTCTGGAATGTCATCAGAAAGAATGGAAACAGGCAACCTAGGAAGGTAGGAGGTTATAGGGATCTTCCAGAATACACCAGAGACCAGGGAGTTGGGAGACTCTCAGGATTCAAAGGAAGGGACCATAGATGAAATGCCTGACAGTAGGGAAAGCAGGAAGACAGGGCATCAAATGAGGGAGAGGGGTGCCATCCCACAGTCACAACTCTGACCCATAATTGCTCTTGTCTGAAAGAATTAAAGGGATGGAAATGGAGAGGAGCCTGAGGAAAAGAATGTCCAGTGACAGGCCCCAAGTGGGATCCAGCTCAAGGGGAGGTCCCAAAGACCTGACACTATTATGAAGGCTATGGAGTGCTCACAAAAAGGGACCTAGCATGACCACACTTCAGAATATCCAACAAGCAGCTGAAAGAGTCAGATGTAGATACCTGGACCCAACCAATGGACAAAAGCTACTGACCCCTGTGGTTGAATTATGGAAAGGCTGAAAGATGCTGAGGAGGAGGGTGACCTTGTAGGAGGACCAGCAGTCTCAATTAACCTGGACCGCTGAGATCTCTCAAACACTGAACCAACAAACAGGCAGCACACATCAGCTGATAGGAGGCCGCCAACATATCAGCCAAGGAGTGCTGGGTCTGTGTTCAACCAGAGATGATACACCTAATCCTCAAGAGCCTGGAGGCCTCAGGGAGTTTAGAGGTCAGCTGTGGTGGGGCTGGGGACATCCATGTGGAGACAGGGGGGTAGGATGGATGTATGGGATGTGGAACAGTCAGAGGGAGGACAAGGGGTAATAAAATTTGGAGAGTAAAAAAATTAAATAAATTAATAAAATTATCCAAAGGTTTAAAAAATAATTTCAAGTACAACTCATTAGTTTTGTTGTTGTTGTTTTATGTTTGATCTGTTTTTATAGTGTACTCTTTATTCCCCTCCAGTTTTGCAATCCAACACTTCCTAAAACCATTCCTCCTGCAATGTCTACAAGAGGATGGCCCCACACCCCTCACATCCTGCCAGGCTTCCCCATTACCTGGGGCCTCAGTTCTCTCGAGGGTTAACCATGTCTTCTCTTACTGAGGCCAGACCAGGCAGTCCTCTGCTGTATATGTGTTGGGAGCCCAGACAAGCTAATATATGCTGCCTGGTGGGTGGCTCAGTGTCTGCAATGTCTCAGGGATCCAGGTTAGTTGAGACTCCTGGTCTTCCTATGGGGTCACCCTCCTTCACGACTTCTTTCAGCCTTTCCATAATTCAACTACAGGGGTACCCAAATTAAGATGATTGGTTGAGTGTAAATATCTGTTTCTGTCTTACTCAGATGCTTGTTGGGCCACTTGGAGGATAGCCATGCTAAGCTCCAGTCTGTAAGTACATAGTATCAGTAATAGTGTCAGCCCTTTGAGCCTCCCCTTGAGATGGGTCCCAGTTTGGGCCAGGCACTGGACATTCTTTCCCTCAGTCTCTTCTCTATTTTTGTCCATGCAGTTCTTTTAGACAGGAACAATTCTGGGTCAGAGTTTTTGACTTTGAGATGGCAACCCCATTCCTCCACTTGATGCCCTACCTTTCTACTGGAGGTGGATTCTATAAGTTCCCTCTCTCCTCTGTTTGGCATTTCATCTAAGGTCTTTGAGACTAGGGATTCTCTTTCTTCCTGGGTCTCTGGTACATTCTTGAGGTTCCCCCCACCTCCCATCTCCTGAAGTTGTATATTTCCATTCATTCTGTTGACCCACAAGGCTTCACTCATGGTCCCTCCTCCCAATACCTGATCATGTTTCCCTTTTCCCCTGCCCCTGTCCCTGCCCCTCCTTCTCCCCTCTCCCAGCCAGTTCCCTCCATCCCTCTGCACTCTGTTTCTTATCCCTCCAAAGTGGGATTAAAGCATCCTCACTTGGGCTTTTCAGCTAATTAATCTTCTTGAGATCTGTGGATTGTATCCTTCATATTCTGTACTTTTTTTGGCTAATATTCACTTATTAGCGAGTATATACCATGCATGTCATTGTGGGTCTGAGATACCTCACTCAGAATGATATTTTCTAGTTCTATCAATTTGCCTGCAAAACTCATTATGTCCTCAATCTTAATGGCTGAATAGTATTCCATTGTGTAAATGAACTATATTTTCTGTATCTTTTCATCCACTGTGGGACATGTGGATTGTTTCTAGCTTCTGGCTATCAAAAACGTAAGGCTGCTAGCACTGACTGATTTTCCGGTGGTCCCAAGTTCAATTTCCTGCTGGCTAGTTTTATGTTAACTTGACACAAGCCATTTAAAAAGAGAGGACCTCAATTGAGAAAATGCTCAAGAAGATTAGAATGTTGACAAGCCTGAGGAGCTTTTCTTGATTAATGTAGCACAGGGCTGACATCACACTTAGGAAGATCATGCTTCAGTCTCCTCAGTGTGAAGACCACCTTGAACAAGAATTCACAATGTATTTTTGCTTTTTAGTAAGTAATATTTTCTTGTGGTTGGTTCCATCCAAAGGCCAATGATCCTGGATACTATAAGAAAGCAGGTTGGATAAGCTTGGGAATTAGGCCAGGAAGCCTAATATAGAACCTTAAAATGAAAGAAGACTTTCCTAAGTTATTTGATCATTGTGTTTTACCATATCAGTAGAAATAAGTCACTGCCTGATTTTATTTATGTGAATAATCTAAAAATGATTCAAACGTATATACACAAATAACAATTACACTAATTTAATTAGATGAGACAAATCATCGTATGGAAAACTCTGTCTGAACAGTAGTAAAAAAAAAACTTTGAGTATATAATAAAGCAAATATAACATGATTCATTCATAATAATGTTTTCTTACATGTAATATGTGAAGATATGGATAATTAAAGGCAATCTGGATATATATATATATATATATATATATATATATATATATATATATACAGCCACTTGTTTAATAAAGGAAATATTACTTACTAAAAAAGCAAATACACTGTGAATGCTTGTTCACAGTGGTCTTTGCACTGAGGAGACTGAAGCATGATCTTTCTAAGTTTGATGTCAGCTCTGGGCTAAAAAGTAAGACTATGTTTTCAGACAAAAGCAAATATCAAAAGAAAACAGCGTATGTATAACAGCTTTATTAATTATAATGATAAACTATGAACAGTCTAAATGAAACAAGTAGGAAAATAAATGATGATAGTGAGCATATCTGTGAATACTATCTCAAAATAAGAAAAATAAACTCCAAAATCATCAGAGCACAGATAAACCTCTGCATGATAATAGTTACCAAACATTAAAGAGTTAAAGGAATCAGGTTATTTCATGAGTGCTTTTACAGACACACATTAGAGTAAGTGATCTCTGAGGACAGAAACCATGATAATTGTTCGTGATGATGCTGCTATACCGAACAGGAAAGAAGAATGCAGTCACTTTTCAGAGTGTATCCTGGCACTTCGTAATTTGGTTATCTGTCAGCATGAATGCATAAACTTGCTAAATTTTACCAATTTATAAAACTGAGAATTGTTCATTTTACTGTATGAAATTATAACCCCCCAAATCTAGAATCTGTGCAGGTTAAGATTCAAGCCTCCCTCCATTCTTGTGTGCATTCTTGCACTACCATTCAATGCCATCAAGTCTACTATTAAAAGATATTTTGCCTTAATAATTACAATCATACTAATTTCAAAAATCTTACATCTGACTGTTTCAATTTTTACTTATCTCAGGCTATTTGTTTCAGGCTTTTCACTTGTTCACGCTGCTATTCCCAAATATATAGGAATAATATTCTCCATCACTTGGGAGTCTCTATCATATGAAATCAACTTAAATTATGTTTTTTAAAACTGAATGCTTAGCACTCTCTGTCATCCCCATTTCCTTCTTTTGATTTCTCATAGTTTGGTCACACAACAGCTTGTCATTTATTGGTTCTTTCATGTGGGTGGTGGTTTTCTTCTCCGATTTTAATCCAAAAGCCTTTGGAAGAAATGGTGTGTGTATGTGTGTGATTTCATATGAATCATTATATACCATACACATCACATGCATATATAGATTATATATGTGTAAATGAATGACAATATGAATCTCTATATAACTATAAGGATACTTTCTAAATAATGTCCTAAGTTTCTCTTTTATTAATTGGTGAGGACAAAGACAAGGAATTCACAAAGAACATCATGACAAGGGTTCCTCCAGTTTTGTCTGATAGAATAACCAGGACTATTTTGGGAACACTGAAAATTTTAAATAATTTTTCTTCCTTTAAGAAGTATCAAAGTAGGTCAAACATCTTAATGAAAAGTTAAAGCATTTATCAACTTCTGAATTTAATTTAGCTTAATATACTAAAAATACAAACTTGCATCTCACTTGGTTTTGTTTAAAAACTACTGTAATAATACATAAAGTATCTTCTTCAGAAACAAAATAAGTGCCAAAATCTTTTGAGAAACATTTTTTTCTTTTTGAACTGTTCTACTCATTCCTGTTCTTCATGTAAAATTTGGAAATGGAAGCTTCTAGCAACTCCAACAATTTGACCAGCATCATTACAACTCTCTATCAGTAATGTATTTCAAGGAAAGTCAGAAAGAATCTTCACTTAAGCAAAGTACTGACAATATGCTTTACAATGAACTAGAAGGGACATCCCTGCTATGGCATGATGCATGTTCTAGTACAGTGTATGGCCACTATTTCTGCTCCTGGACTACTGAAACGTAGATTTCTAAGATCATACACTGCTGTAATTCAACCCTGAGCTATAAAATCCCTCTTTTGGGGAATAACAAAAGACAATTGGTAATCAGGATTATAAATAAGCTCACACCCAGAAAGCTGAAAGATTTTTGGGAGGTGGTTTGGTTTGATTTGTTTTTAGCGATTACTGACATCTTTCTGGTTTAGTCTTACTCATTGTAACACACAGCAGTCTCATTCTAAGGCCATGTTCAATTTCCTTGTTTATAATGAATATTTTCCCTGTCTGCAAACTCACTTTTTTTTCACTGTGCCTCAGTAGTGTATGGAATATATTTGTGCACATACAAACCATGAGTCTAGACAGAGTCATGTCTCCACCATTTTTCTACAGGCTTCAGAATACCATATAGAACAAGATTTCCAAGGCATGTTCCTTAAGCTTGTAAGTTGTTTCATCTGCTATAACTTAGGAATATTGGAATATCCTCTTACATAGGAACAAAAGCGAATGCTCTGTCTTGGCTATTGCAAATCGATGCTGTGGAATAATTATGAAAATTAGTAGGCATTAGAAAACTCCACTTAATGTAATATTAATTTCTTTATTCATGTATCTCTAATGCTATATTTATTTCCATTTATTTTAATTGGTTTTATTGTTTTAAAGACTTTTAAATTATATATGCACATGAGTAGGTAGGTATGTGCATGTGAGTGCAGGGTCCCATAGAGCTAGAAGAAGACATCAGAGAACATGCATCTGGAATTACAGGCAGCAGATCAACTGCCTGATGTGGGTGCTGCACTAAAACTCAGATTCTCTGGAAAAGCAGAAAGTGTTCCTAACTACTGAGACATCTTGTCAGCCCCAGCTGCTGTAGTTTTAAAAATATCTTTAAGATAATTTTATTTTGCTTGACACTAATGCAGTACACAAGTATTTTTAATTTATAAATATGTAAGAATTGTGGAAATCTAAATAGTATATTTAAATATAAAAGATAGAAGCTCCTTTTCTATATACAATAAAGACCACATTTTAGATGGGACAAAAAATTTACAGTAATATAAAAAATACTGTTATGAAAAATTTCAAATATTCACTTTGTTTTAATTTTACAAAATATCACCATTGTTATCAAGAAAAAGAGCAAGTAAAAAGATATCTCAATAAAGAGCTAGGACCAGAAAAACCATTAAATCAGAGCCATCCTCAAACTTTTCAATGAAGGTATTCATTCTAAATTAAGATGAGAGGAAACAAGAGAAAGGAATTTAGAATAGACATTTAATTGTCTCATATTGCTATTTCTTAAAAAGGGTAGTGAAAGAGTGTAAAGAGTAGACGGTGAGTGAAGTTAATAGAAGAGTTTAAAATAAGTTTTTCTACAAAAAAGTATGTGATTAATGAAAAAGAAAATGGCTGAGGCCATTTTCATATTATGACTATTATTTGTCATTTTTCAAAACACTAAGGAAAAACATTCTATCCACTCTGTTCAATATCCACATGTTTTAAAGGGTAATAGAATGACTTCTCCAAGCTTGGATTATTCCATCGACTAACTGCTATTCAAATAGAAGGCATTCATAGAAAAATAATTCCATGAATTACAGGATCACACAGTATTTGCTTTGTACTACTCTTGGTTCTAGTTAGATTACAATGCTAAATTCTGCCAGTAAAAATGTTTCAAAGAATGAACCTAATTGAGTCTAAAAGATGTAGATACACTTTTCAAACTAGCCATTCTAGAATCTGTCTAAATACTTCATTAGTTTTTCGATAAGAAAATGTAAAAAATTATAAATGCTTTAAGGTAAAACTCAACATACTCAAACCAAGAACAGTCATTTTTCTCATAAATATTTCTCATGTAGTCAAATTATAGTATGTATTCTGTCATAAATCATCACTCACAATGGAACTAGGAGCAAGATTATGTATCATTTATTTGGATACCTGAAAATTTTCTCTACCATGTGTTTTTAAACTTTTTTGAGAATTTCATGTGTGAGTACTGTATTTACATTACTTCTATACCTCCATCTCCTCCTCCAACTCCTCTTATGACTGTAGCTTTCTCTTCATATACATGCATAATACATATACATTATCATTTTTTTTGTTTTCAAGACAGGGTTTCTCTGTGTAGCCCTAGCTATCCTGGAACTCACTTCGTAGACCAGGCTGGCCTCGAACTCAGAAATCTGCTTGCCTCTGCCTCCCAAGTGCTGGGATTAAAGGCGTGCACCACCACTGCCCAGCCATTATTAATATGTACATGTGTTTAGTACTGACCACTGTGATACTGACGCACAACTCTTGCAAAGGGTGTTTGGTTTACAAACAAGTAACATCATTATCATTGTTTTAGTCATCCAAAAAATTATAGCTAGGAATATAATGCTTTGTACATGGATTTTCAATGTATTCTTTCAGTGTTCGATGCAATCAAAGAACGCAATGACAAGAGTTCCGACTTGTACAGAAAACATGATTAGGTGGCATGAGTAAATGCACTGTTGGATGACTTCCTGAAGGAAAATAGAAGCCAATCAGTTCCTCCCCTTATTAACATTTTAGAAAGAATATGTGATGCATTTCTGTCCAATTAAAGACATAAGTAAGGATTATTTCAGATGGTCAGTTACACTTTTTAACTTGTCTCGTGGGATGTTTTTATAGAAGAAATTTATGTGATCTGTTAGAATTACAAAAGGCTCTTTGAATGGGTTGGACACATGTGCAGAAGAGAAACAGCTCCTGGAAATTGCCCTTGCACAACTCAGATGCTCCATCGAGTACTGCTACAGAAGACTTGAAAAGAAACACAAGCCCACCAACAAACATCAAAAACTGCATTCTCTTATATTCACAACCTTCTCCCTTGGAAAAAAAGGAGAGCTAATCTTCTTCATTGCTATAGCATCATGGAAGGTGATTCAGACAATTTGTCCCACTGAAGTGGTAACACTGTCTAAGTCATCATATTACTATCCTGTGCATACAGCTACATTTCCTAGGTTCAGGAAGCTCAACTCCTTCTCTATTCCATCTAGTTTTTTGAAAGAAAGTTTGATCACCTTTATTTGTCCCTTGAAGTTGAATACTATACCAAAATTATTAAATTTCTAAGAACAAACCAAACCTTCTACTTAGATCCTGAGTGGGTAATTATGTTTTTCTTCTGACTGTGTCCTCTAATATCTTGGTAGTGACCACTTCATGAATCAAACTTCTGAATGTTTAGTCATGCAGACAACTAATACTGACAAGACTGCTTGACACTTAAATGTAGCTATTGTGATCACATGCTTTTTCTACTGCCCTCTCCCTACTTTAGTTCCTGTTTGGGAATTCATTTTGCCTAGCGTGCATGTCTTCCTGACAATATCATGTTTGGGTTATCAGCATGAAACTGCTCTGCTTAATAAGCCATTGTCACCAAGTACTGAATTACAGTTGAGTTTATTTTACTTCCCAAGTGCTCTCTCTTATGACTGTCATTCATATCAAACAAACTAAGAGGTAGGCAAGTTCTCAAACCCAACACATGAAGGAGATAGGAAAAATTAAAGCACACAGACTCACACTATCGAGAGGCATACCTATACATTCACTACAACAGTGACTCTTGACACTCTGCTCATTCTAATCTAGCTAATCAGATGTCATGAGTTCCTAGATTTATTCTGGAAGCCATTATACATAAATGTTGGCCCCTACATCAGCTTCTTAAAGTGGGCAAGAGACCCATCTAAATTTGAGGCCAGATGCTCCGAAACTTTTGGTTCATTATTTGTCAGGTCTTAGGGATGATCATCTTTTTTCCAAGCATACAAATAGTGTTTATAGGTATACATCTTAAGTCACCTAAAAATGTAAAGTTCAGGAGACTAGTTCTCTTACACATTTATGTTGTCTAATTTATTTTAGGAATAGAGAAACACAACTCTAATAAGGAGGGTTTAGCCTTAAAATTAATTATATAACACTCATTATAGGTCTTGAATCAATGGAGAAAATCTCATCAAAATAACTGACCAATTTCTTCAGAGCAGCCTATAAATCAGTTATGGGAAGATAAATTACCCAGACATGAAGCTATTGACAACATGTTTTTCCCAACCAAAATTCTAAAATTTCAATCAGTCCCTCTGTGTTCTTTGGTCACCAAGATTATATGTGGCTCTGAAACCAAACAAAAAGTTCTATGTAATCATTATGCTAAAGAACAAAGTTGATGTGAAGTATGTGGTGGTTAAGGGTTGATAGTATGAGTGTAGTTAGAAAGAGAAGTTTCTAGAAGACAAGGTGGTTGGCTAACATAAAGTGACTCATACCAAGCAGTAACTTCATGTTATTATTTCCTTATGAGGATGCAGAATAAATCTAAATTTTCAGGTTGTGGTATCATTTCTCATGCATAATTCAAAAGAAGCACTCAAGCATCTTTTTATGTCTTAAGGATAAGAAAAATCTCAGAAAAAGGTCTAAGTGGCTTTGTCAGTTTGTAAGGAATGAACCATGTTCGATTTAAACATCTGAGCAAACACTTCAACTTGCATATGATTTGAAATCCAGGCACAGGAAAAGAGATTTTTAAAATGAAGATTTCTTATCTACAAGACAAATGTACATTAGAAAACCAGAGGCTAGGAACAACTGATCTTTCAGTGAAAGAGAGGATAAAGTAGCACCAGAAAAGCTGTTGACTTCCCTTGATGAAGCGTTCACACTAAACATTAGAGCAGTATTTTAGCCATGACACTGCTACATGTGCTATCCTATGTATGGCTACCCTAAGCCTTATAGCACGACTGGCAGCATCCCTGGGCTTTGCCAGAAGATGCTTGTCCAGTAACATCTTTGCTTTCAACCTACCAGATATATATATGTGACTGTCAATACTATTTTCCCATTTACCAAATATCTTCTGGCAGCTCCTATTCAGATGATCATATTCTGAGCCTGGTTTCCTGATAGCACCATAATGCCATTATGTTCATGAAGCCTTTCTTTTCCTTTTCCTTCCCCTCCCCACTGGACCCCATGGTGTGCTTTGGTTTTTGACATAGATTCTGAAAGTGAAGCTTACTATATTTTGAGTATCTGTCAGGTCACAAAATTCTATTCCTCTCACCTCTGCCTCTTTTCCTATTGTGTTGGTACTATAGTCATTTGCTTACTAGTCCCAGTCCATTAATCCAATTTTTAGGGAAAATGAATATAACTTATTATTTATTAAAAAAGAAAAGTTCAAAGGCTAGTCAATACAATGAAATTGGTACCTATAAATAAGGAATGTTTCAAATCCAGTGTATTAGAGATATTATTTGAGTTTCTTTTGATCTAGATAAAATGTTGTGCAATGATTTTAAAAATCTGTTCTTTAAGGTCAGGCCACCTGAGTTCAAATGTTATTTTTCACATTTAAAAACTCTGTGACCATTATTATGTTGCTTAAATTCCAACATAAGTGGTCTTCATATTAAAATAAAATAATATATATTTTCAATTAATGCTGAAATTTATAAAAACAGCCATTCCTGATGCTATGGCATGCATATATAAGGAACCCATTTTCTTTTACTAATAATAAAAGTATAAAATTTCATCAATAATCTTTATTTTAGACCACAATAGCCATTTTTTTCTATGTTCAAATATTAAAATAGAATTTGGAATATATTTCAGATCTCTAGAAATTCAAGTTTACATTTATTTCAACTTTGTTTGTGATAGAACAGTTTAAAACATAAGTGGTAGTTACTACTTTATATTTAGTTGAGCCTGGGTCCAACTAGGATAAAATCCTCTGGACACACCTGTGAGGGATTAACTGAACTTGGTTAGCCTCTTTGAATACTTCTGATAGATTTTAATTAAGCAATTAAGACCACCTAAAATGTGAGTGACACCATTACTCTGGAATGGGTCCTGAACTGAAGGAAAATAGAAAGTGAACCAATCTGGAAAGGCCCAATGCAGCAGTGCAGGGTAATACCAGAACAGGGAAGTGGGAAGGGGTGAATGGGGGAACCGGGGGAGGGAAAAAGACATATGGGACATCTGGGGGGCGGGGAAACCAGAAAAAGGGAAATGAAATGTAAATAAAGAATATATCCAATAAAAAAAAATAAAGTGAACCAAGAACAAATATGGGTCATTCCCTGCTTCATGACTCTGAATGCAGCATGAATTTAAGCTCATGTTGCCATTGCTGTGACCTTCCTACCATGATGACTTTAAACTTAAACTGTGATCCAAGTGAAATCCTTCCTTCCTTAAGTTACTTTGTCTATTATTTTATCACAGTTAAAGGAAAACTAACCATGACAATAAACTTGAACTGTGAGCCAAGTGAAATCTCTCCTTCCTTAAGTTACCTTGTCTATTAATTTATCACAGTAAAAGGAAAATTAACCATGACATATGTGAGTAGAAACCTCTCATTATTGCATTTTTAACCTATAAGAACTGGCCCATGTGTTCTCAAATATAATGATCAAGGGTAAAAAATATACATTTTTATATAGTTTATATTGATTCAGCTTCTTTGATCATACTAAAGAATACATTTAAATCAATATTTTCAAAGTAAAATTTTTATTTTTAAAATTATACCCATTTTGTGGGGCAGTACATAACAGGACTCCTATGTGGATTTCAGAGGACAACTGCAGGAATCTGTGCTCTCCTTCTTCATCCAGGGATATGAAACTGGGATAACCAGTGTTTTTAACTACTGAGCTACATCACCCATCCCTGATCGACTATTTTTTTTTTTATGAAATCATCCCTAAAATTATTTCACCTAAGCAATTGTACTGCAAAAGAATATGGACTGGGAAAGGAGAAAGCATTTGGAATGTAAACAAAGAATACAGAAAATAAAAAAAAAAAGAATACGTATTATTGAGAACAAAGTAGATGGTAGACTATTTTTTTGCTCAGTATTAAGAAAAATCACACCGGACACACTGACTGTGTATACTAAAAAGGGATATGATGGGAAACTCATTACACATAAATACAAATCATTCAAATCATTCAAGATGTCTGTCCCCAAGCATCTCCCTCCTGTTGTCTGGTAACTAATGTAGAAAATTATGTTTCATTATTCTTAAATTGCATTATAACAATGAAAATGTAACAAAAATGTTAAGCAGTCATCTTGCCAGGATACATATCATCCTGTGTTTAACTAAAAAATCATGTCTTTCCTTTTACCAAACAACACATTGCAGATCTTCTTGGTCCACCCTCTCTCAGTGACTCCTGGAGCAATTTAATCAGCTATCACTTTGAGATGACTAACTTGAGTGTATGGGAGTATAATCCATCCATCAACCAGAACAGAATACTGGTAAATAATATCCAAGACATCAATTTTCCACTAAAATGTTAACTTATCAGGGGTCTCACCAAATCCTAAAAGATACTTAAACTAGTTTAGATTCTTCTACTGGAAGCTTATTCTCATTCTATACTTGTAGCACATATTCTTTTCACTAAAGAAATATAAGATATTAAGCTGAGCATGGTGGTGCATACCTATAATTATAGAATGCTGGAGGGAGACATGAAAGAATCACTACAATAAGACATTCTTCCTCTAGCAGCAAGGTAGTGGTCACCAGGACTTGCTCACCAAGGATCATGTTGTATGTAAAAATGATGAGAGGAGAGTAGCCTAATATTTTGTAAAGCTATCCACAGGTAATTTATGTATCAATTTACCAGGTGTAGGGTTATAAGTTCCTTGTTCATTATTATTCATGCTATTGACCTCATTCAGCAATTCTGAGTTCTAAAGATACCTTTTCCAATTAGCAACTGAAGTCCAAAAAGCAACTGAAGGTTTAGTCCACTTATGAACAAACCAAAATTATAGCAAATAACATAACTCATAAACTGACTTGTATCTAATGATCTTCTCTAATTTGGCAATGTCATCTTTGTGAAATCTAAAAATTAAATTAGACTTATTTCAGCCTACAGTTAACCTTAATTATTGTTTCTAAGAGAAAAATACAATGCATATCTACAAAAATTTCATGACTTTCTTTGTCCTAAAGGTATCTAAGTTCTCAAACATAATTACTTATCATTGACTAACCAAAATATTGATCTCTACTTAGTTGTCTTGTTGTGGATTTAAACTAGTTTCCTAAGTCATTTTGATAAAAAGTAATTCTACAGAAGACAAATATGAGTATGAATTGATCTGCAGCCCTGTGCTAAAGCATTTGAAAAGAAAACAGATACCAGGTAATTTCTATGATATACCTGCAATAGTCCAATAAGCAGATTTGCCAATGGTGACCATGGAAGAAACCTTAAGCAACGTATGAGGGGTTACAGCAGAAAAGCAGAAATATCTCCAGAAACAACATGATCAAACTACAAAGCTGCAAAGTGTTAAACAGTAACTAAAAGCAATTTAGAATTAGGACCTAAGGATAAGGAACAGAGGTCTTCGAATCAGCAGGTCTGGAGAGCTGCCACAGAACCAATCAAGAGAAAAATCCAGTGTCATGATTTCCAAAGACATAATATGGAATGCAATAACTTTTCCAATTAGGCCACAGAACAGTCTGGCAGATGTCAACTGCCAGAGAACTAAACAGTTATCTATCATTTTTTATGATGTTAAAATGTCTTTGGTCTGTTAGTTTTCTCATTACTGTGATCACAGACCAAAAGTAACAAAGGAGGAAGCTTATATTGGCTCACAGTTTAAGAAGGAATTCAGTCTATTATGGTCAGGAATCCATGGCAGGCAGAATGTGATGCAACCGGTCTCTTTGCATCCACAGTATATAGATGAATGGATGGGAAGCAGTGCTGGGGTGTATACTCTCAGGTGCTCTCCCAGTGACCAACTAATTCAAGTAAGGCTCCAATTTCTTAATCTTCTACCAGCTGTCAAAACAGCATCACCATTTGGAGATTAAGTATTCAAATAAAGAACTTTTTAGGAGATATTTCACATTCAAGTCAAATAGTCCTTGTTATGCGGTATCAAATTTCAGAAATCATGATGAAAATCCTGGAGTTGTAATATTTCACAACCAAGCAGAGTCAGATATGGATGCTGTAATTACTTGCGCATGTGGAAGCTATTATTTACCAACTAAATGCTCCTGCCATTCCAATACTTTCCTACTAGGTTGCTTTCTAGCTTTTGCTTTTCTTCATAGAGGAATAACTTGCCAGTCTCCATAGGTTAATGAGATAGTTTCCCAAATTACAGCAATGAGATCTCTAGGCCCAGGTTTTCATATCTGTGTGGTATCATGTGATCACATGTACTCGTGGAAACAAAGAGAGTGTAACTTTAGATCTGACTTTCAACCAATAGTCCAGCTGTTATAACAGTAAATTTAACAGTACCCAGGGGAACAAGAAAGGGCAATGTTTAATGTAAACTAGCTTTTGGAGAAAATATGATCACTTCCTATTATATTACAAAGCAATAAAATATTTAAAGGGACTCCTTGGGGAGATATTTAATATATAATGATAAAGTTGATAGCCTGGGGAGTTCCATCCTAACCTAAGTAGAAAACAGTATTAGAGAAATTGTAGGCCAGCTATTTCCTTCAAAATTATGTAGAAAATGAATAATATAGTTAAGCTAGAATACATACTAGAATATGTATTCTGAAATTAGGTAACTCTGGGGAGAATAATCTATATTCTGTCTCATTTATTCCAACCATTTTATTTTTTACTTTTTATATTTATCTATTTTATTTTGTGTATATTAATGTTCACCTGTATGTGTATTGTACACGTTGTACAATATGTATTGTAATGTTGCAATGTATGTATTGCAAAATGTGCCTGCCTATGCATGGTTGTGAGAACACACTAGTGCTAGAAACTGAACTGTGATCCTCGGCAAGAAGAGCAAATACTTGTAATCAATGAGATATATCTCAACCCTATACATGTAAATTTTTTTAAAGATGATCTATCTATCTATCTATCTATCATCTATCTATCTATCTATCATCTATCTATCTACCTACCTACCTATCTGTATATTGTATCAAATTACATATACATATATATATATATACATATATGTATGTTATAGTAATACAATGAGTGGCTAATAACACAAGTGATGTACAAAAGTGTTATATGATGGCAATAAGCATGATATGGGATCAGAATGCGTCACAGTATTATATGAACACCTCAGACTCAGTTCTAGCCTGTATGGATCTTGTTCATAAATATATACTTGAAACAGAGAAACCTCTAATATCTAAAAAATATCTCAAATTAATATGTCAGTGTTATATTTTGAATGAGAATGGCCCATAGGGTCATATGTTTCAATGCTTGGTCCCCAGTTAGTGGAACTTTTAGAAAGGATTAAGTAGATATGGAAAATAAATACTGAAATGCCTAGAAAATACATCCCCAAGTTCTCTGTTTAATGTCTGGTTACGTTTATTATGTAAGGGCTATTCTGCAATTATGCACCATTTTATTATCTAAATATGTGTACTTAAAATTGTGTCCATATAGCATTATCAGTGTAATTATGACTACCCATGCCCTGTAGCATACTGACAATGTCTTTGATCATGTTAACTACAACAATAATAATACCAATTACCATTTCATTGAAGTTGACTCTAGCCCAGGGACTATTTTAGTTATTTTATACTTACCACATTATTTGATGGTCATAATAATCTTATGAAATAGAAGTAAAGCATTTACTCCAGGTACATAGCTATGAATATGAATCCTGGATATGAACTATACCGAGAGGATTCAAAGTTAATTCTTGTACTATTGCATTGCTATGTTTATTTCGACTCCCTCAGCAGCATGATTACAGCAAAAGGCAATTATCTATATCTGCAGAAAACAGAAATCCCTCTCACCTAGGATTATTTGTTCCTAGAGTTGTATGTTCATACTCTTCATATAGATAGGCAATAGGCAGGCAAGCAGCCAGGCAGACAGATGGATAGACAGAAAGAATATTAAGTCAAACATGAATTAGTAAATTTAATCAAGGAGGGGGAACTCAACAACTTCAAGTGAAGTTTAAAATTGCCCAGAGGGAATCCTGCAGCTAAGAACTATACAACATTTATAACATTTAAGCAGATGAGAATTAGGGGCTATAAGACTTTAGAATTCATACTGGCAGGAAGCCTCAAGCTGTGATGATGAAAGAAAACAAAATGATGCAAATTTAAGTGGGTTAAATAGAGAGAAAATCAGTAGGGGGGATCTTTAATCAAGCCAAAACTGCAAGGAGAATAGAGGTTGATGATGTGTGAATGGTTAACAATTTTATATCTACTGGAATCAGTTCTATTCAGGTGATTTTTTCTCAGTTTTTAAGTTCTTGGTAGCTTAATCTGTTAAAGCAAGACTGTGTGGGGTTGTAGGAATCATTCTCTCTCTACATGAAGAAATGTTTATTTAAAACACTCAAGATTTCAAAAGCTAAAAGGAAATTTAAATATCATCATCAGGCCACACCAAATGAAAATCAAAAGAGGAACACAAAGAGGTTAACTAAGCTTGCTTTCATCACTCTAAATGTCACTGACATAAGCTTGAATAAGATAATTATTTAGAGGCAGAATATGAAATGCAACATAGAAGCCTAATTTGCAATGTCCCTCAGAGGAAAGGACTTCAGAAAATAATGCATCTCTAGGGTTTCCCTTTAGAGAAACAAACACAAAAGAGATCAGTAAAGACAATGAACTATGTACATCACTAAAACGTTTTACAGAAAATAATTTATCACATACATTCTAAACCTTTGATCATCTCTGTATGTTCTTATTATATTTGGAGATAAGGCCAATCAGAAACATAATCTCAATTTAACACCCCTGGAGAAAGCTGCAGAATATGACTAATTAGAATTCCAAGTCTTTGAATTGTTAGACATATAATAAGAACACCATTTTCATGCTTTGTTAGAAGGTACCTTGGATGCAGCAGTCTATGTGTTCTATAGGAAGACAAAGTAGGAGTTGGTTTCCACCTTTTGGAAACACCTTAGTCACTTGACAAACAAATGTGGTGAACATTAAACCATGTTACAGAAAATATTATAAAGTGGAGTTTAAAGCAAATGAGTGCTGGGAGAAATGAAAATGCAAAAATATGAGGTGTTAAGTAAACATGAGTAGGAGACCTTGGAAGAGTCTGAATGGGGGATGACTAATGGTTAGAGCTTGTAATAAGAAGGGATCGAAAAAGTATATCATACAGGAAACACAAAGTAAAGAACTAAACACATTCCAAAGGCTTTAGATTGGCAGATCTGCTTGGGAGAAAATGCTTAAGTGTATTTGTCAATGGGAAGGTGACAACAATGATTCTAAAGGGGGAGATTTAGGCCAAAGAGACCAGATACCAGTCTTGTGCTCCAGAGTAACAGAGAGCATGATGGATTGTTTTGAATGGTTTAAAGTGTGGCAAAGACCTATTTCAAACAATCAAATAACTTTCCATAATCTTTACTGTCTAATAGAGATGAAATCTGTACTCATTACTTCATTTAAATAAACATAATTTTGTTGCTTCCAGTTTCTGTCTGTGCCAGCTGAGCTGATCATCTGCCTCAGGGATCCATACCCAAATATCACCAGGAGAGCTGACACACCTTCGAGCACAGGTAAGACCACCACTCAATATATGGATCCATCAATTTAATCCACTACACAAACCAACTCAAAGAAAAACAACACACGATCATTTCATTAGATGCTGAAAAAGCATCTGAAAATATTCAGCATCCCTTCATGTTAAAAAGTCTTGGGAAGATCAGGAATTCAAGGCCTAAACAGAGTAAAAGCAAAATACAGCAAACCAGTAGCCAACATCAAACAAAATGGAGAGAAACTTGACGCAATCCCACTAAAATCAGGGACTAGAAAAGGCTGCCCTTTCTCTCCCTACCTATTCAATATAGTTCGGGAAGTTCTAGCTAGAGCAATTAGACAACGAAAGGAGGTCAAAGGGATAAAAATTGGAAATGAAGAAGTCAAATTATCACTATTTGCAGATGATATGATAGTACACTTAAGTGACCCCAGAAACTCCATGAGAAAACTCATAAACCTGATATACGACTTCAACAAATTAACCAGATACAAAATTAACTCAAACAAAGCAATTGCCTTCCTATAATCAGAGTTTAAACAGTCTGAGAAAGACATTAGAGAAATGACACCCTTCAAAATAGCCATAAACAATATAAAGTATCTTGGTATGACTTTAACCAAACAAGTGAAAGAACTGCATGACAAGAACTTCAAGTCTCTGAAGAAAGAAATTGAAGAAGAACTCAGAAGATGGAGAGATCTCCCAGGCTCGTGGATTGGCAGGATTAATACAGTAAAAATGGCCATCTTGCCTAAAGCACTTTACAGATTCAACGAAATATCCATCAAAATTCCAACTCAATTCTTCACAGAGTTAGAAAGAACAATTCTCAAATTCGTTTGAAATAAGAAAAAACCCAGCATAGCAAAAACTATTCTCAACAATAAAAGAACTTCTTGGAGAATCACCATCCCTGACCTCTAGCTACAGAGCAATTAAGTTTAAAAAAAAAAAAAAACTGGTACAGTGACAGGCAGGTAGATCAATGGAATAGAATTGAAGACCCAGAAATGAACCCACATACCTATGGAAACTTGTTCTTTGACAAAGGAGATAAAACCATCCAGTGGAAAAAAGACAGCATTTTCAATAAACGGTGCTGGTAGTCAACTCTTAGAAGAATACAAATTGATCCCTTTTTTTTCTCCCTGTACAATGCTCAAGTCCAAGTGGATCAAGGACTGCAACATAAAACCCTATACACTGAATCTAATAGAAGAGAAAGTGGGGAAAAGTCTCAAACTCATGGGCACAGGAGAAATGTTCCTACACAGAACACCAGTGGCTTATGTTCTGAGATCAAGAATCTGCAAATGAGACCTCATAAAATTGCAAAGCTTTGATAAAGCAAAGGACTCTGTCAATAGGACAAAATGGCAATCACCAGACTGGGAAAAGATCTTTACTAATCCTACATCTTATAGAGAGCTAATTCCAATATATATAAAGAACTCAAAAAGTTAGACTCCAGAGAACCAAATAACCTTATTAAAAATTGTGGAACAGAGCTAAACAGAGAATTCTTAACTGAGGAAAAATGAAGGGCTGGGAAGCACCTAAAGAAATATTCAACATCCTTAGTAATCAGGGAAATGCAAATCAAAACAACTCTGAGATTTGTCTGTCACACCAGTCAGAACAGCTAAGATAAAAAATCTCAGGTGTCAGAAGATGCTGGCTAGAATATGGAGAAAGAGGAACACTCCTCCACTGTTGGTGGGATTGCACTGTGGGGAATAACCACTGTGGGGATCAGTCTGGAGGCTCCTCAGAAAACTGAACATAATACTACCTGAGGACCTAGCCATACCACTCCTGGGCATATACCCAAAAGATGTTCCAATGTATAACAAAGACACATTTTCCACTATGTTCATAACAGCCTTATTTATAATATTCAGAATCTTGAAAGAACTGAGATGTCTTTCAAAAGAAGAATGGATATATAAAATGTTGTACATTTATACAAGGGAGTACTACTCAGCTATTAAAAATGATGAATTCATGAAATTCTTAGGCAAATGGATGGAACTGGAAAATACCCTGAGTGAGGCCACCCAATGACAAAAGAACACACATGGTATGCGCTCACTGATGGGTGGATATTATCCCAAAAGCTCTGAATACCCAAAATACAATTCACAGAACACATGAAGCTCAAGAAGAAGGAAGACCAAAGTGTGGGAGCTTTTGTCCTCCTTCGAAAGTGAAACAAAATATTCACAGGAGCAAATATGGAGACAAAGTACAGAGCAGAGACAAAAGGAAAGATCATCCAGAGATTTTCCCACCTGGAGTTTTATTCCAGATATGGTCAGGAAACTCAGACATTATTGTGGATGCTAAGAAAGAGTTGCTGAAAGGAGCCTGATATAGTGTCTCCTCCAAGGCCCTGCCAGTGCCTTACAGATGTAGAGTCAGAAGCTTGCTGCCAATCACTGCGCTGAGTGAGGGGTCCCTAATGGAGGAGTTAGAGAAAGGACTGAAGGAGCTGAAGGGGTTTACAACACCATAAGAAGAACAACAATATCAATCAATCATTCCCCACCCCCAAAGCTCCCAGGGTCTAAGTCACCAACCCAGGGGTACATATGTCTCTGTCTGCATAGGTACCAGAGGACACCCCCATCAGACATCAATGGCAGGAGAGGTTCTTGGTCCCATGAAGGTCTGATAGATGCTGAAGTATATGGGAATCAAATGGGGGGAGATGTGAGTGGTTGGGTGAGTAGAGGAACACCTTCATAGAAGCAGGGTAGGAGGGATAGGAGAGGGGGTTTCTGGGAGGGGGGGAACCAGGTAAGGGTATAAAACTTGAAATGTAAATAAATTAAAATAAAAATATTTTTGATAAGTCAATTGGAGAAAAACCATAATTTTGATATAAGGATACAAATATTTGTATGATCTAGATGCTATTTAAAGGAAGATTGTTTCTATCGTACCTGACACTTTCCAGTTAACACATATAGCATATGATTAGAGTCTACTTAACTGATATTTATGAAATTTAGCCTTGAATTACTCCTTTGGTATAKTATATTATATTTTAATCCCAGTACTTGGTGTAGTATGTAACTTTCTCACTTCCCATGGTGCACTGCATAGGTTTCTCATAGAACCAAGTTATTTAATATTCATCCAGCTTGAGACCCTTTTTATATTTTGTTTGTATTATATGGGCCCTTCTACCTGATCCTTTCTGCTGGGTCAGACTCCTAGCTGGTCTGCTCCATTGAAGATACCATAACCTGACCCATCCTAAAGGACCCACAATACTCAGAGCAGTTGATAAGAACTCTTCCCTCCTGTACCGCCTCCCCTGAATCCCAGAGCTGCTTGGTGGACTCTGGACACATCACTGACCAAACTATCTGCCCTCCCAAGTATCACTCACCTTCTGTCCCTTCTGCCCCTTCTGCCCCTTCTGTCAGGTCCTTTCTGATGGAGCAGACTCCTAGCTGGTCCACTCCCATGAAGATAGCACATCCTGACCCATCCTAGAGAACCTGAAGCACTCAGAGCAGTTGAGGAAGCACTGCATTCAGAGCAGTTGAGGATCCCCTGCATTCATAGCAGTTGAGGACCCAATAGCTGCATTCAGCTATTATGACAACAACTTGACTGGTCCACTGAAGACCCAAGAGTCTGAAGGCCTCCCATGAGGTCCAGACAGGGCAACAGATCAGCAGCTTTTCTGCCCCTGTGAATAGCCCCCATTTAGAAGACTCCACATGTGGTCTGCTACAGCCAAGACTGCAGGCCTACTAGGAGACCTGAAACAACCCAGGGACAAAAGAGGCAGACTCCAGAAAGTCACCCAGACCAACAAACACAAGGGATATCGAGATGGAAAAAAGGCAAGCACAAGACTTAAGCAACAGAGGCCAATATACATGGGCAACATCAGAACCCAATTTTCCCATCACAGCAAGCTCTAAATACACCATCAGGCCTGAAAAAATCAGGAATCTGTCCTAAATATCAATAAGTCACTGAAAGAAATACAGGAAAATGCAGGTAAACAGGTGAACAAATTGAATAAAGTGATCCAAGACCTAAAAGTGGAAGTAGAAACAATAAAGAAAACACAAATGGAGGCATTCCTGGAAATGGAAAACCTAGGAAAGAGGTCAGGGATAWTAGATGTAAGCTTCACCAACTGAATATAAGTGATAGAAGAGAAAATCTCAGGTGTAGAAGATACTGTAGAAGAGAATGACATAACTGTCAAAATTGAAAACATAAAAAAAACTCCTACCCCAAAGCATCCAGAAAATTCAGGACACAATGAAAACACCAAATCTAGGAATAACTGGAATAGAGGAGAACAAAGATTCCAAGTCAAGGGACCAGAAAGTGTCTTCAACAAAATCAAAAAGAAAACTTGCCCAACCTAAACTAAGAGATGGCCATAAAGGAACAGGGAACAAGAAGCCTATTGAACACCAAATAAATGGGACCAGAAAAAAATCCTCTTGTTACATAGTAATCAAAACACTAAACCACAAGCACATAAAGCCACCTACAAAAAAATATCAGGAAACAACAGTCATCTCTCTTTAATATCTCTTAATATTAATGGGCTCAACTCACATATAAAAGACAGAAGGTAAAAATCTGGACGTGCACACAGATCCAGCATTTTGCTGCATACATGAAACTCACCTCAATAACAAAGACAGACACTCTCTCAGAGTAAAAGGATGGGAAAATGTCTTCTAAGCATATGGTCACAGGAAACAAGCAGGAGTTGCCATCCTAATATTCAATAAAACAGACTTTTAACCAAAAGTTTTCAAGCATGGTGAGAAAGGATACTTCATATTCATCAAAAGGAAAATGCACCAAGAAAAAGTCTCAATTATGAACATCTATGCCCCAAATGCAAGAGCACCCACATTCAGAAAAGAAACTTTACTAAAGCCAAAACACACATTGAACCCCACACAATAATAGTGGGAGACTTCAACACCCCATTCTTACACACAATTGAAATAGAAACTAAACAGAGACACAGTGAAACTTAGAGAGGTCTAGAACAGAAAGAAGCAAACTCACCCAAGAGGACTAGAAGGCAGGAAACAGTCAAACTCAGAGCAGAAATTAACCAAATAGAAACAAAGGAAACAATATAAAAGATTAAAAAAACAAAAACAAAAACAAAAACTGATTCTTTGAAAGAATCAACAAGATAGATAAACCCCTAGACAAAATAACTAAAGGGACCAGAGGCAGTACTCAAATTATCAAAATCAGAAATGAAAAGGGAAATGTAACAACAGAAAGGGGGAAATTCAAAAAATAATCAGATCCTACTATAAAAGCCTATACTCAACAAAACTGGAAAATCTAGATGAAATGGATGGTTCACTAGACAGATACCACATACCAAAGTTAAATCATGAGCAGGTAAACTAAACAAGCCCATATTGCACAAGGAAACAGAAGTCATTAAAAACTCCCAAATGGCCGGGCGTGGTGGCGCACGCCTTTAATACCAGCACTTGGGAGGCAGAGGCAGGCGGATATCTGAGTTCGAGGCCAGCCTGGTCTACAGAGTGAGTTCCAGGACAGCCAGGACTACACAGAGAAA
>BDUI01000056.1:692849-706696 GCA_002335545.1 Apodemus speciosus | reverse complement strand
AAAAAAAAAAAAAAACAAAAAAGAAACAAAAAAAAAGAAATTTCAAGTATATTTAACTTGATAATAAATTTGACAACTACTGAAATTTAGTATTTACTATGAATGCAATATGGAAAGTGTTATATCCAGTCATATAGCAAATAATTGTAGTGCTATTACACCACACTTATTTGCTTTAATTCTCACATGAAATACCTGAAAGTTTCTAATCCACCAATTGTGAGGAAAAGGCACTGGGTTAGGCAAAGGAAACCCATGAGAGATCTCAAAACTGGTAGCCAGTAGAAATTTAGTGTGACTAAATCCTTAGCCCACCAATTTGTGCTGGTAATACTTGCTGAGATTTTCCAGGACTTATCCCTAAACATGTAAGGCTCAGGTTCACTGGCCACTAACTCAAAGAACTACTTTAAAAATAATGATAATTCCATATAACTGGAAGGTATCCGTGCATTTTGAGAAAATTTGATAAAGGGAAAATCATTTTATGCCAATATACGGACATCAACTCCACTCAGTGACCCACTTCACACTTCAGACCCTCCATGTGCAGTGTTATAGATAGTATTATTCTAGGGGTTACTTACACCCCCTTGTTTCTTTAAATATACATTAGGGGTTCTGCTCCACTCCTGATCATATTGTTCCCAGATAAAAGACACAGAAACCTTTAGATTTATAATAAGTTTAAAAGCACTAGAGATGGACAGATACCAACTCTCTATGTTACTTTGTCTCCTTACCTGGGGGGGATCCACGAGATATCACGTGACATGTTCTGGTTAACAGCTCCTACTCCATTAGGCCAACCCTCATGGCCATGTACTCACAATCCACTTATCCCATGGTTACTCCCTTTTGTTCCTCTAACCCTCTCCTTGAAGTCTCTGCCTGAGACCCCTAAGCCAGGGAAACTTCTCTCTACTCCTCTCTTCTACCCATCCCTGGATGTAGGCATCTTTATTAACCAATCAGAGATAACTTGGGGGACAAGATTTACATAGCCTCATTTAGTGTATATTAGGATCTCCTTCTTGAGGTTGGGGGAAAACAGGTCATGGATTCCAGCATTTACCATCTGAACACTTGGCAGCACCAGAAAAAGCCTGTCTAGTACAGCACAAAACAGTTTCCAGAAAACCATTTTCCTCCACATTCTTTTGCCTTTTGTGTACAAATTTGTTCATAAATGGCCTATCAAGACCTTCAGTTCAATAATTATTGATGCCACCAGAGAAAGTTGTCAAAGCAAACACAAATAAAGAGGGCCCTGGGGGAATATCAATCACCTAAACTCCTTCTTCTACTCTTCTTGAGGCTGGCAGATTATTATCCACTAATTGAGAGACTATCTCCAGCTCAGACACTTGAAGACCTGACTGTCCCTTTTAGTACTTTTTCTCCTGGGTATCTCTCTTGCCATTGTTGTGAATCTTCCTCCTACCTTCACCTCAGTTACTGTACCTCACAATGTACCCTTCAAAAGAAAGTATAATCATAAGGCTTGGTAAGTATGTATGCTTTGCAATATCTGTTGATAGTACATGGCAGGTGTCACAGAAAACAAATCTTAGAATGGTTTCAGTTTAAACCTACATAGAGTGTGACTGTGGGTACACAATCAATATATTGCTAATCTTCTCTCTCCCGTCTTGGCATATATAAATTAACATAGAAATACACAGGTGTGCATATTTCCCATATATCAAGAGCAGTAGTTTCATAACTCCCTAAAATTACACAGAGCATGAACAAGATACTGTTCATTAGAATGGTAAGAGCTTGCCAGATACAAGACCTGCATAATGAAATGAGCCTCTTTAAATGAAAAGACAGCAGGTACTTAAATGAATTTTTCCATAAAAACAACAAAGTCAACAAGTCTGCCTTATCAACAAATTTCAGGGATCTCTCAGAGGAATAATAAGAATTTAACTCTCACTAGTATCAATTAAGATACCATGCTAACATAGACAAACATAAATCATGTGGTTTAGTTACTAGTTCAAAAGAAGAAAGAGGAAAAAAGTTGTTCCTTTTCCACAGCACACAGAGATATGTGGAAATCTACCTAGCCTTTTAATAGGCAGTCACAATGTGTAGCACAACTACTATTAGCTTGTTTTGATTATTTCTAAATCTACTAGGAAAGCTAAATTTGACTGTATAGACCTTTTCTAAGAGGCTTAATGTATTAAAGATAATAATAAACATTTTAAAGAAACAACAAATTTTCAATATTACTACGAATATACCTAATTTTTTAATTCAAAATAGTTAAACAGCCGTATTGGGTGACTAATTGTGATGTTATATTAACTCTTTAATTAACTTTAATTATAATTATTTTCTCTATTCTTTAATATTCAAATCTATTAGTGTAATATCACTGTCGAGTTGACAAGGTAAGCATGGGGATAAAGTTATGAAAGATATAAAAAAATGGGCTTTCTTCTCCAGAAACTAAATGGACCATAGATGATAGTGAAATTATAATTTTGATATCCTATGTGAAGTTCCAGAAGGAACATTGTTTACTTTGGGTCCATAGTTGAAAAAGAAGTCATTGAATCTAGGCCCATGAGTATCCAAGGGGCTATGGATTCTAAGCTTTGTAGCTAAAGAGGGAATGTTTGGTGAGAAAGAGCAAAGAATGACTCTGGATAAGAGAAGAGAGCACATGCAAAGGCAGGAAGTTAGTGACTCTGGTACATTCTCAGTACAGCCAGAACAGGATGGCATTGACCATTTAAAATAAAAGACTTCAACTCTGGTAATTTTTCTCCAGCTCTGGAAAAAGCACAGCTTTGTTCGCAGATGTTTATCAGTCAGAAATGAAAAATGTATCGAGTATTTATCTATTTTTACAAACAAACACCAGGCTTGAGAATAGTTTCCTTGGGGGAGGAGGATTATAATGTTAGATCTGATGTGTTTATGGAATTTCAGGTTTCAAGAATGGTCTTGTCCATCGGTTGCAGTAAATCTTCAACCCCTTAAGCCTGTGCAAAAACACACAACTCAGTTATATTATTTGTAAGCTGCATGCCTAGTTTGGGCAGATTCACTACTCTAATCTCCAGCTATGAGATCCCTTACTACTTGTAGCTTCTCCAGGCCATGGGGTTTACTCCATATTCCTTCCAACTCTTCTTATTTGTCCTTCTCCTCTTTCTGTTGCTTATCTTGGCCTATAAAATCCTGAACCTTTAGTTCTAGTGTTCCCTCTAGGCTGTGTTTCCAAGTCTTAAGTTTATCTCTCTGTTGCTCAGTCTCATCTATGAACTTCTGCACTTTTTTTCTACCATCTCTTCCAGCTCCTGTATCCAATCCTTATTCTCCCTATTCTGTTTCTTATTTTGACTTATGAAATTCTGAATCTTTAGTTCTAGTGCCCTGAATATATATATTTTTAATGAAGTTAGTTTCTGCATAATACCTACACATTCCCTTGAGAACTGAAAAATTTGTTATAAGTTAGGCAGAGCCTTCCTTGGTGATTAATCATGAACAAACAAAGAAACTAACAAAAACCAGAATACTGTGTATCTTTGCTTGTGTGTGTGTGTGTGTGTGTGTGTGTGTGTGTGTGTGTGTGTGTGTGTACACAAGAATGCAATTGTTGGGGAGTAAGGATGTTGAGGGAATAGGAGTTTGGGTCAACACTGATGCTTATATAAGCAGAGGCAAGAGGGAGATATCAGCTGTCATCTTCTATCAGCTTTCCACTTTAATCACATGAAGTGTTCTGAACCCAAGACTCACTGTTCCACTTAAGGGGAAGGACAGCAAAGACAACCCAGGCATAAATCCCACTGTCTTTCTCCCAGCAACACTGACCATGGATGCTGGTGAGTAGAACCCAAGCCTGTAGGCTTACACAGTGCTTTTAACTCCTGAGCCATCTACTTGCCTAACACCAAGTATTTCAATGAGCCTTTCTAGTGGACACTGTTTTCAAATTTTACAGCATGTGGCTTGAAGCAATAGAAAGGCTACATTTCATAGGACATGCCAGATAGGGATCAGAGGTAATGCTGCTTAGTTCTGGCTCTTTCCCTTGGATGCTGCTGCCTGGTATCATTTAAACTTTGGAAAAAAATAACAGAGATGCTGTGCCCAACTAACTCCTGAATCTTATGTCTTTCTAATATATAACCAAATCTAGGGCCCCTGAATACTCCCATCACTGTGTATTTCTTAGAATGTTCAAAAGTACTGCAGTTGCATTTTTCTTTTTGTTGAATTAAGATCCTAATTTTCTGTCTCTTTCCACCAAAAACTACATCTTTATCTGGGTAGCAGATAGCAAATCGCAGACATCAGATGGTTTCTGCAAAAGTGTGTACAGAGGAAATTAGATGGAGAGGCACTTGAAAACATAAGTAATATAGGTAATCATAATGACTCTAATTTACAAAATGTAGGCACTCCAGTACCTATTGTGGAAAGATTAAAGCTTAGGCTCCCTGGAATTTGTTTCCCCAGCTGCTAGAGGAAACAGGAGGCTCTGTGGAGAACTCTCAGAGCAGGCCACTCTGAGAAGTAAAGTCAGCACAGAAAACTCTTTCTTGTGTTAATTAGATATATCAACAATTCTCCAATATTTTAGTGGTTTGTGATACTTTATTACTATTATAATGTATGCATGACTCACTTTATTAATAAATGAAACACTGCAAACATTTATGTGACTTACATTATGAATCAGTATCTGCTCTCACTTAATAAGGCTTTAGTGTCCTCTGTCCTCAAGAGCAAACCAACTCATTCTTTGGTTATAAGGAGTATTGGCTGCTGCCATGTAAAACCTGAAATCTCTTAGGCATTGCCTGGGCCAGAGGATCTGCTCTCCTTCTCCATCTGTGGTGTCTGTTGAATCCAGTGGTCCAGATAGTTGGAGAAAACTGTAACTTGAGAAATAGGAGGTGTCCTTCAAGCTTCAGTGCTCCCTGCAAGAGCAGCTAAGCCACTAAGGCAGGTTCATAACTGCATGACTCTCCTTCCCTACCCTTCTTCCCACAGTCTCATATCTGAGGTGCCCATGTGAACAACTCCAAAATAAAAGATTTCTCTTAAGAAAACCCCCAGTTAAGACCTATTTCTCATGGAAAACAATATAATAGAACAAATACATGTGCAACACAAATGATAAAGAGATTGTTCTATATCTTGTGCATCCATTAACTTGACTGGGGATTGAGATAAAGCAAGAATAACACTCTGTGAAAGCAGGGTCCAAGGGAAAAACAATTGAATAACAAGGAAATGGGAATACTACAGTTGAGGTAGCAAGAGGTACTCACAGTGGGAGCAGTATTCTCTCAAACGTGGAGCAGATAGAAGGAGAAGGCTTTACATAGAGGTCTCTTATATGTGGCAGACAGAGGAAAGAGGAGGTCTAATGAGGCTAAGAAGGAAGGTGGTGACCAAACAATAAGGCTCATGAACATCAGAGGATAATGACATTTCTTTCAGGCAACTGGAGTCATTCATGGGTGTGTGAACATTATTAGTGTGTTACATTCACATTATAATGGAGAACTGGAAAAGTTGTGAAGGCAAATCCTGGGAGTCTAATTCCTCATCTTAATCCAGTTTGAATCCACTCTAGGACTGCTTTTCAGCATAAGAACCCAAGTGCTACCTGCCAAGGATTCTTAATATTTCCAATTCCAGCATAGACTAAGGCATGAGAATGACCCCACCAAGAATAGCGGATAATGTTTATATCCATTTACACCCAAGTGCAGGCTAAAGCAAGAAAAAGCTAGAATGAATGACACATAAAAGGGAGTGAGTCAACTGGAAATCAATCCTAGTGTAAAGGAAGACACACAGACCTTGGCATTGTCAGAAGCTAAACAAATTCAGAATGAAAATAATGACTGGGAGAGATTGAAATAAATGAAGGCCTGGACATTATGCTCTGAACAAACAGGTCCATTAATTATCCGAAATGTGTATGAGGTCAATAGTTGAGAAAATCACAAGTCACTGAACTGAATAAAAGCTGAGTTCTGAGGCTATGATCGGTAAGAAAATATAAAGGAGATGCAAACTCTCATCCACAAAGAAAAGACGTGTGCTGATACTGTGTTTGAAAGTAAGCTGTAGGTTCAACTACCCTATTATATGAAAACTGTAAGTCAATGAGAGTTTCCCTGATTCCTCAACCAACTCTAAAATGCTACTTTGTTCCAAGAAATTGACAGCCTCCAAGCTGTACAAAATATCATAAATGACAGGAACAATCATGACTAGTCACAACTTACTCCTGCATGGAAGGTCAGAGTTTATAAGACCATCTGGAATTTGATATGAGTTCCAGAAGGGGATGGCTGCCTCTAGGCTGAGTTATGGCAGCAGTCAGTGATGACCTGGGTTGAGACAGGTGGCACCTCTAGCAGGACTCTGTGAGTAAAAATAGCAACATTGCTCCTGTGTATGTTCCTCATTAATTCACCCATACTTGAGCCATGTCTCCACAGGAAAACTGGGGCAGCGTATGAAACAAACCCCATCTGGAAAGCACTGCAGGTCATCTAATCAGATATAAGAATCTACCTTTGTGGTCCAGCCAGCCTTCCTCCTGTGTTCCTCTGGACTGCACAACTGAAAATTCACACCCAATTATAAAATCCAAATGAGGCTGCTTTGCTAAATGACTTGAATCTAGCATTATTTTGCATGCTTTTGACTAGAGTAACTGCAGTAGCCAAGATAACTGTCCAATTGTTCCAAGTAGATGGCACTCAGAACTGGAGCAACCAGTAAGCCAAATTCCCGTTCAGGGTTCTACAGCACTCTAGGGATTTTAGCTGACAATTGTTATGAAGAATTTAGCTGACTATAAACAACTTATAAGAAAAAATGTTAAAGAGGGATAATAAAGTTTAACAGAACCTAAACAATGGTGATGAGATGCCATAAACAATAAAATTCAGACACATGATGTGGAGCTCAACTGCAGTTTTGAATGTTACATTGGATATTCAAATTAATTACAACAAACAATGAAGAACTTCTTTAAAATGGAGTGCTATTAGAATATTACAAAAGAAAATTAACAGAAAAGGCATGGTCTCTGATGGCAGTATCTAAAATAATTTTAGTGAGTCACTGCAATAATAAAGTATTACTATTAGAAATTCTAGTTTTATAAGCCAGTCGGAAAAGATGACCTCATTGCAGAGGTCTACCACTTGTGTCTTGTCCCTAAGAAGGCTCTTTTTCAAGGATGTCACCTCCTCCATTTTATGCCTGGAATGCCTCAAAAATAATGGATCAGTAATGGTGGTCCCCTGCTCAAAGATTTTAAATTTAAACAAAGTATCCTTTAAAATAATATCAGAAACTGATAAAGACAACACCTTTCTGAGTCTGAAAAATATTCTTTTCCATATTCCCCAAGTAACAGTGGCTCATGAGCTCAGTTTGCCTTGACTCCACCCAAAGACAGCACAGGAGGAGCATGCCAATGCTTGGAGCACATTAATGAAATTTGAAATATGCTCACTAAAGAGATAAAAATTCAAATTCATCCTAGAAATTGATTATTGTCATTGGCAGGACAATATTTACCTAAATTTTAACTTATTTCATTCACAACAGATGTTCCATACACTCTCCATTTCAGAACCTGACACTTATTAAACACTCATTCTATTTCTTGTGAATGGTGTCATCTTCCTTAACTCAAGTGCCACCACAGCATAATTCATTCTTCGTTTTCCACAGTCATGATGTCACAATAAAATTATTATTTATAGACTGGAGGGAGAGAGCTTAGGATTAATCCTAGATTGTCCACTTACTATATCACTTTCTAAAACTTCACATGCCTACTTTCCTACATAAAAATTGAAAAAAGGGGTTTGTTTCAATATTGTCAATACAATAAGAAACACTTTTAGAACAGTATGGACACACATTGCTATTCTTTATGTCCTCTTCTTCATTTATACAGTTATAATTCCCCATTTTAATCTCTAGAAAGTATATGTCATTGTTCTGTAAATATTTACTAAGTGGGTGAATGCTATTTACTATATGCACTAATCCAACAAAGAAAATGATGTCATTATTCTTTCATTGGAACTGAGCACATCTCCAGGAAGAGCTTCAGAAAGTCAGTCATGGAACAGAGATCTGAAATCAAGAGCAGGTGATGAGCATAAATGCTTTTCCACAGTCCCATACAGGAGCTGAGAATTCTGTAGGACTCAACTATTTAAGAGTCAATCACACAAAAGCTTCACTGGGGGAAATATCAACAAAGACAGCCCAGCACAATGTGTTTTATGTTCTGTTTCATTTCAGAGATTCTTATTGCAATACAGTAATTAGGTATTTCATGCTCAGACTTCTATTTCTAGCATTTGTTCTCTTGTCATAATGAGAGCATCTCTGTGAAGTGCAATAGGCACTAGAGTCTCTCATAATGGAATGTGCTTTTAGAAAAGAGGAATGTGGAATGAAAAGGAAGCAGGAACAAAGGGGAGATTAAATATAGACTGACAATATCAAGCTACTTACACCAATGATTTTTCTTAGAAAGGGTTGAGTGAGAGAGATATGATTGGAAAATAATATTATCCATACTGGGTCTGTCCTAGAAAGAATGCCCAGCTGTCACAATAATGTTCCCCTGGACTTGTAGGTCTCCTCAGACTACAGAGAAAAGAACTTGGAAGAGGATGAAAGGAGCTGACTAGATGACAAAAAAAGAAGATTAGAACATTGAGGAGCAACCTGCCATATGATGTTCATGGAAAATGCCAATACAAGACGCTGTTGTCACATTGTACACAGTAGCCAAAGAGAAAGTATTCTTTCCTTGTCTAAGAAAGCTGGCATAGATTGGCAAACATGAGTACAGTGAAGTTAAATAGTCTCATGCTGGGAGATTGAGAATTTACTTCTTCAAAAGCACATGCAAAAATGCAGGGCTACTAAAGTATATTTTCAAGCTGCTTCAGCATATTTGGATAGCATACTTAAAATATGCTCTGTTCACAAGGATTACAGGCTTTCATAGTTACTAAAAAGCTTACAGAGGTATAGGGAGTGTATTCTAGATAACAAGGTTTTACATACAAACCCATAGGGCCAAGTCATATAATTTTATTTTTACAATTAAACCCTGCTGCTTCTAACTAGACGATTTATACTGGTTCCAGGAACTGTTTATTGCTGAGAGGTCATTATCATACTATTTATAAAAAGTCAATTCTAATTTTAATGTGTGTGCACATATAAGCTATGAATCAAGCAAGATCCACAATTCTTTCCTAATAATTCTATAGTGCCCACTGGAAGGGCACTCTAGATAAGTAAATTGTAATGTTCTTCCAAAGCCATTCATTAGCTAAAGCTGGGCATATTCCTGCCAGCACAATCAGGAACCTCAATGAGGGGAGAAACAACAATGGCAGAGAGAATGAAATATGCATCACACTTAATAGGTAAGGCTCACAAAATGGAAAGATAAACGTGATTTTTTTTGAAAATTCAAACTGTTGTTTGGGAAAAGTTTTATGACAAACATTATACTAATGTGTTGGGATCAGATTAAAAGGTCACACTTCTGTATTTACATCCCAATGGAACATAACACTGCACATTCCCAGGCAGTGGGATTTGAAGGATTTGACAATGGACTTCTAACAGTGGTGTATTAGAGTGGTCCCTGTCATACATACCTGATCTTTCTGATGTTTGAGACGTGGTCCTTCCCACTTCTTACTCTTATACTTCCCACCTCCATGGCTATGCACACTTGAGGAATTTAGTCACATAAATACAAATATAGCTACATGTTGTCTGTACACACATACACACACACACACACATACTTAAAGTATTATAACCACATGTTAGGGGAAACCAAAAAATGTTGAATACTGTTCTGACACAGCATTCAAGAGTGTGAAGGAAATGAATACTTTCACACTATATTTACTTAGGCATCAACTACACTCATGAGAACTCAACTGCTGGTGTGAAACACTCTCTAAAGGCCCAAACTCCTTATACTATAACACTGCTAAGTTTTAACATATGAAAGTTTGGAGCACATATAAGACAATGTAGACTAAGCAAAAAGTAGGTTGACAAAAGTGAACCTGACATGCAAGCTTATAGCATTTGAGAAGGCAGGTAATGAGTTCATATTCTCAATGATATGGCACACAGAAGAGTACCTGTTTCTTAAATGTCATACATGCTTGTTCAAATGTGAGTGTATTACTGTGACTGATGAGAATGGAGGGAAGTGGGCAGTAGTAACAGACTGGGGTAATGTAATGAAAAATGAAGAGAATGTTTTAAAGATTTTGTACTTCTTCCAAAATAATGTACCTCTGTATAAAATTGTGTAAAGGGGTATTGATGGCCTGGCATCAAATAAAAACAAATGAAAAGAATTCTAGGTGGTTTTCATGATTCACTTTTTTGTTTATTGATAATAAAAGAACAACCAAAGAACTCCCAAAGCCCCCACGGACTAAACCATCAACCAAAGAGGACACAGGTAGTACCCATGGCTACAGCTCGAAATTTAGCAGAGGATTGCCTTATATTCCTGGGAGAGGAGGCCCTTGGTCCTGTGGAGGCTTGATGATCTAGGATAGGGGAATGCTAGAGTGGATGGGCGGGTGAGGGAGCACCCTCATAGAGGCAGGAGGAGGGAGGAGGGGATAGGCGGTTTGTGGAGGGAAAACTGGGAAAGGGGTAACATTTGAAATTTAATAAATAAAATAACAATGAAAAAAGAAAAAATGGTTTAAAAAATGAACAACCAATGCAGGACTGGGCAGGAGGACTTTCACATTAAAACCTGGAGATTACTGTTAAGGATCAACAGGAGGCTTATATTAGAGTATGATCAACCACTCATGGGTTGGCATTATATTTTTTAGTTGTGAATTTAGCCTTTAAAGGCTGAGCAATCTCTCCAGCCTGGGTTGTCATTGTATAAACCCAGGAACACAATTCTATACAACTAGACAGGGAGACAGTTGGTGACCTACAACAACCTGAGAAGTAAACAAAAGGTGTATTTTTCTACCTAGGCAATCAATACTAGAGTTTATTGAAATAATAGTCCAAGCAATAACTCTAATGGTAAAGATGTGATGATTACCATATAACTAACTGGATTTTATTCTCATAATGATCCTGAAATTGAAATTTTATAATTACTGTTTTATAGGTGACTTATGGGAAAGTTATGAAATATGTATGCTAAAACCTGTTTTATTGTTGAAGATAAGAAATCATTTTAAGTTTATAATACTGTCCTATTTTAGGAAGTATATTCATAGAAGGATTTACATGGCTTTCCTTTCCAGAGCACTGTTCATCAGTGATGAAAGGCATGGCGGGATCTTATACATGACAGGAATTTGGAGGCAGGAGTTAATGCAGAGCCATGGTGTGCTGCTGCATACTGGCTTGCTCCTTGTTGTTAGCTCCACCTGATTTCTTACAGATCTCAGGACCACCAGGCTACTCAAAAGTTTCTGGAACCTAGATTTTGCCAGCAAAAGCTACAGATAGCAGCACAGAGATTTGAGATTTGATTTTTGCTATGCTAGGTTTCAGTCATGCATTGGTCCTAATGTCCTTGCCATGATCTCATTCTTCTCTTTATGAATGGGAATTTTTTGTCAATACCCTTTATATATTGTGTAATGGTTAATATTATCAATTTGACAGGTTCTAGGAATTACCTTGAAGACAATTGTTTGAGTATGTCTGTAAGGAATTATCTAGATTGGTTCAATGAGGTAAGAAGGTACATCTTAATTGTAGTTCATCCCAGAGGCTGGGTTCCTACATTGAATAAAAGTAAGAAAGTGAGGTATTTTCTTTCTCTCAAGTATTTGATTACAATGATATGAAGAGTAAATTGTCAACCCATGTTGATAATAGTAATTCATTAAACAATATTATACTCAAAGGGCTAAGGTTATAAACAGAAACCAGTTCTAAGCTTTTGTTCCCTTTCTATATGTGTGTGTTTCTTTGCTTTTTTTTTCATTTTTCTCTGTCTTATTATTTTAAAATGTTTCGGAGACAGAATCTGTCAATTTCTCAATCTCTCAGTATAGCACTGGCTATCCTGGAACTCACGATGGAGACCAGACTCCCCTTGAACTCAAAGAGATAGATCTGTCTGCCTCTGCTAGCCAAGTGCTGGGTTTATCGCATTATTTCATTTTTGTTTATTAAGGTTTATTTATTATATGTAAGTACACGGAGCTGTCTTCAGATACTCCAGAAAAGGGAATCAGATCTGGTTATGGATGGTTATGAGCCACCATGTGGTTGCTGGGATTTGAACTCAGGACCTTCGGAAGAGCAGTCAGTGCTCTTAAAGGCTGAGCCTTCTCTCCAGCCCTACCAAGTGCTGGGTTTAACTGCATGTGCCATCACATCCAGCTGGCCCAAGTTTTCATAACTGAACAACTATATTATCTTTGAAAATCTATTCTCTAATGTGTACCTGTTACTAACATGGCTTGCTTCTAAGATTTTTGTAACTTGGCATTTTGTAACTAAGGACTGTGACTTGCTATCTACTACTAAGTACTGTGAGTACTATAAATAGTTGGTAATGCTTGGACCTCACTTAACTCTGTGAAAACAGTAACTATAATAAACATTATTGGGGCATGAAGAGGTAAAAAAGAAAATAAGATGGAGTATTTGAACAGTTCTCATCTTGTTCTCTTTGAATCAAAGTCTTACAGATCTTTCACTTGCTTGATTAGAATTACACTAAGATATTTTACATTATTTGCAGCTATTGTGAAAGGAGATATTTCCTTCATTTCTTTCTCAACCTGTTTACCATTTGTATGAAGGAAGGCTACTGATTTATTTGAGTTACTTTTATATTCGACCACTTTGCTGAAGTTGTTTATCAGCTGGAGAAGTTCTCTGGTAGGGTTCTTGGTGTTGCCTATGTATACTATCATATCATCTGCAAGTAGTGATACATTTGTTTCTTCTTTGCCAATTTGTATCTCCTTGATCTTTTTTTTTTGTCTTATTGTTCTAGCTACCACTTCCAGTACTACATTGAATAGATATGGGGAGAGTGGGCATCCTTGTCTTGTCATCCTTGTCTTGTCCCTGATTTCAGTGGGACTACTTCCACTATGTCTCCATTTAATTTGATATTGTCCATTGGCTTGCAGTAAATTGCTTTTATTATGTTTAGGTATGGGCCTTGAATTCCTGATCTCTCCAACACTTTTAAAATAAAGGGATACTGAATTTTGTCAAATGCTTTTTATTCATCTAAGGAGATGATCATGTGATTTTTTTGTTGAGTTTGTTTATATAGTGGATTAGGTTAATGAATTTTGTATACTGAACAATCATTGAATCCCTGCAATGAAGCATACTTGATCATGGTGAATGATGACTTCATCATGTTCATCATGATGATGACAACATCAAGAATATGTTCTTGGATTCTGTTTGCAAATTTTATCAAGTATTTTTCCATTGATATTCATAAATGAGATTTGTCTGAAGTTCTGTTTTATTGTTGGGTCCTTGTGTTGTTTAGGTATCAAAGTAATTGTGGCTTCAAAACATGAATTAGGTAGTGTTCCTTCTGTTTCTATCTTTTGGAATAGTTTGAGGAATACTGGAATCAGGTCTTCTTCGAAGGTCTGGTAGAGCCGGGTGTTGGTGGCGCACGCCTTTAATCCCAGCACTTGGGAGGCAGAGGCAGGCGGATTTCTGAGTTCCAGGCCAGCTTGGTCTACAGAGTGAGTTCCAGGACAGCCAGGACTACACAGAGAAACCCTGTCTTGAAAAACCAAAAA
>BDUI01000056.1:652556-689132 GCA_002335545.1 Apodemus speciosus | reverse complement strand
ACAGAAACTTTGTAATTTTATGAGGTCCCATTTGTCAATTCTTGATCTTAGAGCATAAACTATTGGTGTTCTATTCAGGAACTTTTCCCCTGTGCCCATGTGCTCAAGGGTCTTCCCCAGTTCATTTCTATTAGTTTCAGTGTGTCTTGTTTTATGTGGAGGTCCTTGATCCACTTGAAGTTGAGCTTAGTACCAGGAGATAAGAATGGATCAATTGGCATTCTTCTGCTAGCTGACCTCCAGTTGAGCCAGCACCATTTGTTGAAAAGGGTATCTTTTTTCCACTGGATGGTTTCAGCCCCTTGGTCAAAGATCAAGTGACCATAGTTGTGTGGGTTCATTTCTGGGTCTTCAATCATATTCCATTGATCTACCTGTCTGTCACTGTACCAATACCAAGCAGTTTTTAACACTATTGCTCTGAGGTACTGCTTGAGGTCTGGGATACTGATTCCCCTGGAACTTCTTTTACTGTAGAGAATAGTTTTAGCTATCCTGGGTTTTTTGCTATTCCAGATGAATTTGATAATTGCTCTGGTGTTGGGTAACTGTTTCCTCCAAGGTTAAAACCTTCCATCTTGGAGAAACTTCTGAAGACACATGATATAAAGGAAAAGTAAATAATAAGATATTATAGGCCAGGTTGTTTACAAGGAGATGAAACAACAGAATGTTCTAGGTGAGGTAAAACACCCTCCGCCCAGCAACAAGGCTCTGTTTAGGTAAGAAGTGAATAGCCCAAGATAGCATCAGGATGTTCCTTAAAACTGACAGTATACACTAGGACCCATACCCCTGCCTGGCTTCTCAAAGTTATAAGCAGTAAAACTTGCTGAGAGTCAGTTTCCAGGAAAAGATCAACTGAAAAGAATATTCTTCTAACCTGTTGTACTGCCTACAGGATATGCCATGGACTCCACGTTTCCAGGTTTTGTAAGCTGTCACTCATGCTGGGTGGCCTTTGACAATCCAGCTTTAGTCATTTATGTTCCTGTAAGGAACCTTCTAACCTACATTCCTGTAACTAACCTTAATAGACCTCTCTGGCATGCCATTAGACTTTGGTTTTACAATCATGGACTGAAGAAAATTGCTGATGAGGAAAGTGGCCTTAGATGCCTAGTGATAGGGAGAAGCAGTTCACTGAGGACCCATAGGGAATCAGTTTGTGTTTTGCTCCAGTTCATCTCTTCGAAAAGGAAAACATCAATAAATTATCCTAGTTATAACCATTTCCATAGGTGCTTCTGCATTTCACCAGTTTTCCCCCACTATTCATAACCTACTGTATATTTCTATACTCAATATAATGAGGATTGCCTAAATTCCTGGAAATTAAATCTATTCTTAGTTTATTCTTATTGTCCTGTCTTGAATAATACAACCATTATTGACTCTCAAATATGTCCCAGTTTAGAAACAGGATTAACACCCATTTTAAAAAAGGATTAGGGAGCAAATATATATCAAAGATTGAAGGGTAGTGGCACTAAACTCCATCACTATAGTAAAACATAGATATTGATGATATGCTAATGAATAAGCATGCCTTTGCTCCAATAAAATTTATTAATGAATACTGAAATTATGATTCATATGTTTTGAATAGCACAAGCCTCTTTCCATTTATTTGAAATATAAAGATTATATTTGGCTTATAAGCTTTAAAAAGGCATCTACTTTGCTGGTATTGAGATAATAGGAACTGAATGTGTTTCAAACAGTGCATAATGGAAGCCCCTATAGTGCGTACTAGCCCTGATGTATTTTCAGTAAAGAAACCTAAATATATCTGTTGAACTCATCTAAAGTCAAGTTAGTAAATGGAAGAAACTAAGGGGTAGAATCCATGTTCTTACTGTCTGTGCTAAAAGATCTCAGCACTCAAGTCCATTCTACCCCTTTGTTTCTCTCTCCGCAATGTATTTTATTTCTAATCTCTGCCTATTTCGAAAGTTCCTTTCTTTCTCCAGCTCATCCTCCTGATTTTTTTAATAATTATCCTTTCCCACACTCTGTAAAAGTTACATGTCTAGAATCAGATAAAATTTTTTAAATGGCAAGAACAATATGCCAGTGTTCTCAATTTTTACCATCACTTAAAAAATCATATTTCCTATGAAAGACTGAGGGGAGACTGAGTGGTAACTCTTTCCTACATGATCCTTAAATAAAACCAGTTTAGGTCTTACTCATATATTTTTTTGTTTACAATTATATTAGTTGCCAACTTTACCACACTCTTTTCACAGTTAATATTATAACAGTTCTGTCCTTCACAGTTGTGACTATTAGAAAATCGTTAATTCCTTTAAAACCATTGTTTATGTAACCAATAGTATTAATTTATGAAATAGGTAAATTACTCTTCCTTCTGAAAACTTAGATGCTCTGTAATGCCAGTGCATTGAAGGGAAATTTTTTCTCACAATGTGTGGACTTTAGGTTTTGTATTTTAAACAACATTTTATAAATGAAGTCTTGGAAGACAAGGTTTTATTTTATTTTTTTTTAAATTGTGAGCTTTCAACCTATTCTACCAAAATCCTTAATGGTTATAAATCATTTGTAGCATGTTTGTTTAATAGTTCCAGTCTATTAAGACAGAATAAGAAAGGGGGAAAATATGGATTTTTATTTTCCCCCTTTCTTATCCTCCACTCCACTGTTGACTCCTTTTGCCAGCAATAAGGCATCCATAAATCACAAACAGCTTATAAATGTCAGAAAAATCCTATGCACAAATTACAACACATTATCATTTTATTAAGTTTCTTTTACTTACAAAATAAATAGTTATAGTGGAAAACAGTAAAAGATGCATTTTATTGTTGGTGCACATGCCATTTTTCACTTTAGCTATTGATAATTTAAAAAAAAAAGAAAAAGAAAAGAAAAACAAGCTTCTGATTCAAGTTGCTCACTCACCATCCTGATTCCTAAAACTGTTAGAATAGCATTAAAATCAAAGATGAATTTGGGACAAACCACAGTTCAGAGAGATGAAAGTGAACAACTTGTTTGGGTTCTATTAAGCTTACAGATTTATCAACATTGGGCACACCAGGGAATGACAGAGCAAGAGTTTATGAGCTCTGTGAAAGGATTGATTTTTACAAGGCTCTGATTTAGCTGGAAGGGATGCCTATATTTTTAGTTAGCACAAGGGTTAATGGATTCAACCTTCTGAAAAATGTACTTCTTTGCATGCAGCTAGCAGAATAGATAGGTAACTGAATGCACACTGGTAAACATAGGTGAAAACAAATTAATTGAAAGGTATAGAGCTTATTGTTTATTTTTTCTTGATAGATGGATCTCATTATTTTCTTTGTGCAGACAAAGCTATAACAGTTTCTAGAGAAAAAGGAAGTGGTAGCTTGGGGAAACTGCTTACAGATAGATGGACAGCCAGCAGGCTAAAAATATTACTTGTGTCTACCTCATCAATAAGCTGGCTCCACCAAGAATGGCAATTATTCTTCTCCTGCTTGGGCTGCCATTTGAGAGGTATGAAGATGATTATTGATAACTGTGTATGTAGAACAAATCATATATGGAAACACAAACTTGTAGTCTTTCATGTCATTATTTAAAGTGGTAAAGGATACCTGTCGGTCTCTTGGAGAACTGTGTTAATGCCAAGATATGTAACAATTCTAGTAATCCTTCTAATTATTAATGATGTATTCATATTCACCTACATTTACATACTCTGTGTTATGTACTGCAAATAAAGAAGTCATTGATTTGATCACATAGATATTCAGCTTTGGATGCATATAAATATACTAGGAATTAGCCTTCCTCTTCATTCAATTTTGCCTGTCCTAAAGATTTTATGAGTATTCTTGTTAACAATAGTGTGAAGATGAATTTTAAAAAGAAAACTTTTATAAGCAAAAATCTGTGAATACTTGATGAAAATTATGAAAAGTGATACATAAGTCTTTATTTTTAAATGAGTGGAGAAATTATACTAACAATTGCTGTGCATCATCATCATCATCATCATCATCTCATCATTGCTCTCTCAATTAAAGGTACTACAAAATAAATGACAGTTTCCAGTATCAGCACAAACCTAAAGGAAGTCAGTAACCTCATTGATTTTATTCTTTGTATTGCTTAGCCAAATCTACAGTAAGCTCTTCAGCACAAGGTTGATTCTGGTGCTCATATAAATGTGGGCAATGAATCCAATCACCTAGAATAAGGACATCACAGAAAAGTGCAGTTATCACGTCTGGTGGAGAGCAGTGAGGAGGGTTGGTCAGAAAAGTGTGTTATGTAACATGAATGACATCATCAACCAGAATAGTCACTCCACATACCGGACAGTTTAAGATGGCTGAGGTTCTTTCCAATGGCATTTCTTTGGAGTACACTGTCCTGTGAGTTTTCCATTGTAAACCTAATGATGATATTAATTTCAACAAATGACAGACTGGCAATGTGATGTTTTGAACTTCTGACTGAATGCAATAATGTGCTCCACATTCTACTAAAACATTCTCCTGGGCTGGAAGTCCTAGTGATTAACTGTGTTGCTGATTTCAGAGTAGTGCAATTATCCTGTAACCAGGGATTACATCCAGAGCGGCAATGACTTTTCTAAGGAGCCCCTGGCTGCCCATTTTCCTAAATGTCCAATCTCTGAGGAGCAATAGGAAGAGTTCAGTGAAAGGTGAACAGAATTGTATGGGAGCAGGGTTGTTGTTTGTTTGTTTGTTTGTTTGTTTGTTTTTAAAGTAATGGATAAGTTTTAAAACAAAGGAACTAACATCCTCCTTGTAATTTTCAAATCACCAGATCATTTAAAAAATAATCTTGGTAAACAGTCATTTAAAAAAATCTTGGATTTTTTAGGCTAGAATAAATGTATTATACATCTTATTTAAAAGATTCAAAGGCATTAACACCTAAAAGAAAACACTTCTCTTGTAACAACATCACTGTTATCAGAATTTACACATTCTTATTAAATTTCTTTTGTAATTTCATATGAAAGCAACTACATGCAACAATTTTTATTATCAGGGGAAATAACCACTGAAATCCTCCTACAAATCAGAAAATGAATTATTTTTCTATCTTCCCCATTATAAAGAGAAAATGAAAATTCTGTCCAGGAAAAAAATCATTATCTTATTAGTGATATGTAAGACAATCCAGATGAAAGTACTTGAAATTTTTTACTTTTTGGCAAGTCAAATTTTTAACTCCAGTGAGAAACACATAACCAATATGAAAATTAATAAAATTCAGTTTTCTGTGAATTATATTGAAATATTCTGCTCAACAATTCTCTTGTCATTATGTTAAGTCAGATCATACAGACCTTCTACAGAAATAAAAGGAAAGATCATTTCTCTGGGCAAGCCATTAATGCTTCATCCTATAACAAAGACAGAGGTATCCACTCCTTAAAGATAGAGTCTTTAACATGATAGCCTATACCTCTACACAGTGACCTAAATCCTCAATTCTCATTCATGTTCCTGGACGAAATGATCAAACTAGAAAAGGGCACTATCATACTAAGAACCAACATACTTCCCTGCCATGCAAACCCTAGGGTAAGAATGAGGGATTCTATGTCATCATTAGCTGTGTACCTACCTAACTGATCACAAACTCCAGTGAAGCATAGGAGAGCTTATTCTTAGAGGACCTACCAGAAGGAAACTGGAGGGTTTTTTTTCAGACTGCTAGAGTCAGAATGGGAGCATAGAAGAGACAGTCTTCCTTTGATTCCAGCCTTGAGTCCCTCCCTCACTTTTATGAATGACTTAATTTTTAATTTTTTGAGAATGGAATATAGTTACATAATTTTCCCTATTGTTTTTGTTCCTTCATAGCCTTCCATGAACGCTCTTTCAAATCATCTTTTTTATTTTTGATTCTTTTCCTTTATGTGTGCATGTATGTGGTCTCTGTGTGTGTGCATGTGTGAGCATGCATGTGTGTATTTGTAGTTCTAAATATACAAACAAACTCTTCATTCTGAATAATGTTACTTGTATGTATTTGATTTCTGGAACCACAATTCAATAGCTAATTGATGTACTCTTCCCTAAGGAATACTATTTATCCTCCATGCTAGTTCACTGTAGTTCTTTGTGGAAGGTCAAAACCACATGGATGGCTTGTTTAGTATAATCAACATCTATAGCTTGCTTAGAAGAGTCAATACCTAGGCTTAGTTGGAGAAATTGACACCTATAGCTTGCTTAGAATAATCAAAACCTTGCTTGCAAAAACTCCTAGCACAGCAAAATGAACCTAATACATCCCTTTCTCAGTATCATTATGAAAATGACTAGAGGATACCTGTAACATTTTAACCATATAGTAATCAACTCTCAAGTTCTTTGCATTTGAGTAAAACATATAGAAACTTAGCATACTTGAGCACACCTCTTTTACCCAAATCCCCTAGAACCTAATTCTCATGCTCTGTCTGAATAGCTGGTGTTATCATAAACTTGAGCACAAATTCTAATATGTCCACCTCTCAATTTTCATGGATGTTTGTCTCTTGGCTTCCTACACTGTTGTTGACAGCTTAATGGCATGGTCAAAATTTCTTACTCCCACCTTTGTTCTCTCAGGAACTAAGAGCCATGGCAGAAGTCAAATAAAAAAAACAAGATTTTGCATCAAAAGATCTGGTCCAGAGGCATGTCTCTCCACCAGTGAATAATGATGTTTATGCAAATAGCAATGAAGTTCTCTGGCTGACTTCTGTGTGATATTCTACTATCAAGACAAAACACATAAAACATCCCTAATTTTTTTTTTAACATAAACTGTCAGGAGCCAGACTGGATGGGGTCTTCTTTCTTGTCAGTTCATCTTGAGGCATCAGAGGGGGAAATGAATGGGGAAATGTGTCAGTGGAGGGTAAGACTTTATGAGATATTTAAGGTTGCTGTATAATAATAAAAATTTACTTATCTATGTCTAAGTTACTTTGTTATTTTAGCTGATCTGCCTTGTGTGTTCCTCTGAGCCCAGAGACTGCAGTCTCAGACACTTAGCACTTCACACTAAAACAGCAGGAGGTTAAGTTAAGGATTAATTGCTAGAGCCTTTTCCCTTTTGTCCAGATGCCCCTTACTGGTCAGGCCAGGGGGCAGTTTGGAGCAATAAACTTCTATTGAATCAGGAGAAGAGAATAACACAGAAGGAAAAACTTTTATATAAACAAATATGCATAAACACATGAATTCATATACAGATACACGCATGAGTATTTATACATTTCCATTCAAAGCAGTCAGGCTCAGCTTGCATACATTCTCAGAATTACTTACACACATCCATAATTACATATCTATTTGGAGCACAAGACCAAGCACTGGTGCAGAAAGAACTCACTCATTCTGGATGAAAAAAATGAGCTTCAATCTTTATCACATACTAAAAGAAAAAGCTTCTACCCTTTTAATGCTAAATGAATTAAACCCAAGTTTGTAAGAAGAAAGCTTTATTCCTTTCATAAGACTAAGCCTGCCTTGTTAAGGACACATGCTCCACTATGTTCATAACAGCCTTATTTATAATAGCCAAGAAGCTGGAAAGAACCCAGATGTCCCTCAGTGGAGGAATGGATACAGAAAATGTGGTATATATACACAATGGAATACTACTCAGCAATTAAAAACAATGAATTCATGAAATTCTTAGGCAAATGGTTGGAACTGGAAAATATCCTAAGTGAGGTAATTCATTCACAAAAGAACACACATGGAATGCAGTCACTGATAAGTGGATATTAGCCCAGAATCTCTGAATACCCAAGACACAACTCACATATCAAATCATTCCCAAGAAGAAGGAAGGAGAGGGCCCTGGCCCTGTCAAGGATTGATGCAGCATTGTAGGGGATTGCCAGGACAGAGAAGTGGGAGGGGTTGATTGGGGAATGGGTAGAGGGAAGAGGGCTTATGGGACTTATGGGGAGGGGGGAACCGGGAAAGGGAAAATCATGTGGAATGTAAACAAAGAATATAGAAAATAAGAAAAAAATGGATTAAGGACCCTGGCTTGACCAGATACATAAAGTTTTAAAGTCTCTAAAAAAGAAAGAAAAAGAGCTGTTCTGCCCCATGGTAAGGAAAAGCCTGCCTGCTCCTTCTGCTCTCTGCAGCTTCTTTTTTCTACTTTTCCTCTGCATTCTGCACTGATCTCTTAGCCTTCTCTGTTAACCTCAAGCTTTCTCTTAGAAACCTATACCTTCTAAGTTATTCTACTCTGCATTCTCCTCATCTTGCTCTCCTCTCCTGCTCTGATGTCGTAATAATTCTCTTACTCTCGATGCCTTTTCTCTCAATGATATACCTATACTTCTAAGTTCTTCTTGAGTTCAGTTTAAAAAAGAAAATGTCCTATCTAAAAAGTTCTCCTGAGCTCGATCCTCTAGCTCTTCTCCGTTTCCTCAGCCCTTATACATCTTTCAGCATGATCATATATTAAAAAGTTCATTACCAGTTCACACATTCATCAAATGATGAACTGAAATAGAAGTTTAGAACAGAGAATATTTACATGCATATCCATTAGGGATAATTATCTGGTTAAACATCGTCATCTGTTACTGCTTCACATGTTCATTGAAAGTTACAAACCATAGCATGGGAACCCCAATGGTGGAATTAGGGTAAGGACTGAAGAAGCTGAAATGGTTTGCAACCTCATAGGAAGAACAACAATATCAACCAACTAGACCCACCAAAGTTCCCAGGGGCTAATTCATCAACCAAAGAGTTGGTGGGACCCACGTAGGGTCCCATGGCTCCAGCTACATATGTCACAGAAGATGGACTTATCTGGCATCAATGGGAGAGGAGGCCCTTGATCCTATGAAGGGTCAATGCCCCAGTGTAGAGTAATGCTAGGGTCATGAGGTAAGAATGGGTGGATGGGTAGAGGAGCACCCTCATAGAAGCAGGGGAAAGAGGGGTGGGATAGGGGGTTTGCAGAAGGGAAACTAGGAAAGGGGATAACATTTGAAATGTAAATAAATAGAATGCCCAATAAAAATTAACTAAGTTATTAGTGAAGTTTTGTATAGATAAAACCAGTCAATGTTTTATCTTCTGTCCTAGCATCTATAATAAATCATAGTTCCCTTTCTATGAACTTTAATTGTTTTACAACCTCTTGGAATGCGTTGTGAGTAGTAGAAAGTCGAATTACTATCTAGAAGCAATTAACTGGTGACATATGAAAGACTGACAGAGTTCTAATCACAGTTTTGACTATCAGAAAATGATCTAATACCAGCCCCACTACAAAAGGACATAATAAATACTGACATAATTTTAGGAATTTTTATAGGATCATCATTAAGAATTAAGAAGTCATTCATTTGTTTCTATAACATCACTACAAGGCAGTGCATCTTCATAGATCTGCAGAGATCTGCTAATATCTAGTGATTATTATGTATGTTTAATAATAACAGGAAAAGGATATAATCTTTGCTAAAATGAATTACCTATAGGCCTTGTCTATATAATGAGCTTCGTCGTAAATATTATCTAAAGCAAAGACATTTCCGGAAGATCATTTGCTATTTATTAGCTTGTCCTATGATAGCTAATAATAAACAGTGGTTACTTATCTTGATGTTTTTAACCTGTCCTCATATTTTTATTATAATCATATAATGCTACATATTTCTGTAGGGAAGGTATCAATTTCTTAATTGGTTCTTGATTGTGTCAATAAAGATGGTGGAACCATGGGTCCCTCTATGTGTACTCTTTGGTTGGTGGTTTAGTCCCTGGGAGCTCTGATACTGTTTGGTACATATTGTTGTTCCTCCTATGGAGCTGCAAACCTCTTGAGCTCCTTGGGTCCTTTCTCTAGCTCCTCCACTGGGGTCCCTATGCTCAGTCTATTGGTTGGCTGTGAGCCATGGGTATTTTGATCCACCTTCTAAGAAGGCTCCAGCTTTATATGTAGCAGAGGATGGCCTTTTCAGACATCAATCAGAGGAGAGCCTATTGGTCCTGTGAAGGCTCGATGCTCCAGTGTAGGGGAATGGCAGGTCAAGAAAGTGGGAGGGGGAATGGTAAGGAGGGAGAGGGTGATGTGATAGGGGGTTTTCGGAGGGGTATTGAGGAAAGTGGATATCATTTGAAATGTAAATAAAGCAAATGTCTAATAAAATAAAAAGGGGAAATAAAAGATGGTCGAAGCCAATCTCTATGCAAAAGGGAAAAATGCAGCACTTCTTGGTCCCAGGAGGAAGAGAGGGGGATAAGAGGCTGGGAGGCAGAGCAGGCAATGGAGTTTAGGAAGTGGAGACATGTAGGTCTCAGGGGCACCTATAGTTTGTAGCCGGGGAGGATGGGGCAGTATATTCTTCGCCCAGCCATTGAATTAAGGCTGTCTGTTTTTTCCCATCTGTAGCGATTAAGGTGGGAAGGAGTAAGGGCACAGCCAAGGAAGCTGTTAGCAGTTTGATGGAGCTAGCTGGGAGAGGTTGAGGGACCTTGGAATGAGCTCTAGAGAAAAAACAAGCTTGTTGTTAAATTTACACTCAACAAAGTTGCATTTTCCTCGAATGGCCTTTTGCAGATGGAGATTTACCGCAACATATTCCAATATTAATAAACTTATAAGTATCGATCTTACAGTGATCCTCAGAGACTTTGGAAACAGGGTGGTGACAATTTGAGTACCACAAATTTGCCACTGCTGAAATCTTCTGATTGGCAGACTAATCCAGATGCAAAAATAAAGAATATTTTTTGGCCTTAGCCTTTCATAATGCTCTAATATTCTCATCTTTGAACGCATTTCAGACTTTGCCACACAGAAGCACCTTTTCTGGGGTGGGGATGTGTAGTAAAATTCAGTGGACTAATCCACTTTAGGCTTCATTGTACAACAGAAACCCAGAAGATTTACTCAGTGAGCATTGTTTAATGAAAGCAACACTAATTCTCCTCAGCAGGACTGCCAAGATAATAATTATTATTAATGCCAAGATAATTAACTATTACAGATGAAATGATTTCCCCTGTCCCTATCAAAGTGTAGCCAGTAGTCAAGGTATGGATCAGGTATGTTTACTACATGTCAAAACAATAACATTAGAGGTAGAGCAGACAAGTTATATGACAAAGAATGTATTGTTCTTTGCTTACATTTTTTTCAAACCTTGCATGTGGAGTTACAAGCTGTCTCCTCTAGTTTGATTATTACATGCCACATCCATGCAGTTTTGTGTTTGCCATGTCAATCTATAACATTACTTCCTTTTCCACCTCATCTGCGCCACCTCTCTCATCTTCTCTAATGTCCTTCATCCCTTTCTTCTTCCATTTCCCACTTATATTTCTCACCCTTTCCCCACTTTAACTTAACTCTTTTGTCCGTCCTTTTCTATGACTTAAGTTAAAAGCACATGAGCCATAGGAGCCAGAAGAAATGAAACCTTTTTATCTGAAGGCATATTATAAACATTTCCTCTTATAACAATTTTTCTGAATTTCTTCATTCTTGTCTTAACTGAAAATTATTTTTGCCATTCTTTGAATATCACACATACTTTTCTGTTGCTGTTGTTATGATAACTTAGGGATCCTAACTACATTCTGCCATCTGTTAGAGTTTCTTCTACAAAATATCTTATTCTTTCAGAATCTTTATTTTGGAAAAGTAACTTTTGTGGAAAAAAATGTTCAATTGATTCTTATATCTAATTCATTTCAGTAGATACTATTAATTTTGTAAATTTGACTTAGGCTCTCCTTTATCAAATATTATAATTTCTTAAGTATGCTGTAGCAATGTACATAGCTGCACGTATATCTCTGTAGTAGAATATAGAATCTCTTTGATATATGACAAGGAATTGATTAAGTATCATATTAAAATCCATTCCTAGCTTTTAATACTAATTTCCATAGTAGCTGGACCAGATAGCATCCCAGCAGCAGTAATAAGTGTTCCTTTTACTCCACTTCCTCCCATATATGTTGTCATGTGGTTTCTTGATGATAGCTATAATGACTGGGGTAAGATGGATTAATAATTTCAACTGACATTTCCCTAATAACTATTGGTACTGAGCACTTCTCAAAGAAGTGTAGTAGTCATTCATAATTCTTTTGAGAATTCTACATTTATATCTCTCACTCTTTTCATTGAGAAGTTTGTTGTTCTTGTGCAACACTATTCATAAGTGCTAGAAAATGGAGGCAACCCAGACACTCCATCAAGTGATAAACAATGAAAATATAGTACACATACACAATGGACTTTATTTCAGCTTTTAAGACAAGTAAAATTATGAAACCTTCATTAAATAAATGAAGATGGAAAATATATTGAGCAAGGTTAAAATAGGAACAGAAAAACAAATGCCATATGCTTTACCGTATATGCATCCTAATTTTATTTTGTGTGTTCAGCTTAGAATCCTATAAATAGCAGGCATCTAGAAACACCCCCAGTGGGTTTCTTTAAAAAGGGGAATAGCTGTATATATCTGATATAAAGGTAGAAAGAGAGTAAAGTAGTTAAGAGTGGAAAGTTTTTCAGCAAGGGTGCTCTCGCCAAGCAGTGGTGGCACATGCCTTTAATCCCAGCACTTGGAAGGCAGAGGCAGGCGGATTTCTGAGTTTGAGGCCAGCCTGGTCTACAGAGTGAGTTCCAGGCCCGACAGAGCTATACAGAGAAACCCTGTCTTGAAAACAAAACAAACAAACAAAAAAAGAGGCCAGGGTGCTCTCATCATGGAGGAGGAGATCAGGGGCAAGTGTAAAGCAATATAAAAGGAAGTTTGAAAAGGCCATGCACAAAACTTACTATAACAAAATTTTAAAAATGTTTTAAAGAGTTTGGAGGGAGATAAACCACAAGGATTTCACAAGCTTTTCCAGAATTTATGCTATTGAATAAAACTTCTAGAACCAGAAGGATAATGTGTATGATTTCTTTAGGGGTTCATACCCATCCCAAAATAATAATGGATCTCTTCATTACTCTTGATTTTTTAACTCAATGATATGACCCTTTCCCTAAAGATCTCACATGTTGTATACAATCTTTCAAAAACATTATTACAATAAAATTCTAGGCTATTGTTATTGTCTTTGGTTGTTGCCACCACTGGAGTGGAAGAAAGGAATGAGGACACTATTCACTTTGAACATGGGGCCCACAGGACCCAAGCTCAATCTGACCTTAAAGCCTCCACCTGGATTACTAGCTTTTACAGTAACAGAAGAAACATGAAAGCTTCCAAACTAAATGCAACCAACATTTTTAACTACCTCAAAGGCCACCGTGGCATAATCACCCTAAACGTTCAATAGTAGCACTCATATCTTGGCAGTAATCATTCTATATATTTGTCCTTATATCCACAGATAACAGAGGCCCTCACCACTTATGGAAATTTCATTTTGTAAGAGTCAGATACTGTTTCAGAAAACAAATGCAGAATACAAATTCCCAGTTCCAACTTATACACCTGCAATATAACTCCTGTACTTAAAGTTCAGAGATCACTGTAGAAGATGGAGTAGAGAGATCATAAGAGCCAGGGGAACAGAAATTTTGCTATGAGATTGGATCTCCTAGTAACTTCAGAAACTACACACATGAAGTCTCACCAACAGGGCTGCCCAAACATGACTTGAACAAAGACAACACCAGCAGGCATGATAATGTGAAAGGATATAAACTCATGAGGCCTCCATCCTATTTAAAGAGCTGCAGGCAACCAAGGAATACTGAGAGCAGGACAAATCCTCTTCCCCAGGGAAAAGTACAACAATTGGTTTGCAAAAAAACCAAATGGCTAGTCCTGAAAATATACAGACATTAGACAAACTGGGCACATTATTTAGGAATTTATATGTATATATGCATAAGTATGTGTATGTGTATTTTGTGGATGAGAGAAAGAGAATGAGAGAAACAGAAAGCAACTTATATAAAAGTGGTTCTACATTTGAAGGAGAACAAAGTGGGACTCCATTGGAAGGTTTGGAGTGTGGAAAGGAAAATGGAAACTAGTGTAATTATAATACAATATCACTCAATCAATAAGTATTATTATAAACCATAGTGAAGACAAGATAAATCATTTCTCCTCACTTAACTAGTTCAATCAGCTCTTTTTTGTCCCTTTCCTGTCACTGCATTCTTAATCTTGAGGCCACAAACTCTTTGTTTCTTCCCAAGATATCTAATGAAATAAAGAAGCTGATTGCTCTATTACATAATAAGTAGCATTTATAACATATAATTCTATTTCTCAATGGCATTTATGAGTGATGATTAATAAAAAATAGTGTTCCATTAAGCTCTCATGTGGCTGTCTATGAAGCTGGCAGCAATCATTTTGACACAATTTTTATCCCTTTTCTTCAAAAAGTGCTAAGTACCTGGGAGACATTTTCTAATTAGTTCTAATGTGTGAGAGGAGGCTCTGAGGGGGTGTTTAGGAAGATTAAAAAAAACTATCTGTAAAGTTCACCATGACTGTCATTAAAATATTATCTGTTCAAATGCATTATAAAAAACAAGCCTTTAGCCATAAGAATTCATTTAAAATATTGTAAATAGTTTATAAAAAAGAGGAGGCATTTCTATTTAAATTATTTTATGTTATGAATYGAATCTATTAAAACATTACTATAGAGGAAGACCCTTGATATTTGAGTTATTGTGGTTTATATGTGCTTTCTTTCTCATTAAAAATCAAAGATACAAAAGACTGGTGCTTTAAACACTTCAATTATAAAAATTAATTAATTAATAATTTCACCTCTTAAAATTATATTTATTTATTGTTAATGAATACATGCGTGTGGATATGCACATCTACTTATTTTTTGGTTCATGTGTGGAGGTCAAAGATAATGTGTACAAATTGGATCTTTTTGTCTACTATGTGAATCTAAAGGACTGAATTCAGGTTTTAAACACTGGCAGCAAGTGTCTTTACCCACTGAATGATCACCCTTATCCACAAACTTAACTCCTTTGCTGAGGACAATATTTTTAGGCTAAACAGATAAACTGAAGAAGATCAAGGTATAGAACACAAACTGAAGTTCATCTCCCAGTCACTTTGTTTCAAATTTTCCCAAAAGACGCATGACCTTAGTGAGACAGGCTGCAGGGTGCACTTGTCAATCTATTTTTGGTAATGCAATAAATAGGTTAAGGCTGAGGAGAAGAGTACAGACCTGCCTCCTTCATTTTACACAAATAAAGGTGATTCACAATCACCTTTAATAGAGTCAGCTTTGTAGTAATGCCTCACTTAGGACTCACTTAGGATTCTCTCCCTTATTTCCTGGTCATGAGATGATGCTCCCAATACAATGTTCTCACTGCTGGTCCTAAATAAGGAGACATCATTGTGTAATACAATCTTTAAATTACAAGCCAAAATATACACTATTCTCATAATTCAGCTCAGATATTTTGTTGTAGTGACATGAAGCTGACTAATGGTAAATTTCTGGGTAATAAAAATGTAGGCAAAGACGTAAATTTTGATGAAGTTCAAACAAAAATTAATATAAGCATCAGTTTTATTATAACAAGTTTTGGGTATTATTTGTTTGTTTCAAAGAAATTTGTATAGTCTACAAAAATTGTTTGTTCCCTACAACTCAGCTAGAGCTTAATATTATCCATGTATCTTCAGATATGTCTTCATTTAGAAACAAGGTCATTTCTAAAAGAAAGGTGTAGAAAAACTGATAAAAATAGGAAGGTCAAAAGAGACACTAGAATCTATGGAGACAATTGTATAAGAAAATCTGCTGTCCAGCCTTACATAAAAACCAAAGATGTCTAGAGTTCCAACAACATACATGTTAGGGTTTTCAGGCAGAAGAATACCTTGGTAGGTCCAGGCCAATGAATGTATCAGAAATCACACCACTGAACTCATCTAATTCAAGAGATTAATTGGAGTTGGGGTTGAAGGGAAAGGCTGCCTCTTATTAAGAATAAAATGGGAATTGGGGAGAAGACAGAGAGACAGAGAAGCAGATATAGACAGACAGACAGAAAAACAGACACAGACACAAAGGGACAGAGAGTGACTATGAAGCCAGGGACCTTTTAAAGGGTAGTCATGTTGTATTTAGCAGCTGCTAATGAACTTTCTGCTGAAAGGAGTTGCTTAAGGCAGGCTGGGTCCTAACATTACAGATAACTGGTATTGGTAACCTTATCTCCAAAACATGTGAAGCCAAAATTCAGCTGGACATAATTAGTATTTGATACATATGCTTAGGAAACTAAGAACTCAGAGAAGTTTATTCATGTCTTCCGAAATGAGGTGAGGGGAGAAACATACCTTTTTAGAAAAACTATTTTAAATTTTTTTATACAGAAAAATGATGAGATATGCTAAATGAAAAGGGCCAGAAAGATCAAAGCTCTACACACTTGATTGGTGCTGAAGCTGTTGCTTAGAATTGATCTTGTATGACACATGAATTTCTTGCCCTATGGATAAAAATCCAAACTATCGTGGGTGTCAGAATTGGTGGTGTTTATTATATCATTGAAGGTTTGTGACAAATGGGTAGCTTGCATTTGCAGTCTCTGCAAAGATGCAAACCAGCAGGCAGGGAGATGTTCAACTTCCTGCGCTGCATTTTCTGTTGTGTCACTGTGACCTAGAACATCATTCTTACTTTGGCCAAGTATATTGTTATCTCAGTATATACATACTTATTCAATTACATTCTCTTCTTTAACATGCTCTAGATTTTATGCCATTAGTATTGTAAGATGTATAAGTGTCATGCTCGCATACAAGGTTCCAGTTGATAGCACACACTGATGGTTGTAAAGATGGCCTTTATTTTCAGAAATAATGGAGAACTAAATGAATCCAGATTAAGCAGCATAATCTTAGCAAGTCAAGAAAGCTGATTTGTCTAGGAAGCAACACCGATTTCACAAGCTGAACCTCCTCAAGGGTTTTCTAACACAGAAAAGTAACCAGACCATAAAGGCCAACAAAACAAAAAAGGCCCCAGGGAAATGGAAGCAGGTCAGTGCTAGACTTAGGTTATTATCCTAAAATTGAGCTATCAAGCTGTGGTCTGACATTTAGAACAAGCTTTTTATAAATCAAGGCAGCATTTTCAGCAGTATGATGTGCCCACCATCGGGGTGAGAGACAAGATAAAACTCTTAATCTACACCTTGGCAGTTTTTTTTTTTACAAACCTTTAGAGTTACTTTCTAGAGATTGGTATCACATGGAAATGACTAAAAACTCACAGCCTATAATCCTTGGTTTTGTGATGGATCTTCTCTCTGAAAGAGTTTTAACTAAATAGGTCCTTTCCTGCATCTCATTTTTAAAGACGAATGCACAAAATTTGCTAAAACACATCTGTCTGCTTTATCTGCCCTACAAAGGATGATTCTGTTGGTCTGGAATGCATGCATGATCTTTGTTAGCTCAAGATCTTTGTCAACTCAAGATGCCACAGCTTCAGAATCGTTGCTACAAAGCTAAAATGAAGTGGAAACTTAAGGGTTCTTTGTAAACTCGTTTGGATGGTGTTTTGCTGGGACAAACAAATGAAGGAATGCTTCAATAAAGTGGACACAGGTGTGTGAAAGGCTAAGGGTGACTCCTGAATGAACATTTGCTGAAGCAGACACAGGAGAGAGGATGTTGACACAAACATGTGAAAGGTTTCTTTCCTAACAATGCACATGTATTGGTCTGCCATGCATCATGTAATTGAGCTGCATTTGCAAGAGAGAAACACACCAGAAAACTTCTGATTGTCTCCCAGGGGTGCTGAGACAGGCTTGCAGGCCCACATGAGGGACAAGATCCAGCCAAAGACAGCAGGACCAACTAATACCAGAGATAACCAGATGGCAAAAGACAAATGCAAGAATGTTACCAACAGAAAACAAGGCAACATGGCATCCAGTTCTCCCACAACAACAAGATCTAGATACCCCAACACAAGATTTGAATTTAAAATCACAGCTCATGATGCTGATAGAGGACTTCAAGAAGGACATAAATAACTCCCTTAAAGAAATATAGGAGGACAGAAGTGAACAGAGAGAAACTGTTAGTGAATTACATGAAAACACAACAAAACAGGCGAAGGAATTGAACAGAACCATCCAGGATCTAAAAATGGAGGTAGAAAAAAATAAAGAAATCATAAAGGGAAACAACTTCGGACATAGAAAACCTAGGAAAGAAGTCAGAAGTCAAAGATGCAAGCATCAACAACAGAATAATAAGAGACAGAAGAGAGAACCTCAGGTGCAGAAGATACCATAGAAAACATTGACAGAACAGTCAAAGAAAATGCAAAATGCAAAAAGCTCCTAACCCAAAACATCTAGGAAATCCAGGACAAAATGAGAAGACCAAACCTAAGGATTATAGATAAAGAAGAGAGTGACGATTTCCAGCTTAAAGGGTCAGGAAATGTCTTCAACAAAATTATACAAGAATACTTTCTTACCCTAAAGAAAGAGATGACCATGTACATAAAAGCAGCCTACAGCACTCCAAATAGACTGGACCAGAAAAGAAATATCTTCCCATCACATAAAAATTAAAACAGCAAATGCACTAAACAAGAAAGAATATTAAAAGCAGTAAAGTAAAAAAGGTCAAGTAACATATCAAGGAAGACCTATGAGAATTACACCAGACTTCTCACCAGAGACTATGAAAGCCATAAGATTCTGGGCATATGTCATACAGACCCTAAGGGAACACAAATGCCAACCTAGGCTATTATACCCAGCAAAACTCTCACTTAGCGTACATGAAGAAACCAAGGTATTCCATGACAAAAACAAATTTACACAATATTTTCCATAAATTCATCCCTTCAAAGGATAATGAATGGAAAACACCAAAAAGGAGGGAAACTACACATTAGAAAAAGCAAGAAAATAATCTTCTTTTAACAAACCAAAAAGAAGAGAGCCACAGAAATAGAACTCCACCTCTAATAACAAAAATAATAGGAAGCAACAATGACTTCTAATTTATATCTCTTAATATCAATGGACTCAATTCTCCAATAAAAAGACATGGACTAAGAAACTGGATACATAAAAAGGACCCAATATTTTGCTATATACATGAACCTCACTTCAGCCACAAAACAGACACTACCTCAGAGTAAAAGGCAGGAAAAAATTTCCAAGCTAACGGTCCCAAGACACAAGATGATGTTGCCATTCTAATATCCAATAAAATTGACTTTCAACCTAAAGTAATCAAAAAAAGATAAGGAAGAAGCCAGGCGGTGGTGGCGCACGCCTTTAATCCCAGCACCTGGGAGGCAGAGGCAGGCAGATTTCTGAGTTCGAGGCCAGCCTGGTCTACAGAGTGAGTTCNAAAAAAAAAAAAGATAAGGAAGGACACTTCATACTCATCAAAGAGAAAAACCTACCAAGAGGAACTCTCAATTCTGAACATCTATGCTCCAAATACAAGGGCATCCACATTTATAAAAGAAACTTTACTAAAGCTCAAAGCATACATTGCACTTCACACAATAATAGTGAGAGACATCAACACCCCAATCTCATCAATAGACAAATCAGGGAAGCACAAACTAAACAAAGACACAGTGAAACAGAAGTTATGAACCAAATGGATTTAATAGATATCTATAGAACATTTTATCCTAAAAAAAAAGAATATACCTTCTTTTCAGCACCTCACAGTACCTTCTCCAAAATTGACCATATACTCAATCACAAAACAGACCTTAACAGAAATAAGAAAATTGATATAATTCCATGTACCATTTCAGATCACCATGGACTAAAGCTAGTCTTTAATAACAACAAAACCAACAACAAGCCCACATACACATAGAAATTGAACAATATTCTACTCAATGATAACTTGGTCAAGGAAGAAATAAAGAAAGAAATTAAAGATTTTTTTAGAATTTAATGAAAATGAAGGCACAACATATCCAAACTTATGGGACAGAAAGCAGTGCTAAGAGGAAAACACATAGCTCTGAATGCCTCCAAAAAGAAACTGGAAAGAGCATACACTAAAAGCTTGACAGCACAGCTAAAGGCTCTAGAACAAAAAGAAGCAAATATACCCAAAAGGAATAGATGACAGGGAATAATCAAACTCAAGCATCAAAACAAAACAAAAACAAAAACAAAACAAAACAAAACAAAAAAAAAACCCAGGTGAAACAAATAGAACTATACAAAGAATCAACAAAACCAGGATCTGGTTCTGAAAAAAAAAAAAAGAACAAGATAGTTAAACCCTTAGCCAAACTAACCAGAGGGCACAGACATAGTATTGAAATCAGAAATGAAAAGGAACACATAACAGATACTGAGGAAATCAAAAAGAAATCGTATTTTGATCCTATTACAAAAGCCTATAGTCACAAACTGGAAAATCTAGATGAAATGGAAAATTTTCTAGACAAACACCATCTACCAAAGTTAACTCAGGATCAGATAAATGATCTAAACATTCCCAGAACCCATAAAGAAATAGAAGTAATCATTAATAGTCTCCCAACCAAAAAATACCAGGATCAGATGGGTTAAATGCAGAATTCTATCAGATCTTCAAAGAAGATCAAACTATTCCACACAATAGAAACAGAATGAACACAGTCTAATTAGCTCTAGGAAGCCACAATTACTCTGATAACAAAACACAAAAAGACTCAACAAAGAAAGAAAAATTTACACCAATTTCCCTTATGAATATCGATGCAAAAATACTCAAAATTCTTGTCAACCAAATCCAAGAACACATCAAAACTATCATCCACCATAATCAAGTAGGCTTCATCCTATGGATGTAGGGATGGTTCAATATATGAAAATCCATCAATGTAACCCCACTTTATACACAAAGTAAAAAAAAAAGACCCACATGAACATTTTATTGGAGGCTGAGACAGCATTTGACAAAGCCCAACACCTCTTCATGCTAAGAGTCTTAGAAAGATCAGGAATTCAAGGCCCATACCTTACAATAGTATAAGCAAAATACAGTAAACCAGTACCCAACATCAAACTAAATGGAGAGAAACTTGAAGCATTCCCACTGAAGTCAGGGACTAGACAAGGCTCTCCACTCTCTCCCTACCTGTTCAATATAGAATTTGAAGTCTTAGCCAGAGCAATTAGACAACAAACGGAGGTCAAAGGGATATGAATTGGAAAGGAAGAGCTCAAAGTATCACTATTTGCAGATGATATGATAGTATACTTAAGTGCCCCAAAAATTCCACCAGAGAACTCCTAAACCTGAAAAACATCTTCAGCAAATTGCCTGGATATACAATTAACTCAAACATATAAGTAGCCTTCCTATACTCAAAGATAAAGAGGCTAAGAAAGAAATTAGGCAAATGACACCCTTCACAATAGTCACAAATAATATAAAATACATTGGTGTGAATCTAACCAGCAAGTGAAAGATCTGTAAGACAAGAATTTCAAGTCTCTGAAAAAAGAAACTGAAGAAGATCTCAGAAGATGGAAAGATCTCCCATGCTCATGCATTGGCAGAATTAATATAATAAAAATGGCCATCCTGCCTAAAGCAATCTACAGATTCAATTCAATCCCCATCAAAATTCCAACTCACTTCTTCATAGAGTTAGAAAGAGATTTTCCAAATTTATCAGGAATATCAAAAAACCCAGTCTGTCCTTATATTTTTGAGAATAGAAAACTATTCTCAACAATAAATAACCTTTGTTGGAATAACCATCCTTGACCTCAAGCTATACTACAGAGCAATAGTGATTAAAAACTACATGATATTTGTACAATGACAGGCAGGTAGATCAATGGAATAGAACTGAAGACCCAGAAATGTAATCACACACCTATGGTCACTTGATCTTTGTCAAAGGAGATAAAACCATCCAATGGAAAAAAGACAGCATTTTCATCAAATGGTGCTGGGTCAACTGGCAGTCAATATGTAAAATGATGCAAATTGATCCATTCTTATCTCCCTGTACAGCTGGTAAAATGACTCTGGAAATCAGTTTGGCATATACTCAGAAAATTGAACATAGTATTACCTGAGGACATAGCTATATTCCTCCTGGACATATACCCAGAAGATGCTCCAACATGTAATAAGGACACATGTTCCACTATGTTCATAGCAGTCTTATTTATGATAGTCAGAAGCTGGAAAGAATCAAGATGTCCCTCAACAGAGGAATGGATACAGAAAATATGGTACATTTACACAATGGAGTACTACTCAGCTATTAAAAACAATGAATTCATGAAGTTCTTAGGCAAATGGATGGAGCTAGAAAAATATCATCCTGAGTGAGGTAACCCAAGCACAAAAGAACACACATGGATGCACTCACTGATAAGTGGATATTAAACCAAAAGCTCAGAATAGCCAAGATACAATTCACAGACCACATAAAGCTCCAGAAGAAGGAAGACCAAAGCATGGAAACCTTGATCCTTCTTAGGAGGGGGATCAAAATACCCATGACTCACTCACAGCCAACCGATAGACTGAGCATAGGGTCCCCAATGGAGCAGCTAGAGAAAGGATCCAAGGAGCTGAAGTGGTTTGCAGCCTCAAAGGAGGAACAAAAATATGTACCAACCAGTACCCCCAGAGCTCCCAGGAACTAAAGCACCAACCAATGAGTACACATGGAGGGACCCATGGCTCCAGCTACATATGTATCAGAGGATGACCATTTCAAACATCAACGAGAGGAGAGGTCATTGGTCCTATGAAGGCTTGATGCCCCAGTGTAGGGGAATGCCAGGTCAGGAAACTGGGAAGGGGGGTTGGTAAGCAGAGTGAAGGGGATGGGATGGGGGTAAGGAGGATACCATTCGAAATGTAAATAAAGCAAATATCTAATGAGAGAGAGGGGGGAGAGAGAGAGAGAGAGAGAGAGAGAGAGAGAGAGAGAGAGAGAGAGAGAGAGTCCTTCAGTGGTTCACCTTCCTAATGCTCTGACCCCATGTTGTGGTGACCCCAAACCAATAAATTGTTTCATTGCTACTTCATAAGTGTAATTTTGTTACTGAGCAGTGGCTCAGTTGCTAAGGCTATTGTAAATACATGTTTTCTGATAGTCACAACCCACAGGTTGAGAACCACTTATTTATAAAGTAGGACATAGTGTGTATATGTGTCTGTGTGTATGCATGAGTGAATGTAGGACAGTGTGTGTGTGTGTGTGTGTGTGTGTGTGTGTGCATGTGCATTTGTATATATTATTTAAAGAACTAAGTAGTTTATAAGGTAATAATATAACTCCAATATAAATCCCCAGTTAAAGTTGAATTTCATTAAATCCATTATCAAACAACATTACTTTAAATCTGAAAGGAAAAATGGAAATACATTTTCACTTCCTTCTTTTGAACTGGGTAGTTAATATTTGAATGCTTGCTAATTAGTTAATTTATTCTTTCTTGAGCTAAGCCAGAGGCTCACAAGAGCCTTACAAGTTTCAATATCCAGACAGGCCTAATTCTGAAACCAAATTGAAATAATTTTATAATTATTTCAATTTAAAGTTGCCCATGTTCCTCTAGTAACATATGAAAAATTATTATGCTATTAAACTGAACATTACTGTTAGTAACCTTTTAAAACCATATGTATCATGTTCAAATTACAGAACGTGGTTTAAATGTCATTTATACATTACAATAAGCTGTAACACATAATCACCAGCTTCAAGAATTCTCATTTAGCCTCATTCCCATTCTCTAATATAAAGGTTACCAAGCTATAGACCTTGATTTTTATGTGATAAGCATTAAAAGTACTTAATTTCTAGAGTTTCCATGGTCTTTTATATAAGGCAGATACAACAGTTTTCCAAAAAATGGTAATATACATTTATAGCTATACATATACAGCTACACCTATGAATATATTTAATTCTGATTGGCAGTCTAAAACAGAACAGTTCCTAACTTTTTAAATAGCACTGCATGAATTAAAAAAAAGAAAAACTCAAATGCTTCAGTATCAAAGTAGCGTTCTTTCATTCATTCATTTATTCATGTATTCAATCTGTATGTACTCATGTTCCATAATATTGAAGAGAACACCACAGCCAAGAACATTAAAATCATTCAGAAACACTCATTTTAATATATATTTAATGCTATATTATAACATTTATTAAACACGCATATTCTAACAAGATGGTTTTAACACATAAAGAAAAAACTACATAGAGAAGTGAATGGTGATATTAAATAGTTTTGTAAAGGAATGAGGAATTATTTTTTGATGAGCTTATACAAACAACTCAGTTGGGTAATTCTAGGGACAGTAGAATCAAGGTGGGGTAAAGATTTTTTTCCCTTACACTGATTATGTATAATCAAAGTCAGTTTTCTTCTGAGTTCATATCTCTTCTTAAAATAGGGAAATTCTACCCTAAACATCTTTTAATGATCATTTGAAGATGTTATAGGAAACACGTTAGCACTCACAAGAAGGGTAAGCATGTTCTGCTAAAGCAACTGAGCGGCTAAGTAGGTCAAACACCCCTCTTAAATTGTGATTGGGTGAATATTCTTGTTTAATGTTCAGGGATTTTTAAACAGCCATACGATGTCTATACCATGTACTGAAAGACCATAGATTGTCAAGAAAACTTCAAGATGAAAGGGGAGTCAGAAGTAAGTTTCAGACTTCAAGACTAATTAATTACAGATTGGTACTTAGTGAGATGTAACAAAATTGCTCTTGTGGGGAATGGGCACTTTACAGGGCCAGTCTTCATACTACAGGAAAATAAGCATTTTCCAAGATCTAGCCTTGAGATTATTAAAATAATGTCAACCTGGTGTTTGGAAAAATTGTGTGTGTAGTTTTTCTCTTTGAGTGCTTTTATTACCTTAGATTTGTGTTTTACAGTGGAAAACTAGTACATTTCTTCAATCAAAAACACTAATTTCATCTTCAATTGTGACTATGTGAAATATCTAGACTCTTTTGTAAGAGTTTGTCATATAATTATGAGGAATTACAACACTGTGAAATTAGAAAACTTTAAAATATAAAATAATATATATCAGAATTCCCATGTTCTATGATGACCTCTAGAATCATAACTCTTCCTCTAAAATATTAAGTATCAAACATTATTTGATCTAAATAAAGTTACAAGTAGCTACTAACTAAAGACTAGGGCCAGGACTTGACTGATAAACAATCTTTCTCTCCACTACACATACCTAGTTACAAAACAAGATATTTAGTTTACAATGGCTTCCTAAATAATAATTAACAGAGAAATAGTAACATTGTCTGACGTTTAAATTGAATTATGAAATCTTAGGTTTTTTACTCACCAAGGGAATTGGTGCTCAATACTATGAATATCCACAGATACGGTCCATTCAAAGCACAAATACTATCTTCAAGTGGATAATACCTCATCCCTGAGTTTTTTTGTCTACCACCTTGTATTATATATGACATTATTCAAACAGACTTTTCTTCCCAAAACATTCAGAAATAATAAGCCAATCAGTAAAGCCATAAGGTGAATAACATAAAAGTTAGTAGCAATTTTATCTACAAATAATGATCTGCCTAAAATAGAAATTAAGAAAACCATCATTTGATCATAAAAGATGAAATAATAAAAACAAATATAAGGAAGACATAAGTGGAATAGCTTCACAAATTTATACAATATAAGAATGAATATTCTTAACTTGCCTCTGCTATCCAAAAACTATACAACTGATACAATCCCTTAAGCATATCATGCTATTTCTCACAGAAATTGAAAATTCCTAAGTAATCACATGTAAAAAATTAAGAAGGGAAAAACCTATTTGCAAGACAAAGACACAGAGATAAAAGAGCATAGGATGCTTTGTCTAAAATTGTACTACAACAGAGCTCTAATAATTAAATATATTATACTGTCATTAGAACAAAAGCAAACAGCAATTGAAAAGATCAAAGAGTATAGAGATATGCATAACATTAGTGGTCACTAATTGTTAGCCAGGACATTATCCTAGTTTGATTTCTGTTGCTGTGATAAACACTGTGTCCTAAAATGGCTACTTATTTCATATTATACATCTAATTCAAAGTCCATCATCAAGAGAAGCCAAGGCATAAACATGGCAGGAGAAACCGAGGCAGAGATTACATACGAAAACTGATTTTTCTAACTCAACTATATTTCTTATATAAGAAGTATCACTTCTTATATACCACTGCTCATAATAGACTGGCCCTTCCCTGCAGATTAACAATCACGAACATTACTCAATTTTGGTTTCCTCTTCCCAGGCATGTTACGGTGACAATTAAGATTAGCTATGCCACAGCCTAAGTGTCCACCAATACACAAATGGATAAACAAAATAACACCTGTGTGTGTGTGTGTGTGTATGTGTGTGTTGAGATATGTAACATGTATATATGTATATGATGGAATGCTAGTCAGCTCTAGAATAAGAGATAGAGGTCCTGCTCTTCATTCCAATGTGAATGGAATTGGAAGACTTAATCTGATGTGAAATAAATCAAAAACAAAGTTAAAAACAAACAACAAGAACAAAATCCAAGTTCAATTGTCAAACACATGAAAAATACATAAACTAGAAACTTGGGTTAGAGACAATGAGGAGAAGAAACGAGGAGTCATACACAAGTTAAAAAGTGCTTGGACATGCAACATAAACAAGTCATGCATAAGTTACAAAGAATAAGACATGGAAAATAAATAAGTATATTATATTTTTAAGTGAACCCGCAGTTTACTTTAAAATGTATTTGGATTCATAGTAGTCTGAATTTTTTTTAAAAGTTTAGGGTATAAGCACATTTTATTTATTCTTATTTACTAACTTTATACCATATATTCATTTGCTTTGAAGATTTCCTTAGACTACCTTTGCTAATTCTGCCTATCTGGGAACAGTCCACTTTCGGCCAGGGTTTTGCATCACTGAATTATCTACTATTAGCAGACACATTATTTGTTTCTTTTCTTAACTTCAGTATAGATAATATCAAAGCTAAATTGTATTTCTCATTATGTCCTCAGAATGAAGAAATCTAAGATTTCTTTGCAATTTGGTTTAGGAGTTGCTGTAAACTACAGCCTGAGCCACCCATTAGTGTGGTTCTAAAACATGAGCTCCACAGCCTTAGAAACTATATATGAAGTTATTAAAAAGTAGCGATGCCAGGAATGAGGACCACACTAAACTCTGCACACAGCTCTCTGTTCTGGCTCCTAACATCCTTGGTAATATTCCAGTGAGTCAAGAGTTATCCTCTACAAGACATCTGTGGTAATTTGAATGAGAATGGCCTCCATCTACTCATATATTTGAATTAGTCACTAAGGAGTAGAACTCTTTGAAAAGATTAGAAGGATTAGGAGGTATGGCCTTGTTGGAGGAAGTGTGCAATTGGGGTGGGCTTAAGCCCATGCCATGCCAAGTCAATCTCTTTCTGCTTGCAGATCAAAATGCAGCTCTCATCTACATGCCAACACCATGCCTGCCTATATGCCATCATATTCCCAACCATAATTATGAGACAAAGCCTCAGAAGTAGAAGATAAGTCCTCAATTAAATGCTTTCTCTAAGAAAAATTGACTTGGTAATGGTGTCTTTTCACAACAATAAAACAGTTTTTATTTTGTTTGTTTGTTTTTGATATTCTAACATCTAGCAATAATGTTATAATTAACTAACAAGAGATAAATTCCTGACTGATTCAGTTACAAATAATAATGACCTGCTATTAATAGAGAAGTAATCACAGTCAGGCCTTCCTGAACCCAATGGTATTACCAATGTAGCCAAACTGAGTCACACTATATCACCTTGGCATTTTAAACAAGTTCAGATGGTCAGCCTGAAGGATTCTTTTATCTATTCCATCCTATTTTGAATTAAGAAGTATCAGGGACGCTTTTTTACAATTTGTTGAAGAAAATAAACATATGTACCTTGCTTTTTCCTTGCAAAGACTTAATCTAGTAAAATGCCAACATTTAGAAAATGAATGATCAAGGGAACAATGAATTATCAATGAATACTTACTAATTTGTGAAAAAGTTTAATACAGTCTTATCAACAAATTTTATGAAGAATTAAACTTCAAAATTTTATCTTCCTCCCAATTTGACAGACAATGGAAATGAATGCATTTATCAAATATTTCCTTTCCATTATTATTCATCATGTACACAAGTCTAAAACCAAACAATTCTACTTTATTAATACCAATGAATGTGCACAATGTATTTTTATAGTGAAACATTAATAAAATGAATAAAGTTATCATGCTCACATGAATTATAAACATTCAACTTCTTCATTGTAATAAACACTTATTTCCTTTTAGCTGATATAAGACTGATCAATTTGAAATAATGTTTGCATTTCCAAGAATCAAAGAAGTGCAACCAAAGTGGATAACAAATTATCAGAATGCAAGAATTAAAGACAACAAAATGTAAATTGTGTTTTTAGTTTGACCAAACTCAATTTGGCCTCAAGTATTCAGTATGTCTGCTTATACTACATTTTAAAAGGCAAAAATCCTCTTTGTTGTTTTAGTTTCTGTAAGCATAAGTCAGCAATGTCCTGACATGAAAGGAGATCAGATCAACAGATTTTGTGCCTGAAGTACAGCCTCCTTGGTTGGTGCATACAGGAGTTGGGTGTGTGGTCAGGAACTCGAGTTGAGAAGCTCAGCTGATATAGTAGTAGCAATGAGGCAGCAATACACTGTGCATTACAGAAGGGGAGGTCATACTGCTTTCTTGATTTCTCTCATAACAAGACAGGAAACAAAAGTTTGCTAACTTAATCAAAGGCCATTCATGTGACCTAAAATAATTAAATGACAAAAAATACCTCCTTGTACACATTAGAGCACATTTTCTAAGCACTGTCCCAATTTGTGAACTAACACGACTAATAAAAGAACTCAGATTAGCAGGCTGAGAAAGGAGTCCTACAGCCAACAGCAAATGAGCATATGACCCTTAGCCCAGGATCAGGCTCTATTCCTCTCTGCAACTCATTGGCTCTAAGAAATAAACAAACACTGAATTTTAAAAACAGCAATGCTATGAATTTCTCTTATGGTTACTATTTTCATTCACTTATTTTGGTTTTATATCTTTAAAGTAAGTACCACTTATTACAATGTGTATTGTAGATAATTAAAATGAATATGGGATAAAAATATTGGAATAACATTTCAATTTTAGAGTAGGAATGTATATTTAACAAGTAAACATTCTTACTCTAAACAAGTATAGCTTAGAGAAATAGCTAACATTCTGTTCTTATAAAAGCAAAACTTCATCAAAGTTGAGATTTTACAGTGAATAGGCAAAATCTGTTTCACACAGCAAGAATGGCATTATTTTTACAATTTAATATGAAATACAGGCTCTCCACAGTTAGTTATTCAGTAAATAAAAATAAGTGAATATAAACAAACTCAATTAATAAAAAAAACAAAAACTAATACATAGATACATGCACCATTAACTTAGATAAGTGTATTTAGCTACCATGCAAAACTTCAATAAATTAGAAAGGGGTATTTAAATGTTTTTTGCAATACAGATATAATATACTAGTGAATGTCTGAGGAGACATGGTAGACATGATTTAAAAATTAGCCAAGCTATACAAGTTTCTATACTGTACGTAAAATCATTTAAACATTACATTTTGTGTTGCTATATTAGTAGTAGGTGACATACAGTTGTATATGCAAATGTTTAAGCAGAACAAACTAGTCATGATATGGAAATTGTATCCTTGGACATTTTGTTTGTGAACTTAGACTTTAATGGTTGAGCCATCTCTCCAGCCAAAGAAATTATTCTCTTGATAGTTCTAATTTTTTATACCAGTCTAGTATTTGAAAGCTAACATGATTAAGGGCTCCTTACCCCATATTAACTCACATTCAAAAACCACAAAAACTAAGCAGTGTCATCAGGTGATGCATATATAGTTTACTTGCTTATATTACAGATTATTTTTTCATTAGCAATACATGGGAGAGTACTTTTAAGATAAGAATTTAATCCTTGGTAAAGCATCTCATGAAAGTATACCATTTATATAAGAAATACAGAATACAGAAAAATATTAGCAGTTCCCAACTTATTGTCTAGGACCAAGAAAACTTGTCTGAAATATACTTCCACAAGAAACTGTCACCTGCTCAGAATCTCCAGAAAACACTAGTGTGGAATCCTTTCAATTCTTAATAACAGCAGGGTGCAAAAATACTGAACTGCTCTGCTAATTTTCTTTTGAGGAAAGTATAATGAATCAAGATGTAGAGTCAAACAAAGTCACTTTGCTGCTACACACATTCTTGCAATAAATCTCAGGCCGACTTGATTAAAGTTGTAAAGTTGTATACATGGAATTTTCTTTGACTCCATTCTTGATTGAGTTGATTAGGGACTGGAAACTATCAGTCAAATTTGTTTGAAATGAATGTGTGCATGTTAGGAAGGATGAGAAGAGAAAAGAGGGTTCAGAAGGAGAGAGAGAAGAAAGAAGCAGTTCTAATGAACACATTGTGTTAAAAACTTGGAATTGTGTGCCCTTTGAGTAGTTTAACTGACATCTTACATAAAGTACAAAGTTACATCAACAGGCAACATTCTTCTTGTGTCTCATATTTCTATTTGGAAACATGCAGTTCAAATATCCAGGTCAGCCCCAAGTGGCACTGCAGACTAAATTATACAGCCACTAAGGGACGAATGAAACACTAGAATCCAATGAGTTGTGGGCAATTTCCCTATATTACTCACCATACTTTCATTTGATCTAAATTGCCTGAAATTTACTATGAGTTTAGTTTATTTTAAGACCATAACAAAGGATGTTTTAAAAATCCCGTTTATGTTATCCTTAATTCAGACAAACACTTCAGGGGATATGCATCAAGGATCAGGACTCTCAGGAGAGAGAACACAGAAAAATCATGACCTGACTATCACAAAGTAATTCTGCTTTAAAGCTGCTCCATCTGCCCTTGATTTCCTTCTGGTGACATTCAATCAAAACCTTAATGAGTGTAGTCCATACTCCACTGTGGGCTTCTGTTTCTTATCATTTAGCATTCTGTTTTAGCTTGTTAAAGTTCACTACTATCACCAGCACTCTAAAAAGTTTACCAGTTTTGAAAGATAATTACCAAATTCTAAGTCTCAATATTCTGTTCTAGCTTTCAGATAAATGTTAACATAACATTATCACATGCAAGGATCAATGAAGTTTCCAAGGATGATTATCTGGCTTCCAAAGATGCCTTAAGACACTATCTGATAAATCCAAAGTATAACACTGGTTTATTCTCCATTAATTCCATATTAAATTGTTAACAAGGGATCTGTTTGCAAGACCAATAACAAGAGAGACAGAAATAGAGACAGACAAAAAGACAGAGACAGAGCGAAACAGATATATGAGGAATAATAGGAAGATAAACTTTAGTATGTGCTATTATAAAGAAAAAGATTACAATGCAAAACCACAATAGGAATTATTATTATAAAAAGACTGCAGAAAAATAGCAAACATAACATAAAGCCTACAATTTTTAAGTAATAATGTAACATGTCAAAAAATTAAACCACAGGATTTTCAAAATTGTCTCAACTCTCTTATATTTCCTCTCCTGGTAATTTCTTTCTCTCTCCCTATGTTAGTGGCTCCTTTGCATTTTGGAAGCTCCCAGTGCCTCCCCCTTGGTCATACTGCAGGGACTCACCTTCCTAAAAGCAAGCAATAGAAAATGCTCCATAAGAAGCACAGGAAATCTGTGGTAGAGAATGGAGTGTGTTCTGGTTTGAAAGGGCCAGGAACAGGCTTGTCAATTCTAACCTGACTAGTGTTTTCTTGGGAATTCTCAGCTGCAAGATAAGCATGAAGCTTTGATAATCCAAATACACTTTGATAGAACATCAACTGATTTCTTATTGGAGAGCAACATTTTTAAGGTTCTACATTTTAGCTGGAGGCAGAGGGAATACCAGAAGGAAAATAAATGAAAGCTGCTGGAGCTTCAAAAGCTAATCTTTATAATGCATTCATTAGCAACTTGAAAAAAATCACATGCACATTTCTGAAGCAGAAATGATTTTGATGACTGATTGCTCTAGGGTGTAGCTTAACTTCCTAGTCTTTCAGTAACAGGCAAGTTCGGGATTTCTTTTGTTGCTGTTACACTTGTGAAATATTTTGTTTATAAAGGAAGAAAAATAAGCAAAAGATAAATTATTTGATGAACTCTTCATTTACTTTCCTCAATAAAATATAACTATCTGCTATATTCCTAGTACATCCATTTCAAGGGAGATGAAAGGTTCCTTTTTTCTAAAGAAACTATCCCCTTAGGCTAGATGTAAAGGCATCATTTTCACTTTTAAATTCAGTATAAAAATATTTGGACTAGACTACAGAAAAGTTGCAGTGGGAGTGGCAATTGGAAACTCTAGAGTCTGTGCTTCAGCAAAGAGAAGAGATAAAACACCACACAAAAATATCACCAGCTGTGACCAGCAAGGGGAACATTAGTGTTTCAGATAAACATATTAACAGATAACCATAGGGAACTGGAAAGGGCATAAAATCAGGAAGAGAACTACAAAGCCCCCAAAGTCTTTCCTCTAGAAGATTTCCAACATCCAACTCTGGCCTTGTGAAAAGTCTTGTCTGCCAAATACAATGTGGGTTTTGTGGTTACAACATCAATGATATTATGGCTGTAAAAATATGGGCTAAGTTATCATAGAGAATTTCTAATTATCTAATATGCTCATGATATCAATCTTAAAAAGCAGGCAATATCCATTATGTGTTCTTTTAGTACTGATTCTAAAGGTTTTTTGAGCTTTCAAACTGACAAGTTTTCCCTTGAGATTTCAAACATCATCTTTGTTATTTTTCTTCCTGGTCTGTCATCTAATACCTCCAGGACCTTCACTTTCTTCTCTCACAGGGGACTCTATGTATTGTCCCCTGAATGTTGTTGACACCTGAACAGTGTTCAAACACGAGTGTCTTGTATTTCTCGCAGAGAAACCAGAGACAATATTAAGGAAAAATCCTCTATCATGAACACATGTTTTGTGTTAAAACAGAAGCACAAAGCAGCAGATGGAGTAGTCAGGGTAAACAGTGTATAAGAAGAAATAAAGCTACTGGAACCCAGAGAAGACTCAAAAAGAATAACTGCTAGAAAACTAATACAGAAAGGAGTCGGCATGCCAGTGCATGAGGAGGGTAATCCAGGCACGCTGTGAACATAAGATAGGAATTACAGGTTTGCAGAAAGTTAGAGAAAAGGTATCTGTCACGGGATTTTCCCTGTCCAATTATATTATGGCAGCAGGAGGCCTGTGATTCAACAGAGGCGGACCTAAGAGTTGAGAGACAGAGAATGTCTCAGGAGAGAATGTCAAATGGAGACAGATGTGAACCAGCATGGCTTTAACCTGCCACATGTACTCATGATATCATAAGGTTAGAATAATTGGGATAAAGCTTCTATCATGATCAATTGGTTCTGAAATTACTGTGTTGGCATCTTGTAAATTGAGAGTTTATTGGTACATAAATCTGATTGGTTAATTGTAAGCTTTAAAAGATTTGATTCAACTGGGTAAATGGGTATTGTGGTGGCTGAACGTGGGGTGGAGGGTTATTGAGTGGGCCTGGTGGCAGTAATCCACCAAGGGTCTCTGGAGCTCTGGCACAGAGAGAAGGCCAAGTAGAGATCACCTGGCTGGAGCCATGTGGTTCTGCTGGTTGCTGGCGGTAGTGCTCCCCTGCAGGTCTTTCTTTAATATTTCCTGTAACAGGCATTCTTGAAGATAAATTGGCCATAATGCATGCTATAATTTAATGTCAAGTATATCTTAGGCTTAACATAGTAATGTGAAACACGGTGAGTGACATAAAGATGTAGCTACCAAGAGCCAACATTTTTTTTAATTGTTAAACCCTAATTTTGTGAATAACCATTTTTTAACATCCTCTCCAGAGTTTCTCACAAGGGAAGGTCTGATTTCTTTACTTCCTTTAAATTTGCATCAATTATTAACTATTCTAAGCACATGTGTCCCAGTCATTATTAACTTCTCTCTACTACTTTCTGTTTTAGTTTCTACTTGAGGTACAATTAGCTACAAGAAAGTTAGTGTATTTTAGAACAACAATAAAAAATACACCAGAAATGTAGTCTCCCAGGCATTTTTCTCAACAGCAGTGATTAAAGTCTTGAGAGTGCAGAAATAGTTGACTCTAACAAACCCTTGAGGGCCACTAGAAAAGTCAATCACCACATAATAATGGGTGGGTCAGTAATACCATTGTGAAATATGAGTAAATAACACATGCCTTTAGTTATCAAAATACAAATTTAAAACCTCTGTTATCAGAAGGCTTTTCTACAGAAGCATACTCCAGAATACATTTAGAAAATACATTTATAACTGCTCCACCTACAGAGAAGTATATGTAATTAAGCTAGAAAATGTGTTCCACTCCAATAATGTTACTATTAAAAATTCCAGACCAGCCATTAAAATATCAAAAGTAGCAGTTAGATTCATTTTGAAGGAGGGCTATGCATTTGGTCGCATCATCTCTGTTTCTATGACAACCTGCCAGCATTCATAAGCCAACCGAATTCCCAACAGTGTTGCAGAACAGGCTGTTAATAATTCAGAGGCCTTTCTTTCCTTTGGTCAGATGTTGTTCTCTTAGTGAGCATAGAGTTTACTTATCAGCAATCAGCAATCTGCTCCTCCATTTCTGTGTGTGTCCCAACTATGCTTTAACCTTTGCTAACTAATTCTTAGAATTTTTTTGCTTTGGATACTACTTAAAATGGCATATTTATGATGGTAAGAGACAGTTGAAGTCGAAGCACTCTAAGAAGTCACTTAAAACAAGCTACTAAACTACTTAAATATTTGTTTAGTTTAAAAAAAAAATCCGTAAATACTGTAACTGAAAAGCAGTGAGCAAGATTATACTTACAGAGATACAAAGATACAGATAATAGGTATTTGTGTTTTAATAATCATTCATGATATTTTAAGGTTTTACTGAAACACATTTAACTCTACATAAAAAATACCGAATTCTTTTCAATTACTGGAACCAGAAAACAGGTTTTTCCTCTATTCTTCTAATTGTTTCAGTACTTTTTGATGCTTTTTTTTCTTTCTTTTATTGTGCATCATTTGCCTTTGCATTCTTTGCACCACTACTAACCCAGAGATACCAGCTTGCTTTTCTTTGACTCAGCATTTTATAAGAAAGGCTGTAAAACCAACAAAAAGTAAAGGACTTTGCATCACTATGAGCCTGTGGCCCTGGGGATGATAACCAATGCTACTTCACAGATTTTTTTTTTTCCTGAAGAGCAAACTCACAGGTAAATTATCATATGTAAAAATCCTGCAATAGCCAAACACACATCCTGAAATAAAGCAATGCTGTACTGTTGCTTTGTAACCTTCTGCATTTCAAATAATGACAGAACAGTACAAGAACTGTCAGGTATAAATTTCAGGAGAATATCCTGCTTCTAAATGTATTATTTTAAGTATCTATCTTTTAAAGAGAAAAATGATCAGATTAAAATGCATTCTTCTACTATACCAAAACGGCTACCCTGACCATTTGACATTGCTTTATAATTGTTCTTATATTTCAGAGCTTCTTTCACTGTAGGCATGTAATGAATATCATATTGTAAGATACTAATCTACCTTCTCACTTTTGTCAAATTACAGTAAAATGACAACCAACTACCACATGCATAGAAAGTGATTTCTTTTGTCACCTTAAGTTCTGAAGTTCCGTGAGTAGACATTTGTCATTACTTGGAGTCTTTAAAAATTGGACTCAACACTTTTGGCCACAGATTAGAAAGGGACACAATGAGGTGACTACTTCTGTGGTGTCTCATATCTTCCTGTGCTGCACAGTCCACATGGTAGCAATGTTGGACATATAAATATCCTAAAAATCTACCACCATATCTGTACTCCATTGATTTGTCTTGCTTCATCACTCAAACTAAGCTAAATTAATCTAAACAAACAGAAAAACAAAAACCGAAACAATATCTAAACACAAAATTCTTGATGAAATATCAATGAAACACAAATATAAATGCAAAAGTACACATGATCCTGATATATATATTTGTATATAAATGAATGATATATATAGATATAGATATGCATTTCAAGACAGTTGAATCAAGCAAATTAGCATAGCCATCATATCACATACTTAAACTGGTATGTGACTATTGGAAGTATAGATCACTTTCTTCCATATTTTTTGTAACCAGTTGATCTTGTACCCAAAGGACTATAAGAACACTATCAACCCTAAGAACAACTTCTTCTTCTTCTTCTTCTTCTTCTTCTTCTTCTTCTTCTTCTTCTTCTTCTTCTTCTTCTTCTTCTTCTTCTTCTTCTTCTTCTTCTTCTTCT
>BDUI01000056.1:636620-650771 GCA_002335545.1 Apodemus speciosus | reverse complement strand
AGGGGGAGAGAGAGAAGGATGGAGGGCAGGGGAGAGAGGGAAGAGGCAGGGAGGGTGGGAATGAAGGAGAGAGAGAGAATATGAGAGAATATGAGAGAATATGAGAGAATATGAAGAGAGATTTCATGAAACTAAGGAGGTGCTGAATTCCACAAGTGCTTAGAAGGAACAATCCAGGAAAGCTTGTAGCAAGGGTCACAAATTGAATTGAGCATCTCTTCTCTGTCAATTGCTTGCTACACAAATCTCCCCTCCCTGATGGTCCCAGTAACTCATCCAAGAAGCTCCCACACAGAGGCCTGTGGGAGGGCAAGGGAAAAAAATGATGGGAAAATTAGCTATAATTGCATCTTATTAACCCAGTCATTTAAATTGCTAATATGTTTCTAAGAAAGCTTATTTGTAGATAGCTCATTTACAACTGACTGAAACTTTTCTAACCCTCCTCACAAATAGAAGACAAAAGAACAAGTTATTGTTTGTTTTTCTATTATTGTTTTGAAAAAGAGGTCAAAATGAATGAACACACTACAAATGGAATACTAGTTCATATCTACCTGGTTAAAGAGTGTGATTAACAAATAACAAGTCGATAGAGTTTACTGTAGCTCAATTACTTTCAAAGAAATCTCCAAAAAATATTATTAAAGGCAATAAAATAGGGAGAGGGTGTTAACAATGGCAAAAAGAATGTCATATACACATATGAGTAAAAACTTCATAGACAATCAAAATCCTTTCTGGTAAAAAGTTTAAAGTAAACTTCTGAATAATTAAAGGTCTATAAATTAATATCATGAAATAATACAAAACATGCCTGCTTTCTAGGGGATGGTTATATGGTAAAATTCAGGTTACTGGAAAATATATCAGAACATATAATTATTTGGAAATATTAAGAGATATAGAAAATGATTTACACAGTTATAAACAACAATAAAAGTCATAATTATTTGGTTTGAAGGCAATGAGAAAATATATAAGATATTTTCTGTTCATTTTTTAATATCTCCCACTCCATCTTCATGACATAGAATTGAATTTGATATATAGTAACAAATATGCAGGCTTTTATTAAATGAATACTGGTGCATCCCAGATGTGTGCACACACACTCACATACTATTATGCTATGCATGTATAGTGCAATGGTTTGTGGGGACATTATGCTGGCATAATGGACAACATCAGAAGTTGTCCTCCATAGTTCTCGAGCTAATTTTTGAAATGATCTCTTCTAAATGACTAGCCAGCAAGCCCCAGGACCCACTTGTCTATGACAACTACAGAAGTGATATTAAAGGCGCACATCATAAAACCTCTCTTTTGATTTGAGTGTCAGAGCTCAAAACTCAAGTCCTCATGCTGTATAACAAGCTCTTTACTCAATGAGCCAGGACCTCTCTGAATCAATAATTTTGATTTATGACTTCTTACATTAGTGAAGGAAAACTGAACTTGATTTTAACTTTCTTCTGGATTTTCTGCCAAAGAAAAATGTAAAATATACAAAGCTGTTTTACAAAAATGTATGAGCTATAAATATGCAAAGAGATACTTACTTTTTACATGTGATATAATTCTTCCCTACACTGCAAACTTCTGGAGAATAACAATTTAATGATACCTTAATAATCTATATTAAGTTGGGCAGTAATGACATGCACCTTTAATCCTAACATTTAGAAGGCAAAGGGAGGTGAAGCTCTGAGTTGGAGGCCAACTTGTTTTGCAGAGTGAGTTCCAGTGTAGCCAGGGATACAAAGAGAAAGCCTTACCTTAACCTCTACCCCCACCCAAATAGCATTCATTTTAAAAGGAACTCAGTCACTAAAGAACATACACAGTATGCACTCACTGATAAGTGGATATTAGCCATCCCATATACAGTCACAAAACCCAGAGGCTATTGTGGATGCCAGGAAGTACTTGCTGATGGGAACCTGATATAGCTGTTTCCTGAGAGTCTCTGCTAGAGCCTGAAATATACAGAGGCGGATGCTTGCAGCCAACCATTGGACTGAGTGCCAGGTCCCTGAAGGAGGAGTTGGAGGAGGGACTGAAGCAGTCCCATTGAGGAGGCAACAGTATCAACCAGCCAGACCCCGTCAGAGCTCCCAGGGACTGGACCACCAACCAAAGAGTAGATATGGAGGGACCCATGGCTCTGGGCCGCATATGTGGCAGAGAATGGTCTTGTTGGCATCAGTGGGAGGAGAGACCCTTGGGCCTGAGGGTGTTCAATGCCCCAGTGTAGGGGAATTCCAGAGTGGAAGGACAGTAGTGGGTGGGGAGCACCCTCATAGAGGCAGGGGAAGAGGGAATGGAATAAGGGGTTTTTGAAGGGGAGACCTGGAAAGGGGAAACATTTGAAATGTAAATAAAGAAAATATTCAATAAAAAATTATAATAAAATAAAAAAGGAAATGCTTAGCCCCTTATTCACACTTATAGCTAGTGGGCAGTGTACTACATATATTTGTAAGAGTGAATAATGAGTGATAGTAATATATTCTATGATTCTGTTCCCTTCAAGTAGTATACCTAACCAAACAAGAGATACAGTAATACTGCTAATCATATAGCTCTTCAAATATAATAAATTAATTTAGATGTCAAATGATGTAGCTCAGTAGTAGAGAGATTCCTTGCATGCCTGAACATGAAGTCATCAGTTTAATATCCAGTACAAGATAAACATATAAATAATAATAATAATAATAAAATAGTAAGTAAACACATTTATCTTTTTTCAAATGTTTAAGTAATTTCACTAATAATTTTAGAATAAAATGTTAACTTATAAGCACAGTTCCTTCTCTTTGGAATCTGAATAGGTATAGCAGATAACCACCTATAGAACAATAGAAGGAACAAGAGGGAAAATTTTGCATAAAATCTTTCCAGGTTTTTATTTCTCTATTTTATATATTTCATTACCAAGTACCAAGCTTTATGTGATTTACTTTATATTAAATAAATATCTTATTTTTAACTGGATGTCCTTTTAGCAATTACACTAACAAGCGCAATCCTGAGATTTTATTTTATTTCTACTATAACCTAAAGATAACCCATAAGGAAAATTTACTATTTAGAACACAAGTTGCTGATCTCCATTTGAGACTAACTTGCAAAGAGAAAGTATCTAAAAATAAACTCTCAAATCTATACTATGTTATTAATTGTAAATGAATGTATACTTTGATATGAATAATAATTTTTATTCATTTTGTCAGGAAACACATGTCTCGTTTTCTACTAGATAATGACCTATTTTTACACAGGCTTCTAGACCAAGGAGATTCAGTACTGGTACACTTTAGAGGACCTCATGGAAAGACTTCTCTATTCTTGCTCGATCTCTCTAGTCAAATATTATCAAGAGAAAAAGACAAATTGCTCAGAGAGATGACATCATATCAGGACAATGATGTCATTGAACTGAACAATGGTGTTAAGGAGTGTGGAGAGAGCAGCCACAGGATGCCTCTTCTCTGCCATACCTAGAATGGCAAAGTTATTTTTTAATAATAACTATTGCTGAGTAGCTGGACTTTGGTTGAATACAATTTTCCCGAAGAATGGGTTTCTGTATGCAATCTATTTCTCTATTTTATATATTTCAGACATCACATACAATGTCTGTTAAGCTATCATAGAAATATGGGTGTTCCAAATAAATGTTAGATCCTCACAACATTAATGGATTAATTTATCCCAAACTCAGTGGCAAAGCAGCTAAACTTCCTATCATTCAAATATAGCCTTTTTGTTATCAATTTATAGTTATTTTTATAAGTGGTTTCCTTTTACTTCCGTGTCCTTTTATTCCAAGAGGGAAAATGATATTAGAGATAGATTACCATTGCTAATCTAGAAAGCAGTCATACTGAAGCTTATAAAAACAAAGGTAGGCTTTTGATATGATTTGATTTACATTTAACACACCAAAGACCTACAAATATCAAAGACCTACAAATAAAAAAATCAGCTTTCAAGATTTAAATTTTTTTGAAAATTTATGTCAATAATATTTCTTTATTCCTCCATAATGAAGGAAGCAGCTGTGCTTTGAAAATAAAAAAAAATCAAGGCAATCACATTTTAAATCAGTATATTTTAAGAACAATATATGAAAGTATGACTATTAAGATAAATCTGATTACTATTTGTCTACATTTTAAGGTAGAATACTGCACCAGAGTAAGACAAAAGTGTAGTAGAACCAAAGTGGTCCCCCAAAATGGCAGTGATGATGAGTGTCTTTAACACAAGGACTTTAGTCTTGTACACACAAGGATGGCTATAGGAAAACAGAAGCCTAAACTAAGCATTCCTTAGGAATCTCATAAGTAATCCCACTTTCCAGGAATCTCCCTTAATCTGTCAGGAATTTCACTTAATTTGTCCACAAAGGTAACCTCCCTCATGCAAAGGTATCTAGTTCCTATTCAAACCAAAAAGCTTGTATCCATGCAATCCATGCTGTTATATAACATCCACCAGCTTTTCTGACATTTTGCTCTTCTATGCTCCCCAGTGTGACTGTCTTGGAAGTTTAATCCCCAGTAAGACTTTCTTTCTATCCATGGAGTGTACAGTCTTGTGGTTCCACTTTGTCCTCATTTACATTTGGGGCCCAAACCAACAAAAGGAATACTGGGCTTCCTTTCCAAAGAACCCTGCCCTGCCCAACAAAATCTAACTGCTGATTTGGTCCCTAACGGGTACAAATCATTTGCTTATGCTGGCTCTTGCCACCCACCAGAGTTGACAAATTGTTTTTCTCCACCTGATCTACCCACTATTTTCTCTTTATCTACATTGATTAAGTGTCCCCACTCAGCTGGCAGCTCTATCTCCTTCTGGATCCCTGGAACCTGCCAATAAAAGTCATGCCATTTCATCAGGCAATGTCTCCCTAAATCCTCCTGGGTGCCTATGAAGTTGAATGAGATGCCTGTCTACTGTGATTGAGGGCATCTCTCTGATTAGTCCCTTTCCCTTTGGGGACACTGCAGGATTAAGTCAGTTCCATAGCATTTACTTTTTGTAACTTTTACCGTATTGAAGCTATTCGAATCTTCCCTCTCTCAAGATTCATATTTGTGACCCCTTTTGTGAAGTCTTTCCCATATTCTACCTTCTTTGTCAATTTTACTAGAACCTGTACATGGATGGGATCTTACTAGATTCTACTCTCACATGCCTTTTCTAACACACTCACTGTTCAAACTAAGATATTGCATTAGCCACACTGTGTTACTATAAATGGCTTGCCTCAGTACAAACAAAATAATCAGTATCAATGGCCAGAAAAATCACACTTTCCAAATTCTCCCACATTGTGACAGATTCTGTCACCACACAAGTGACAGTGATCCAAAAATCCCTTTTTCTCCAAGCCTTTTCTACACTCTGCTCTTAAAAATCATTTTTGGTTTTAATATTTTATTTTATTTTGGGGGTGTTTTTTGCCTGTGTGAATATCTGTATTGCTGGTACCTCAGGAGGACATCAAATCTTCTAGACATAGAGTTATAAACAGTTCCAAGCCACAATGTGGGTACATGCAATTAAGTGTTCTTAACCCTTACCTCATCTCTCCAGTCATTGAAAATCTCTCATTTATAAGGTTTCTATGCTCTTCACTCATCCCAAGACCTCCATCTTATCTCTATTTCAGTCTTACAGAGATTCAAATGTATTTTGGGTATGGATAGTAGTAAAATATTATACTCTACTGAAAAAGCTGGCTCTGGATATGGGGTTTGGCCTGAGCACTCTAGACACAAGCATGCTTATATAAAAGCTTCCTCCAAAGCCTCTGTTCTGGATCAGGCTGGCCAGTTGACTCTAGGTCAAAGAAAAGTAAGATAAAGGAAAATCCCAGAGAAAAGATATTTTGCTAAAAGGTGTGTTGGGGGGCAGTATTCTGTGCTGGAGAATAACTAAGTGGTAAAATATTTTGAGTAAAGGTTATTAATAGTTAAATGCAATTGCAGATATTTAGCTCTCTGAAAACTCTATGCCCTCTTTTTTAAGCTTTATCTTGGTATTTGTAAGACCATTAGGATGTGGTTTAAAAACATCTGTTTTATGTTAGCTTAATACTTGTAACAAATTATGTAATCTTAATTATATATATTTTATATTATAATTATATATAAATATATATATATATAAAACTTATGGCCAACTCATACAAGAAAATATATTTTATTAGACTAAAGATATAACACAAGGCCTCTAAGGTTGTTAATTTTATTTTCTTTTATTTTCCATAGACTGAAGAGACAAGAAAGTTTCTATATATTTTGAAAATATATATTTCTATATATTTTAAATATTTACATAACAATTTTGTCCTGAGAGAAAAATAAAAGACAAAATTAGGAGAACTCCATAATCAAGTTTGAACTTAGTAATAACATATGTTATGTTTGATGATTAAGGTTTATAAATTCTTAAGATTATAATGATCTATTCATCTAAAAGAAACTGACTTAAGACATATGTCTAGCCACTTATGTCTTTATTGTCTTGGTTTAGCGCTAGTTATTTAGAGAATCTAAGTCAAATTAAACAAAGTCAAATAAGAAACCTTGGTATTTTATAAAAGCACCCTATAAAAAGATCAAAAAATGAGGTTTCTAGTCACTCATTTTTGTGCATTTATTGTTTGAAGTGTATTTTGATACTGAAGGTTCTTTGATTCAAAATATGTCAGCATTACAGCTCGAATTTCACAAGAATAAAATTATAAGATCCTAACTTATAGAAATCACTAACTTGTTATATACTGTTCAAGATAAGTTACACATATACATTAAAAATAAGTAAACTTTTAAGTGTTCATTTTTTTAAGTGAATTCTGATGCTTTCCTGGAATCTCTGCCCMTCAAAAGCCTTTGAGATCACCAGGGCATAGCCCATATTAAGTGTTCAAATAGAGGGTAAATCTCTGTAATTTTTTCACAAAAATCAAAATATTTATTTTGTTTTCTTGCACACAACACTTAAAACATTCCTGTTACAGCAATCCTGCTCTCTGGGAGCTTACGGTCTCGGAAAGAGTCAATGTGAATGCAGACCCCATGATTAAGGCAGACCTGTTGTTTAGATACATCTTCTGGAGTGGCTGGAAAGGGCAAGCGCAAGATTCAATGACAGGATGTACACCCTGCCTCACTCTCCTGATTCTAATAAGGAACCCAAGCCAATGGTCTGAAAGGGAGTTTGGGACAACCCTGCCATAGGAGCAGTGAAGAAACTTTGATGAATGCTGAGGAGGTTCCATACATGGGCAATGGGGTGTTGAGTATTCTTCCATCTTGGACTTCAGTTAGTACCTAGGATCTGTAACTCTGCGGACATTCATCCTTCACCCAGCTTTAGAGAAATTTCAGTGGAGCAACTGCTTCTTGAAGCAAACTTAAGACCTCTACTTACTTTGTAAATACAAAATTCTAATTATTAGGTAGTTATAACCACAGCAATAGCAATGCCTACTACATCAGGACGGTGTGAGAGATGTTAAACACTCAGCTGTCTGGGATAAAAGACGGAGAGAGAAAAGTAGGGCAAGGGCTAAAGGCACTCAGCTATATAACCTTCCCACAGAAGAAAGGAGACATTTAGATAAACACAAAGGCTGGGCATTAAAGTTCAAGAGGATGGGACTTAAGCTTACCTCTGTTCTGCACTAACCACATTCTCTGGCAACCTAGTTCAGGGATCTCAAGTTTAGGATTTGCAGTAGACAAAATTCAAAGCTACCTTGAAGAACCACATCAAAGTGAGGTGTCTCTTAGTTTCAGATTCATAGCACCTTCTTCTCACCTCAGTGATAAGGTCCCGTTCCTGATAGTTTTTGCTTTATTTTTAGGGTGTTAGGGCTTAAACACAGGGCCTGACATAGGCTAGGCAAGTGATCCCCATCAGAGCTGCGTCTCAGCCCCTGTAAGGTGTTTTATAGCAGCTCATCTGGAGATTCTATAGATCACCAGGTTCACCACTAAGTGTGGCTTCTGTATTCCCCTGGGTTTATTATTCCTTGGCTTCCATTTGCACTGTAGTGTTGGGTTCCATCAGTACCTGTCATTCACATGTGGGGCTTAAAAACCAGCACAGCAGGATGAACTAAGAGAAAGCAAAGCACTAAAGTTGATTTCTAAGATCTTTAGACTCCATCCAGTAGACTTAAAACCTCTTCTTGGTTCAAAGTCACCAAAGTACACATTCCTTGTTCTCCAATATTTCATTGGCACGTACAGAGGAGAAAGTACAAACTTCAAAACTGAAACACTGGGCCAACAAGACAGCAGGTTTGTTTCTTCTGCTCTGCTTTCAGCAGACCATGACCACTCCATCTATATTTCCTGCTTACACCAGTAAAACTTACCCCTTTCAGATTTCTGTAATGGGTCTTGATGGCTGGCCCCACCGTCCAAGACCCATAGGTCCTCTTACCAGGCTAGTGGTTATGATTTCCTTTTCTATTCATCCAACAACACATGATGGAATATTTCCTATCCTTCTACCCTCAAAGAGTGTCCATCTTTGACCCTGCAGCTTCACCCCGTTCTCTTCCAGAGTCCATCACTGACCCAAAAGTATGGGACATGTGACTTACTTCTTATGGTTCCATTAAGACCCTAGTGTTGGACCATACCACTTACCAATGTCACTCTAAAAATTATATCACTTTATCTTGTTATATGTTGCCTGCTTAATAATATTCTCAAGCCCACCTCATCACTTTATATCATACCTGTATTGGCTGTCATAAAGCCTCATGAATTCTACTACCTGAGTTCCCTTCTCTACCATCTCCTTTCTCTGTCCGCTTCCCCTCTCTTCACACGAATCAGGGTCAGGGCCACTCTGGATTCTCCTGTTCTGTCTGCCACTTGCTATGTTCTCCCTTTATGTATAATAAAGTTTCTATTTCATCATATGTAAAAGAAGTCATACCCTTGATTTCCTTTTTCTTTCCTTTCCTTTTCATTTCTTATTTTCATTGAGATAGTAGATTATTTTTCATAAAGTAGAAGTAATAAAAAAAGAATCACAGAAGTGCAGTAGGAACTATGTCTTAGGTTTTTACTGCTATGAACATATACCATAACCAAGGAAATTCTTACAAGGACAACATTTAATTGGGGCTGGCTCACAGGTTCAGAGGTTCAGTTCATTATCATCAAGGTGGGAACACGCCAGTATCTAGGCAAGCATGTTGCAGGAGTAGCTGTAAGTTCTACATCTTCATCTGAGGACTGCTAGCATAATACTGGCTTCTAGGCAACTAGTATGAGGGTCTTAAAGCCCACACCACAGTGACACACCTACTCTAACAAGGCTCCAACAGTTCCATACCTTCTAATAATGCCACGCCCTGGGCTGAGCATATATTCAAACCATCACAGACTATATGATAAAAATGCATGTGAAAGATGTTAATCCAGTCCTGGAACCAAAATATGGTCATCACATGGTCTTATGGCTAATGTTGGCTCTTGTTATTATTATCTGCATGGTTAATTTTTGTATATAATAGTGGGGTGTGGTTTGAGAAAATCTGGTACAAAGAAAGTAGAATTAAATGAAGAAAACTGAACAAAGACATTTTTTAAAGCCAAGTTAAAAATATAAATTCATCCTGTTCAAACCTGATTACCAATGTGGATGATAAATAATTCATACAGTAGTACTGACTACTATGAGCAAAATGATTACTGTTTTGAAGAAAAAACATATACTAATATGACAAAATAATCAAGTTATATTATACTTAAATATGAATACAATTTACAACATACACACAGTGAGAGAGAGAGAGAGAGAGAGACAGAGACAGAGAGAGAGAGAGAGAGAGAGAGAGAGAGAGAGAGAGAGANGAGAGAGAGAGAGAGAGAGAGAGAGAGAGAGAGAGAGAAGGGGAAGGACAGGAAGAGGCAATGTATATTGCACTTGTGATCAATTATTTCTTGACAGTGTAACTGCCTGGGCCTGGGCAATTAGGAATTTCTTCAAGAAATTTTATCTTGAAAATATGAAAATAAAACCCATTTTTTTTAAATTAACAATTATAAAGATTTAATTGATGCCACAGTTTGAAGGTAAACTTTAACAAAAGTCCATGTGTTAAAAGGCTTGAACATTATATTGGCATTTGTGGGTAGTAGAGAATTTGAGATGTAGGGCCTACTGAGCTGTCATGATGTCATTGGTGTCTTGCCATTAAAGGATACTTTAGAACACAAGGCATTCTCATGCCCATCTATAGTATCTTGGTCACTTATGTTCCATCATACATTCCTGTTACTGTCAGTGGCTTTACTATCAGAGGCTTAAAAGTCATGCTTCCATGAAATCATTGCCTAAAACGTCTATAACTCTGAGCTATTAGAACCCATTTATTCCAAGTATTCATAATAGCATTGTGACACAGATAAACCCATGTAAACTTTGCCAGAGAAAGAGCTCAAGAATGGAAGTTTTTACTCCATTTATTCCATGATACATGATGCCTTATGAAAAGGAGATATGACACAACATGGACATACACATTTCAAACACTGGCCGTGCTCTAATACTTACCATTAAGATTATTTACAAAAGAACATTTCACCACTCTATACACTAGACACTGAATTAAGAAACCAAAATTGAGAATATTGTCCTTTAGTAGAAAGCCATGACTGGAATCCATGAATTATCCCACACTAAGAGGAGCCTTACCCATGTATCCTGCACCTAAGGGGAAGGGCTGGAGAAACAGGCCACAATAAGTATTGCAAAAGGTAAACTCATTGTCTTAGTACTGCATTGTGTTGCTGACTAAAGATTACAGAACAACTCAGGTTTCTTAGGGAAGAAAATGCACATAACGCTGGTACCTTCTCTGGAGAAAAATGGACTCTAGCACAGCAGGTAAAAGACACACTGATTTTTTACATGTGGTGAACAGAATAAAAGGAACTGAACTTCCAAGGTCTGGTGTGGATAAGTTTCAAAGGGGATGTTACCATTACTATCGACCTGGTCACAGTTACTAGTTTTATAATTAACCAGGGTCCTGAGATGCTCTGATAAATGTACATAACACCTTTACAATATCTCTTGGTATTGTAAAATATGGTTCTTTTAATGAGCTATGTAATGATACAATCAAATACACTCAAAGCATGAGGCATGCTGTATGACTTAATCGTGATAATATTTAGGAAGAAAAGGATCACTTGGAAAAGTTAGAGGGGTGAAAAATTAAAAGTCAAAAGACCTAGAGAAACTATGATTTTTACATATATATGTATATTTTCATATATATATATATAAATATATATATGGAGGAAAAAATAATCTTGCTACAACATTTTTTAAGAGCAAAGAATCCCCTACCCCTCTTTTTTTCATTTCAGAAGGCTTTAGCCAGAACTGATTTATGATCTGATCCACAAACCATTTGCTGAATAATAAAATACTAGAATATAATTGCCAATATCTGGCTTACATAAATCAGAATTTATCCCTGAGGAAAGACAAATATATTCCCTTGAATTGTGGGAAGTAAATATTGTATGTTTCCTATAGGCAAAGGAAAAGGAAGAAATCATATTTGGATATGCATTGTAAGTTTGGAGCAGAATTAAAATTTGTTAGACAACCATTTATATAGGTTTGAATTTACTTATAAATTTGAGAGAGATAATACATTTCTAGATGCATTACAAGTCGGAAACATAAGTGTTTTACTTGTATTTCAGAGAGATATGCAGGGGATYTTCAAGAGTTCAAACCTGCCTGATTTACTGAGTAAATTCAAAGTCAGCCTGAATATAAAGCAAAATCTATCTCAAAACAGAATAAAATAAGACAAATAGCAACCAACATATAAACAAACCAAAGCATTTTAAATTAGAAATTAAACACTCAATAGGTTTCTTAATAAAACCTCTGGTTTCAGGATCATTTATAAGGTTCTAAAAATGGAAAATTGCAATAGGAAGGATGGCTCTTAATCATATTTATTTATATAGATTGATATTATGGTGTCTTTCATGAAATACTTGCAACAATAACCATGACAGATTGTTAAAACACATATGAAACAACTTTGTCTATAAATAAAATACCTGGACAAAAATAAACCTCAGAAATACTGAAACATGGGGCTAGAGAATTGGCTCAGTAGATAAGTGCACTGTCTACTTTTCAGAGGACTCAGGTTCTTTACCCATATGATGGTTCACAACTGTCTATAACTCCAGATCCAAGAGATCTGACAGCTTATTTTTAGACCTTAGAAGGCAGTAGACATATACCTGGTACACAGGCATGCATGTTGGCAAAGCATCTGCACATGCAAATAAAACAATTAATACAAATAAAATAAACTTTTAGAAAGAAAACCATGTAGGCTGTTTTTTTGTGCATTCATCTTTATTTTCATTGTGTGTGTGTGTATGAGTATGACTGAAAAGAAAACGTTTAAAAAGAACACACATGGTATGTACTCATAACTATACTAGGCAATAAGCTCAAAGTACTCATGATACAACTCACAGACAATATGAAGCTCAAGAATAAGGGAGTCCATAGTGTGAAAGCTTCAGTCCTGTTTAGAAGGGGGAACAAAATAATCACAGAAGGTCAAAGGAGGAAGGGACTTGGGAGAGAGAGAGGAGCAGGAGGAAAAAGGGGGATAAGATCAGGTGTGGGTGGAGACTGGGGAGAAGTACAGAGGGTCAAAAAATTGAACAAAGGTGAGAACCAGTGAGGGGTTGGGAACTGGGGATAGCCACTAGAAAGTCCCAGTTGTCAGGAAAGCAAGAGGCTCCCAGAACTCAATGGAGATGACATTAGCTGAAATATACAACAAAGGGGAAAGAGAACCTGTAGAGACCATATCCTGAGGTTCGGCATGACCCTTGTTTGAGGGATGGGTCCACCCACCCATCTCAAAAATATTAACCCAGAATTTCTCCAGTCCAAAGCAAATACAGGAACAAAGAGTGGAGCAGAGACTGAAGAAAAGGCCATCCAGAGACTGCCCCAACTGGGGATCCTTCCCATCTGTAGACACCAAACCCAGACACCATTGCTGATCCCAAACTTCTTGGCAGGAGCTTGATATAGCTGTCTCCTGAGAGGCTTTGCCAGAGCCTGACCAATACTGATGTGGATGCTTGCAGCCAACCATCAGACTGAGCACAAGGATTCCAATGGAGGAGTTAGAGAAAGACTGAAGGAGCTGAAGGGGTTTGCAACCCATAGCAAGAATAACAATATCAACCAATTAGATCCCCCAGAGCTCTCAGGGACTAAACAACCAATCAAAGAATACACATGGAGGGACCCATGACTCCAGCTTCATATGCAGCAGATGATGGCCTTATTTGGAATCAATGGGAAGTGAGGCCATTGGTCTTGTAAAGGCTTGGTGTCCCATCATGGGGGAATGGTGAGGCAAGAGTGAGTGGGTGGGTGGGTGGGTGGGAGAACACCCTCATAGAAACAGGGGAAGGGAGGGTGGGATAGGGGGTTTGTGGAGGAGAAATCTGGAAGGGGGATAACATTTGAAATGTAAATAAATAAATTAACCAATAAAAACCATTTTGGAAGAATGGAGAAGAAAAAGAGTTCAAGGTATTATAGATAACATACTTAAACATTTCTCTTGTCACAGAATGTAATGGAAGCCTAATCACATGAAATATGATGTGAGTGTGCAATATTAGAGGAATTAGGGGGACACTATTTTACAAACATATAACTTTCTAAAGTCAATAACTCGTTAAGTACTAAGCTGTGGAATTGTACTTATTGACTAATAAAGAAAACTGTACCAAGGATGATTTATAACACTGGTTATTCAGTATGTCCCATTAAAAAGTCCATGTTTTTGGTCACTCTTTATTTCTAGGTGAAAGGATAGATATGGCATTGGTTTTCTTAATGTTTTATTAAAGTTCTTAATTCTTCACTCAATAAGTGTCCACTTTTAAGATTTATTTGTTAAAAAAAATTGCTGAGAATTTACTTTGATGTTGGCTGCCGGTCTGCTGTAAATCGCTTTTACTATGTTTAGGTATGGGCCTTGAATTCCTACTCTTTCTAAGACTTTTAGCATGAAAGGATGCTGAA
>BDUI01000056.1:574213-623664 GCA_002335545.1 Apodemus speciosus | reverse complement strand
GAGAGAGAGAGAGAGAGAGAGAGAGAGAGAGAGAGAGAGAGAGAGAACAAAGTGGAAAAAAAGCACATGATAAAGAAGGAGTAGAAACCAGAGAGACAGAGAGAGAGGTAACGACACAGAAAAAAGTCTTAACAAAAGTCTCAGATTGAGGAGAAAGAAGAAAAAGAAAAGCTTTGCATTATAAAGTTGAGGTTAACTAAACTTATGAAAACCTATGTTAATGTTTATTTTGGGTAGAATTCTATCTTGGATTTCCTTTTTTAATTGTAATATAAAGTCTGTTATCATTTATAAAAATACTGAAAATTACTTTAAGCAAATCTAATGTTAGATCTGTTGTCCGTTTTTTTCTCATTAACTGATTGAACCTGCAGCTACATATGTGTGAGGCAAGCACTTTACATGGCTCTTACTCCACTTTCAGTGATGTCTTTACTATTTAGTTGGAGACATATTTTCACTTAGTTGCTAAAACTGGTTTTGATCTCACCCTGTAGCCCATACTGGTCTGAAACTCACCATGCTCCTGTCTCAGCTTCTGTAGTATTCATGAGATGTATATCATGTTCTTCTGAGACTGCTAAAACTATAGATAACCCACAGTCAAACCCATTTATCAGCCATTACATAAAATCACTTTCACCCTCACAGGACACATCTGAGGGAGATATGCAACTTTCCACGTGGGCAGCATTAAGTTTACCTAATATGGCTGGTCAACTGTCAGTTTAATGTACTCTCTGTTGCCAAGACAGCAATTTATCATGGTCACTTCTCAGGATGACAAACACGAGATTTAAAGCTTGACCCATTTTCTGGTGATTGAATGTCTCCGTTAGATACAAGGAAATCAGCGTGAGTTTCTATAAACAGCAGGCAGGCAAGCACATTGTCACAGTCCTAGCTAGTTCTAAATTACCAACTTACTGCTGGTCTTCTTGAAGCCCTCACAATGGGATTTGTTCTGATACAGAAAAACTGCTGCACTCACCATTTTCTCTCCTGTCCAGGGTCCCTGGGTGGCAGTGAACTCCTTGGGGAATAGAAGTTGCTTAACACTTTTAACATTTACCAAACCAATGGTCTCAAGCATTCTGCACAGACCTATGTAAAATACATAGCTCTATCTTCATCATGTAAGGACCTAGAATTATTTGGCTCCCTTTTAACATAAATAGTTACATTTTATTTGGTTTCAATAACAGTCCTAGTTGGTAGAGGCAAAGGGATTGGATGAAACTGGTAAACATACTCTATCAGGCAGGCTCAGTGTTTGTGGAGTGACTGAAAGACAAGAAAGATCACAGTCTACCTTTGATTCCTGAAAAAGCCAAGCTATTGAAGAATTCAGGTTTGAACAAGGAATAGAACCCAGTGTCCTTCATTCTCCCTTATACACTGCCCAGGACTGCCCTATAGGTCATCATTTGGTCAGTCTGTCCAGCAAGTAATGGTGGACAGATGCTGTAAACAGACATGGAATCACCAGGATTTGTATCACCCATGTAACTTATTTTTGAATCTTTATTACCCTTCTTGTTTCTTTTACTTGCAATCCCAAACTTAAAGCCCCAGAGATCTATGAAACATCAGGAAGGCAGGACAGACTCAGTGTGGGGAGGTGGGACATGGGGCAGGATCTTATTCCTGAACATGAATTTACCCTGATGTAGCAAATTTAACATTATATTGTCCAAGTAAGAGTCTAATAATTCAACAGGCAAAATATGCTGTTTTACTTATCGGCTGGGATGGTATGGAACTTACCTTCAGAACAGAATTATCTCAGCACTGAGGTAAAAATATCCCATTGTTTTATACCCCTGTATTTCTGGGGAAGTTTGGGTTCAGAGGAAATTGTTGATGCATGACAGCAGCTCTTAGTCACAGAGTATAACTGTCCATGAGCTATAAGGAAAGCCTATATAGGAGTGAAGTTCTGAACTTACATGAAACCTGTGGCATTTAGTAGAATTTAATGTGGAGGTTGGTTCCTATGGAACATAGTCTCAAGCTTATGAGGTGGCAAACTATGTATGCATGAAGAGTACACAAATTTATCAGAAAAAAAAGTAGCCAAGGGTGTATATTGGCTAAAATCAGTTAACAGCATCTGTTCACCCATAGCATTTAGCCAAGAAACTTAAATGTTTTGTGTTTGGTTCAACAGCTTACATGATCTCTCTTATTACAGAAATTTTTCTGTTTGGATGGTCATAGAGGCAAGTAAGGTCAAGACATAAAAGAAAATGGGAGTCTGGTTTCAAATGTCCCCATGTACTTGCTTAGGCCAAGCACAAGTCAGTTCTTGTGCCCTGAACATGTTAATCTCATGAGCCAAGTAGATCTGCATTTCTATCAGCAGTAACTCATATCACTGCATTCTCCCTTCATCTTGCCTACTACAGAACAAAATTCCAATTTAGCAACTCAGCTTTTTCCCTGTAAAGTATCAACAAGACTCTTTCAACAACCTTATCTCAGTTTGCAAAAGTCATGGGTGTTGAATACTTGCTCATCATATTGTGTTTCCCTGGAGCCCTAGACCCTACACCACCCAGTAAACTTTACAGGTCCTAAAGAAACACAATCTGTTAGCACAAACACACCTTACAAAGCATCCTTCAATAACAGTTTCAGTTTCCTACAGAGCCCCAAAGTTACTGAGGTTCAGACAATGAAACACCAGATAGAGTAAATTTTAAGCACAAAACTCAACAACAGCATCTTGCAGGGTTTAGCTTTCTTGTGTAGGACAGATGTGAAGATGATGCAAATGTGGTAGAGAGATGTGTCCTGGTGACTTAGAGTTAGAATGAAAAGGAATTACAGATATCAAAGACAAGAGAGATTAATGAGATTTGTAACAGACTGTCCAAGTTAAAGTTGTAGATGGCTGATAAATGGATACCAGACCCAGCTCTCCTTAATCTTGCTTTACCTTCCTCCTGGTATAACCATAGTACTGTGTACACAAATTTATAATACTTTTCACATATTCATAAGCACTATATCTTAAGTTTATTTCATACCATAGAATCTTAAATATTATAAAATTTAGGTTAGCATATAGAATTATGGTTCTTATATTGGCATTTTCATGCATATATGTCTTTGTACTATGTTGTACTTTTCTACTCCCACCACCATCCTTCCACTTACCCTGTTACTACTTCTGGCAAGTTTCCATTCATCCACAGATACTTGCCCTTTCTAATTGTGTAGATTGGATAGGAAGTAGAAACAGCTTGATTGTCAATAAGTTCAGTCACAAAAATTGTTCACTAATCAAATTTAATTGTTTCATTTCTTGTTCTTCTTATTGTTCTTCTTCTTCCTCCTCCTCCTTCCTCTTTTTCCTCCTCTTCTTCTTCCTCCTTCCCCCAGCTATTCTTCCCCTCTCTCTGTGTATGTTCATATGTTTGTACATGTATGTGGAAGCTTCAAGTGGACTGCAGGTATTTGGCTCTACTCTTTATTACTTTAATTTCTAAGATAAGATCTCATTAAACATGAACTTTATCAATTCATTTATTTCACTCATCAGAAGCTTCTTTGGATCTGTCTGCCTCTATCTCCCTTACATTTTGATTTCAGATATATGCCACCAGATATGGCATGTTTTCTACATGGATTCTGGGGATAGAACTCACTTCTTAATGCTTGATAGCAAGTGCTTTGTATTCATGCATGTGTATCACATATATGTCTTGTGCACAAAGAGGACAGAGAAGGCATCTGATTCCCTGGAGGCTGGAGTTCAGGGAATTTTTGAGCTTCTATATAGGCTAAGACCTGAGTGAACAACATTTGCAATATTAGCAAGTGCTATTAACCACAGAACTATCTCTTAAACCCCTCCCAGTACATTACTACTAATAAAACACAACTCAAGGCATCACTGTTCTTACTCCTAAATATGTATCTGAATAATTTGATAGTATATTATTAGTTTCTTACTGAATATTCATCCACTAAACAGTTATTTTAGAAAAATGTTATAGAAATTTGTTTCCTACCTGTTGAAATGTCATAACTACCTTATATGCATGAATTCAGTTACGCTAGATAGTAGATATAACTAAACTATTCAAATAGGAATTCCAGAATTTTGGAAGAAACACCCATTAGTGTTTGAAAAAAAGTTACTTGATAAATTCAGGGATGAAAAATATAATAAATGATGATTCAGCTTAGTCATAATGATTTTAGTCATAAGCATGAACATGCCCACAAATGTCTAGGAGTACATCTTTAAAGTATCTAAATAGTAGAAAGCATACTCAGTCTTCATTTCTAGTATTGCCTATAATGTGTCTTGGAACTCTGGAGATTTGACATATAACACAGAGGGTCAGCCTCCTTGCTGTTATCTAAGTATCTCCTCTTTGCTCCCCAAGGTTCAGCCTTATTTGTCTGCTGTGTTCCCTACGACTCTACCTAGTCACAGATGTGTTGCTGCCTGTTATTTATTGTTTCTGTCTTAATGCTTAGCTGTGATGTAAACAGTCTCTCAGCGATCATGGTCCTGAAGCACTAATCAGCTTGGTCCTACAAGGGGAATTTTGAAATATCCCCATCCTGTCACTATATTTGCCATATATCTATCTCTACAACATTCTGTTTCATTAATACTAAGAATAATATGACCAGGTACTGAGAAGTAACAGATATCTGTTGATTATAGAATTTAAGATATTTTAAAAACACCACGGAGGCACAATTGATTTCAATCATAAAGTTTTAAGCAAGCTAGAGGTTATCAAAAGATGAGGGAATCAAGTAGACAGGCATAATAGTTCTGCATCAAGGTAGAATTTGGGTTCTGTTATGCGAACAGTATAGTAATAGGATCTTTATGCACATACAGTATAGAAAGAATAAGATATCTGATACCTATATTATGAAATATGCTTTTTAGAAATTCATTATACAGATTAACTGTCCAAACTTATGAGGGAAATTTCAATAGCTGTGAAAATCTGAGTCAATATTTTACCTACATCATATTGTTATCACTTTCTGACAGATGACTAACACATAAATGAATGCTTGTTGCTTCACTTGAGGCTTTAAAATAATAAAATATAATTTCCCTAGAAAAGTATAGCTATATTTGTCTGATTTGGGTCAAGAGGACTACCCAACTGTTTTCCCCATGATTGAAAGGGATGGGGGTGTATCTGAACAGTAAATTCATTTTACCTGCTTGACAAACTAAGTTGCAAATAGAGGCTCTGAGCTTTGTGTTTTTATGACTGACAATGGAGCTTATGTTGCATCATCAAGCCAGCAGAATTAGCTGAAAGCTCAGAACAGTGTAGACAGTTCAAAGCCTAGCATGGTATATTTATAAAGCACACAATACACATTTTCATCTTCAGTGAGGGTGAATTCAAGTACAGTACAAAATTGCAGAGTTTGTCAACTATTTCTCACTGAACTATTTTCTTACCAGATTACTCTTTTTTTTGCAATAATCAGAAAAGAGATTTAATTGACTGAATAAAGCAATGGTAAATGAGAACAAAGACCTAGACACATGATGTCTGTATCTCTAATAAATCCCAAAGGGAAGCAGGTACAGCTTCATATGGTACAACCAAAGCAGTGTCTGAGTAGACAAAATATTACATTATTATAAAATATTACATTGTAATATGCATGGCCAAATATTGATTGAAATGATGTACAAAGGTATTTGAAAAGACTAATTCAGAAAGAAAGGAAATGGAATATAACTAATTCAGAAAGAAAATTTGAATAAACAAATTGATAAGCTTAAAGAAATAGGCCAGACAGATAGAGGAATAAACTAAAAACAAAGAGAAATAATAGTAGATCTAGCCCTTTGATAGTTGATTAGTGGTCCAGAGGACAGATAGCATTCCTTCTCCTTTCATTAGGTACTCTTTTGACACTTGTGATACTACCTCACTATCACCACTGCTTTCTGGTGCTGCACCTCTATCATAAACCATGCACATCAGTCTTAGGCTATCTAATGTATATAAACATTAGGAATGATACCTTCAGCAAACAACTCAGTGTTCAAAATGTTTTTTTTTTTTAATCACTGCAGATGAAACATAGGAAAGCTAACACTAGAAGTTGTTCTTTTGCTGGGCAGTGCTGATGCAGGCATTTAGTCCTGTCACTCAGGAGGCAGATGCAGGTAGATGACCATGTTTGAGGCCAGCCTGGTCTATAAACTGTGTTCCAGGACAGTCATGGTTACACAAAGATACCCTGTCTCTAACCCTTTCTGCCCCCCCTAAAAATACCAAGTTTCTCTTATAATTCAATAGTATTTTATTAAAGATAAATATGAAGATGTACTCTGCTTTATTCAGCATTTCTTCCAGAAAATAATTTGTCTCTGGTTTTATGTAGCACGTTGATGAATTTCTGAAATTCCATAAATGTTTTGCTAAATAAATGCTCTATGTGTAATTGCACTAAAACTAATGATTATGGCTTGATGGAGAAGCCAGCATGACTTGGCCATGGAGGCTCACACATGTAGCCCTAGGACTTTAGAAACTGCAGCAAGTAAATACTGAGTGTTCAAGGCATGCCTGGGCTACAGAATAGCCATTTTATATATTCCTCAACAAAATATCTTTTTAAAACACTGCAAACTATCCAGTTAATTCTTCCTAAGATTAGTCTTTCCAGTCTACATGCCCACATATTTATTTTGTTAGAAAATTCATGGAGCACTTTAGGAAACATATTGACTCATTATCACTGTTAATTTTAAGTTGTCTATATAATTGAAAGGAGGCATCACATGTTCATATTTTAGAAAAAATGTTAGTTTTCTCTCTAATAATTTTAAAAGTATTTACATGACCATGAGAGTTTCATTTCTTGTTTGATGAAATTGATCTTTCCTGTACTCATGCACAAACAAAGAAATAAGGCCATCAACTTTATGTATGAAAACAGACCTTGCATTCTCCATAATTGTTTTCAATTTCATTCATCTAATTTCTAAACTAGCACATTCTTATATACCATTGGTGTGAATATGAATTACTGCATCCACAGTGAAAAGAAGTATGGAGGCATCCCAAAAAATTTAATATAGAACTACTGTAAAATCTAGCTATTCTAATCCTGTTCAGATACTTCAGGTGAAGGGAACAGCTTACACCAGAGACTCATGTAGGACAATGTTCACTGTAGTACTGTATAGGACTGAAACCACGATCACTACAGTACTTTATATAACAGTATAGGAAAGAAACCACCAACACATATGTAGACTTTATCTAAATTGATATATATGCATTATATGTAACAGAGTAAATGAAATATTACCTATTACATTTGTAGCAACTTGCATTAAATAGGGGAAATACATGTTAGGTGAATAAACTAAGTGAAGAAACAGCAAGGCTAGTACAACATAGAAACAATCCATGGTTGGATTTCCATATATTGAACCACCCTGCATCATTGGGATGACGCCTACTTGATCATGGTGGATGACCATTCTGATGTGTTCTTGGATTCAGTTTGCGAGAATTGTATTGAGTATTTTTGCATCAATGTTCATAGGAGAAATTGGTCTGAAATTCTCTTTCTTTGTTGGGTCTTTGTGTGATTTAGGTATTTATGCAATTGTGGCTTCACATACCAAATTGGGTAATGTTCCTTGTTTCTCAATTTTGTGGAATAGTTTGAAGTGTATTGGTATCAGGTCTGCACTAAACCCATAAGGTCCTGGGGTCTTTTTGGTTGGGAGACTATTAATGACTGCATCTATTTCTTTAGGGGTTATGGAATTCTTTAGATGGTTTATCTGACCATGTTTTAACTTTGGTACCTGGTATCTGCCTAGAAAATTGTTAAAGCATAGCATATCATGAGAATATCTGCATTATTTTTTGTCTTTCACTACATTTGTAATTAGAGTGATGTTCTGTTTATAGGGCTGTGAGTATATGGAATACTATTAAAGTGTGTTTTAACTTACATCTCAAGTTACTGACAGCAATTAAACAAAGAGGGTAGAGCTACAGAGACAGAGAGCACTCCATCTTACTATTAGGCCTAATATTCTGACATCCTCTTTCTAATTTGTTATTTGGAGAAATCTAGCCTCCAGTATATCATATCCTTCAGGAACATCTGCGTCTATCTGAAATGGACCTCGGGATTTTTTTCAAGCTTTTCTCTTGATCAGCTCTCTTCATGCATTAAAGAAATACCATATTTCAGCAAATACAAGTATATCTCTATAATTCACATTGTAACATCATGGCAATGAGGATGTTCTTCTAGTTTAACAAAAGTCTTAGTTTAATTGAAAGGGCATACTTTTTCTTTGGGGTATGATTTGTGTAATGCATGTTTCATTTACCTTAGAGAATGAAATGTGATTATGCTCAACTTGTAAGTGCCCCAGGTAAAGTAGAACTAAACGGAAGAAATATAGGAGGCAATACAAAAGCACAGTTCAACTCCTCAAAACAAAGATGCAGTATAATTATCTTTCTGCCCACATGGCAGGCTGACCCAGACACACAGTGACCTTTACAGTGCACAAATGAGGAGGAGCTCTACACCTCAGAATGTAATGATGGTAAGATCCAATTTTCATGAATAATGCAAGGCTCAGAGTCACTCTATCCTGACTGCTTATTCTCTTCACTTCCAAATTCTAGATTATACTCAAATGATATAACCTTATGATTTGCATTAATTCATGGACTGAAATGCATCTTTTATATAAGTTCCCTGAGAGACAGTTTAATTTCGTTTGTATGCATGTAAATACAACCAAGACTGACATAAAAATTAATGAACAACTTACTGCCGTAGCATATCCTTGCTCCTCAAAGCAATCAAATATTTCCATAAATAAGGTAATCAATATAAAATTAAATATATAAAGTCTTAAACAATGCAACAATGTTTATTGTGTTGAAAGTGACAGGCAATATTTATTTGTGAAAATGTAAACTAAAGGCTAGGGAGATGGCTCACTGGGTAAAGTGCTTTTCATTCAAGCATGAGGGCCAAAGATCAGAATCTGTGAAAGCCTATAAAAACAGGCAGGTGTGGTGACTTCCTCTAGTTGCAGCATTTGGGAGGCAGAACTGAATTCCTCCAGAAATGCTGCAGAGACACTGGAGGAATTAGAAAGCTCTGCAAACAGCAAAAAAGACTCTACCTGAATAAGTAAAGAGCTATTGAGCAAAACACACACTATCCACTTCAGAAGTCTACACACACACACACACACACACACACACACAAACACACACAAACACATACACACAAACACACACACACATACACACAGTCATGATAGAAAAGTAAGTTAGAGGAAACATGAAGTAAGAAGATAAGAAGCAATTATAGAGAGCTTATTTTCTCTTCCTGATGGTATCTCCCTAACATGAGCCCCACTAAAATATCCAGTACCACTGTGGAGTCCAGGAAGAAACCTGTTAACTTTAATGAACAAGAAATATTACCATATCAAAAGTGTGTTAGTATTATACGCTGCTTCCATTCATAAGCTCTGATTGTGAATTGCCTTCTAGTAAAAATGTTTTATATGCTTAACATATGATAACACTTAGTTCATCAAATATTATTTCCTGCCTTTTCCAAAATACTTGAATTTTCTGATATGTACCAAGATTCACTACGAACTGGCCCTGGACATGAGAGTTTCGTATCTGATAATTATTACAACTTCCAAAATCGATTTCACACTGTAATATTAATTAGAGCATATTATTATTTTATTGAGTACTAATGATATGAAATATATACCATGATTTCAGGGCTTAGATTGGTACACAATTTTAAAGTTAATTAGGTTTCTGTCATGCAGACTTTCTTATTTTAAAGCACTTCTTCAGTTGTATAAAAGAAATAACAGATAAGAACTAAGACTTTCAACACAGGAGAAACTGTATATTTTGCTGTTCAAAATTTCATGAGTATAGTCCATACAGGTTCTCACTGTATATTTAGGAATTAATTACATACAATTAAATGCCTAATTTTTTCTTTATGGATTTTTAATTAAAAGGATGATATAAAACTCAACAAGTCAGTATTAAAAATCATCATTTATAGCAGCGAACTGTCTGAACTACATTATCAGAAGTTGCTTTAGTCCCAAAGGGATGACTTAATGGTTAAGAGCACTTACTGCTCAGGAAGAAAACCAGACTTCAGTTTCCAGCATCTACGTGGTAACCCATGGCCATCTTTAACTGCAGTTCTAGGGGATCTGAGGCCTTCTTCTGGCCTCTCTAGTGCACATCCACACACATGGGAAACATACTTATACAGAATACAAACTCATTGAACCATTTCTTAAAATGTGTTTTTATTTCCAAATTTGTTATTTTAAACACAAAAGCCAAACCAACATGAGTACCTGTCTGGGCCAGTACCCTGAACAGACCTTGGGCACTAGCTCCTCACCTATTGCCACAACACCCAGAGAAGGCGCTATTCCCAGGTGGTCTAACATGCCCAAGATCACAGATCGGGAGGACACAACATCTGCACTAACACTGGGAATAACTGGGACGCATGAGATGCAGGGATGCAGAAACTCATTCCTGACCAATGACACAGGATCCTTCCAGTCTGAGCCAGTACCCTGAGGAGACCTTAGGTGGTAATTCCACACCCAGTCCCACAAGACCCAGAAGAAGCTCCATTCTTAGGTGCTCTAACATGCCCAGGGTCACAGGATCTCAGGAGCTAGATCACACCACGATTTCAGGATCCCAGAAGCTGCTTGATTCCCAAGACCTCTGACATATCCAGGATCTTAGGATCCCAGAATCCCAGGATCACAGGATCACAGAGACACTGGGACTTGAACGAGTTCTGACATGAAAAGGATCACAGGAGGGACAGGCTACAGTCAGAAACAGCAAGGGCAGGTAGAACTAGAAATAACCAGATTCTAGAGGCAGCACAAGAATATTAGCAACAGAAAACAAGGTTACTTAGAATAATCAGAACCTAGTTCTCCTACCACAACATACCCTGGATACACATCACTCCAGAAAATCATGACTTGGATTTAAAAATCACTTCTCATAATGATGATAGAAGACTTTAAGAAGGACATAAGTAATTCCCTTAAAGAAATAATAGAGAAGACAGGTAAACAAGAAGAAGCCTTTAATGRGGAAATGTAAAAATTCCATAAAGAATTACAGGAAAACACAACCGAACAGGTGAAGGAATTGAACAAAACCATCCAGGATCTAAAAATGAAAATAGAAGAAATAAAGAAATCACAAAGAAAGACAACCCTGGAGATAGAAAACCTGGGAAAGAGATCAGGAGTTAGAGATGCATGCATCACTAACAGAATACAAGAAATAGAAGAGACAATCTTAGGTGTAAAAGATACCATAGAAAACATTGACACAACAGTCAAAGAAAATGAAAAATGGCAAAAGCTCCTAACCCAAAACTTCCAGGAAATCCAGGATAAAGTGAAAAGGCAAAACCTACTAAGGATAATAGGCATAAAAGGGAGTGAAGATTCCCAATTTAAAGGGCCAGTAAATATCTTCAACAAAATTATACAAGAAAACTTCCCTAACCTAAAGAAAGAGGACCCCATGAACATTCAAGAAGCCTAAAGAACTCCAAATGGGCTGAACTAGAAAAGATTTCCTCCTGTCACATAATAATCAAAACAGCAAATGCACAAAACAGAGAAAGAATATTAAAAGCAGTAAGGGAAAAATCAAGTAAAATATAAAGGCAGACCTATCAGAATTACACCAGTCTTCTCACCAGAGACTATGAAAGCCAAAAGATCCAGAAAAGATGTCATACACACTCTGAGAGAACACAAATGCCAGCCCAGACTACTATACCCAGGAAAACTCTCAATTACCATAGATGGAGAAATCAAGATATTGTAGAACAAAACAAAGCTGACACAATATATTTCCACAAATCCACCCCTATAGAGGATAATAGATAAAAAAAAAAAAAACTGCAACACAAGGAGGGAAGCTATACCCTAGAAAAAGCAAGAAAGTAAAATTCTTTCAACAAATTCTAAAGAAGTTAGCCACACAAACAATTCCACCTCTAACAACAAAAATAAGAGGAAACAACAATCACATTTCCTTAATATCTCTTAATATCAATGGAGTCAATTTCCCAGTAAAAAGACATAGAATAGACTAAAAGACTGTATATGTAAACAGGACCCAGCATTTTGCTGCATACAGGAAATGCACCTCAGTGACAAAGAAAGAYACTACCTCAGAGAAAAAGACTAGAAAAAAAAGTTCCAAGCAAATGTTCCAAGGAAACAAGCTGGAGTAGCCATTCTAATATTGAATAAAATTGATTTTCAACCAAAAGTTAACAAAAATGAAAAGGAAGGACACATAGGAAAAATCTACCAAGTTGAATTCTCAATTCTGAACATCTATGCTCCAAATACAAGGGTACCCATATTCATAAAAGAAATTTACTAAAACCCAAAAAGGACATTGTACCTTACCCAATCATAGTGGGAGACTTCTACACCCAATCTCTGCAATGGACAGATCATGGAAACAGAAACTAAACAGAGAAATGGTGAAACTAAAAGAAGTTCTAGACCAAATGGATTTAACAGATATCTATAGAACATTTCACCCTAAACCAAAAGAACATAGCTTCTTCTCAGCACCTCATGATAACTTCTCCAAAATTGACCATATAATTGGTCGCAAAATAGGCCTCAACAGATACAAGAAGATTGAAATAATCCCATGCACCCTATCAGATCACTACCAAGGTTGGTCTTCAGTAACAACAAAAATACTGGAAAGCCCACATACTCATGGAATATGAACAATACTGTACTCAATGATAACTTGGTCAAGGAAGAAATAAACAAAGAAATTAAAGACTTTTTTTAGAATTCAATGAAAATGAAAGCACAACACACCCAAACTTAAGGGACACAATGAAAGCATGCTAAGAAGAAAACTCATAACTCTGAATGCCTTCAAAAAGAAACTGGAGAGAGCATACACTAGCAGCTTGACAGCACATCTGAAAGCTCTAGAACAAAAAGAAGCAAATACACATTAGAGGAGTAGATGGCAGGAAATAATCAAACTCAGAGCTGAAATCAATCAAATAGAAACAGAAAGAACTACACAAAGAATCAACAAAATCAGGAGCTGGGTCTTTGAGAAAATCAAGATGATAGATACACCTTTAGCCAGAAGAGACTCCAGCAAGTAACACATCCAAGTTCACAGAGCAAATGCCTCAAAAATAACCACAGGTTTTTATTCAAGGTCCCTGCCAATTATTCAGTATTTCAGTCAATAGGGCCATTGTGAATGAGTTACCAGCCAGCACATTTGGCAATACATGTCACCCAAAGACAGCTTGAGCATTACAAGAACATAAGACCTGTTCTGCTTCTGCCTTCCAACCACATGGTACTGCCATAAACTGGCAGCAATAATCAGATAAAACAGGTTTTATGGGTGAGGTCCATTTGGCCATGTTTATAGAGACAGCCCCAGGAATATTAGATGAGAAATATAATAAATCATTATGTTTTAGTAAATGCTGGCTATACAATTAGCTATTAAGAATATGTCAGCCTAAAATATATGAATATCAATTTATGGTCTCCATACCTTTATTTTGTGACTAAAGTTTATTACATCTTATTGACAGATTTTGCACAAAAAATTGCTTTGTAGTCAAACTTGCTACATATAAAATATCAAATCAATTATCCAAATTGCAAATATACTTTCAATAATAAAACTATGATTGAGAATAGCAGACAAATCTGCCTCTAAATAATTCATTCAGGTGACAGCATCCTAATGTATCTAGAAATGAAATGCTGGCTCATTTTAAAATGTCAAATTGTATTTTACCATTTAAGTAAGGTAAAATGATCTGTCAAACTAAGTGACCACATATTATGGCATGAAAATCATCTCTTAGAGAAATGTGTATCTTTTTGAAGAATACACAGAGGGCTTTGAGGTAAGGCACTGGTATCTGAAAAAGTGGTCAGCACCCTTAGATATCCTATCTCACCTGTCTCTGAATGGCTATTGTCAAGAATATGAAGGCTACAAATGGCTGGTTGAGGATGGAGGGAAAATACAGGTTTATACAGTACTATTACAATTTTAAACTGATGCAGTCTCTATTGAAGCCATTATCTAAACAGCAATGATGTAATATTTGAACCATCTACATCACTCCTTGGTAAACACCACAGAGATGCTTCTATATCAATATTTGTTACTCAATCATTCACATTAGTTAAGGGATACAAGTTAGATGTTGAGTAAGAGATATGTGAATAGATAAAATGAAGTAAAAAGAAATGAAATATGCACAAAGAAATTGTTTTAGCCATAAAAATATAATTATGGAATTTACAGAAAAAAAAGGATGAACTAGAGAAGACTCTAGAAAACAAAATAAGCCAGCTGCAGACAAACAAATGCCATGTTTTCCCTCATATATAGAATCTGGTAGAAAGTATGTAAGAGCATGTCTGAGTGTGTGTGTGTCTGTGAAAGTGTGTCTCTGTGTGAGTGTATTTCTCTGGGTGTCTGTGTGTGAGTGTGTGAGTCTGTGCCTCTGTGTGTTAGTCTGAAATAAGAAACAAGCCATTAGAAAGGAAGAAAGTATCTTAAAAGTGGAGAAAAAAATAAGAAAGTTTATATTACCTGAGGACTATTTGGGGGAAAACAGACAAGGAAGAAAGGAAGGAAGGAAGGAAGGAAGGAAGGAAGGAAGGAAGGAAGGAAGGAAGGAAGGAAGGGTTGTAATGACATACAAATGAAAATGTCAAAATGAAATCCATCACTCATATGCTTACTCAAAAAAAAATCATCGAAAGGAGAACAAAGGGCCTTGAATATTTGCATGATATGTGTGCTAAGAAACATTTCTTACATGCTAACTTCAACAATTTATCAGAGACTCAGATTAAACAGAAACAATCTGTAACCTATGGTAGCAATAGAAAAACAGTTTCTTTGGTACTGCAAATATAAATGAATCTAAGACATTAACAAAGTTGTGAAGGAAATATTTTCAAGAGTTTGAAATTTTCATAAGAAAGGACAACTTTGAGCATTAAATCTAGAGCATTAAAATTTTAATGTACCAAGCATCTCACAACACAGCAAAAAGGAGAGAATCACAAACACATAAAGCCACTTATAAAAACAAATATAGCATGAACTAACATAATATCTCTCAATATTAATGGATTGAACTCACATATAAAAAGAAATAAGCTAACAACTGGATACGAACAAGATCCAGCATTTTGCTACTTACAAGAAACACACTTCACAAAGACAGACACTATCTTAGAATAAAAGGATGGAAAAATGTCTTCCAAGCAAATGGTCCCAAGAAACAAGCTGAAGTTGCCATTCTAATATGCAATAAAATAGATTTTCAACCAAACATTATCAAGTGTGATGACAAAGGACAATTCATGTTCATCAAAGGGAAAAATCCACGAAGAGAAGGTCTCAATTCTGAACATCTATGACCCAATGCAAGGGTACCCACACTCATAAAAGAAACTTTACTAAAGCTCAAAACACACATTAAACTCCACAAAATAATAGTGGGAGACTTCAACAACCCACTCTCACCAATAGACTGGTCCTTGAAACAGAAACTAAACAGAAACACAATGAAACTAATAGAGATTGCGAGCCAAATGGATTTAATGGATATCTACACAATATTTCACCCTAAAAAATAAAGAATACACCTTCTTCTCGGGACCTCATAGTACCTTCTTCAAAATCCATCATATAACTGGTCATAAAACAACCCTCAATTTATACAAGAAGATTGAAATAATCCCATGCATCCTTCCTATCATATCACCATGGCCAAAATTTGGTCTTCAGTAACAGCAAAAACAACAAAAGGCCCACATACACATGGAAACTGAACAACTCTCTACTCAAAGATAGCTTGGTCAGGCAAGAAATAAAGAAAGCAATTATAGACTGCTGGAATTTAATGAAAATGTTGACACATCATACCCAAACTTATGGGACACAATGAAAGTGGTGCTAAAGAGGAAAATTCAAAGACAATAGTGCCCTGGTAAAGAAGCCAGAAAGATCTTACACTAGCAACTTAACGACACACCTAAGAGCTCTGGGAAAAAAAGACACAAACACACCAATGAGGAATAGACAGCAAGAAAAAGTCAAACTCAGGGCTGAAATCAACCAAATAAAAATGAAGAGAAGAATATGAAGAATCAAGAAAACCAAAAGCTAGGTCTTTGAGAGAATCAACAAGAATGGTAATCCCCTAGACAACCTAACTAAAGGGCCAAGAAGCAGTATCCAAATTAATAAAATCAGAAATGAAAAGGGAGACATAACAGAAATGGAGAAAATTCAAGAAATTATCAGATCCTACTATAAAAGCATGTACTCAAGAAAACTGGAAAATCTAGATGAAATGGATGGTTTTTGAGATAGATACCACATATCAAAGTTAAAGTAAGAAGAGGTAAACTATCTAAACAGGTCCATATCCTATAAAGAAATAGAAGAATTCATTTAAAACCTCCCAAACAAAAAAAGCCCACGACCAGATGGATTTAGTACAGAATTCTACCAGAACTTCAAAGAAGACCTGATACCATATTCCTCAAACTATTCCATAAAATAGAAACAGAAGGCCACTACATAATTCATTCTATGAAGCTACAATTACTTTGCTACCTAAACAACACGAGGACCCAACAAAAAAGAGAACTTCAGACCAATCTCGATTATGAATATCAATGCAAAAATACACAATAAAATTCTTGCAAACCAAATCCAAGAACACGTCAAAATCATCATTCACCATCATCAAGTAGGCTTCATCCCAGTGATGCAAGGTTGGTTCAATATATGAAAACCCATTAACATAATTCACTATATAAACAAACTCAAAGAAAAAAATCACAATTATCTCCTTAGATGCAGAAAAAGCACTTAACAAAATTTGACATCCCTTCATTTTAAAGGTATTAGCAAGATTCAGGGCCCATACCTAAACATAGTAAAAGCAATTTACTGCAAACCAACAGTCAATATCAAATTAAATGAAGAGATACTTGAAGAAATCCCACTGAAATCAGGGAAAAGAAAGGATGCCTACTTGCCCCATATATATTCACTATGGTACTCAAAGTGCTAGCTAGAGCCATAAGACAACAAAATGAGATCAGGGGGATACAAATTGGCAAAGAATAAGCAAAGGTATCATTAATTGCAGATGATATACTAGTATATATAAGCAACCACAAAAATTCTATCAGAAAGCATCTTTAGCTGATAAACAACTACAGCAAAGTGGCGGGAAATAAAATTAACTCAAATGAATCCGTTATGCAAATGATGTTACACAGATTGAGAAAGAAATTAAGGAAATAATTCCCTTATTTCCAAAAAATAATATAAAATATCTTGGGGTAACTCTAACCAAACAAGTGAAAGATCTGTATGACAATAACTTCAAATCTCTCAACAAAGAAATAGAAGATCACAGGAAATGGAGGGATCTCCCATGCTCCTGGATTGGCAGAAGTAACATAGTAAAAATGACCACCCTTCCAAAGGCGGTGTACAGATGCAATGCAATGCTCATCAAAATCCAAACACAATTCTTCAAAGACATGGAAAAGAGCAATTCTCAAATTCATCTGGAAAGGAAAAAAAGACCAGAATAGCAAAAAACAATTCTTGAGAACAAAGGAACACCTGGAAAAATCACCATCCCTGATCTCACCTCTACTACAGAACAATAGTGATAAAAACTGCATGGTACTGGCACAGAAACAAACACTTTGATCAGTGGAGTAGAATTTAAGACCCAGAAATAAAACCACACACTTACACACACTTGATCATTGACAAAGATGCCAAGAATATACAATGAAAATAAGGAAAGCATCTTCAATAAATGGTGCTGGTCTAACTGGCTGTCTATATGTAAAGAAATGAAAATGAACTCATATTTTTCACCTTGTACAAAGCTCAAGTACAAGTGGATCAAGGACCTCAATATAAAACCAGATACACTGAATCTAACTGAAGATAAATTTGGAAAGAGCCTAGAACTCATTGGCACAGGAGGAAATTTCCTAAACAGAGCTCCAATGGCTCATGTTCTAAGATCAAGAACTGATAAATGGGAATTCATGAAACTAGAACGCTTCTGTAAGGCAAAGAACATAGTCAATTGGACGAATTGGCAACCTACAGATTGGGGAAAAAAATCTTCACTATCCCCACATCTGATAGAGGACTAATATTCAAAATATATTAAAAAAAATCTCAAGAAGCTAACCATTACAAAAAAAACAATCAAAACATGGAGTATAAATCTAATCAGAGGATTCACAACAGAGAAATGTCTAATGACAGAGAAGCACCTAAACAAATGTTCAAAGTTCTTAGTGATCAGGAATACTCCTCCATTGCTGGTGGGATTGCAAACTGGTACAATCACTCTGGAAATCAACCTGGAGGTTCCTCAGAAAATTCGAAATAGATCCACCTTAAGACCCAGCTATACCACTCTTGGTTATATACCCAAAAGATGCCCCATTATGTTACCGGGGCACATGTTCCACTAGGTTCATAGTGGCCTTATTTGTGATAGCCAGAAACTGGAAAAAAACATATGCCCCACAACATAAGAAGGGACACAGAATATGCGGTTCACTTATGCAATGTAATATTGCTCAACTATTAAGAACAAGGGCATCCTGAGGTTTGCAGGCAAATGGACAGAACTAGAAAATATCATCCTGAGTGAGGTAACTCAGACCCAAAGGACATATGGTATGTACTCACTAATAAATTTATATGAGCCATAAAAACAAGTACAGAATACCCAAGATACAATCCACAGAATACAAAAGGTAAACAAGTTGAAGKGCCCAAGTAAGGGTGCCTCAGTCCCACTTGGGAGGAACAAGAAAGCAATCACAAGGGGGAGGGAGGGATTTAGGAGGGAAAGGGGCTGGGGGGATGGGAGAGAGGAACCTTATATAGTGTTGTATGGGAGGGGGTAAGTACTGAAGCCTCAAGGGCCAGCAGAAAGAATGGAAACAGGCAACCTCAGAAGACAGGAGGTTGGGGGGGGGGGGTAGGACACTCTAAAATGTACCAGAGATCTGGGAGTTAGAAACTCTCAGGAATCAAAGGGAGGGGCTTTAGATGAAATGCCTGACAGTAGGAAGAGGGAACTTATAGAGCCCACCTCCAGCAGGAATACAGGACATCAAGTGAGAGAGGGGGTTCCACCCCACAGTCATAACTCTGAGCCACAATTGTTCCTGTCTGAAGGAAAAAAAAATACTGCAAGGATCGAAATGGAGAGGAGTCTAAGGAAAAGAAAGTCCAGCGACAGGCCCAAAGTAGAATCCAGCTCAAGGGTAGGCCCCAAGGCCTGTCACTATCACTAAGACAATGGAGTGGTCACAAAAAGGGACCTATCATGACTGCCCTCCAGAAAGACCCAGCAAGCAGGTGAAAGAGTCAAATGTAGATATTTGTACCCAAGCAAAGGACAGAAGTTGCTGACCCCTGTGGTTGAATTAGGGAAAAGCTGGAAGAAACTGAGGAAGAAGGCAACCTTGTAGGAGAATCAGCAGGCTCAATTGACCTGGACCCCTGAGATCTCTCAGACACTGGACCACCAACCAGGCAGCATACACCAGCTGATATGAAGCCCCCAACACATATACAGTAGAATTCTGCTAGGTGTGGGTTCAGTCAGAGAAGATGCACCTAACTCTCAAGAGACTAGAAGCATCAGGGAGTTTAGGGGTCTGTTGGGAGGAGGGGTGGTGGGTGGGGACATCCTCGTGGAGACATGGAGGTAGGGAGGAAGATTGGGATATGGAACATTTGGAGGTTAGTCTGGATAAGGAATAAAATCTGGTGTGTATCACCAAGGAACTTGTAATTTTCAACTATCAAAGAAACCCTTTTTGGATTAATAGCAAACAAAGAAACAAACAAAAAAGAAAGAAATCATGTAGGAAAAGCAATATTCTCATTTAGAAATATCACAGCACTTAAAGATTTAGAATGAGGGGCCATAGTAGGGTACAGTCAACAGTAAGGAACATATTCTGCTAGACTTCATGTATTAAAAAAATCCTTTGGAGAACTAGGCCATGTTGGAACATGATTTTAATCCCAGAACCCATGAAGCACAGGATGGGATAAGTTCAAGACAAGCCTGGTCTACAGAGTGAGTTCTATGACAGCCAGGACTGCACAGAGAAACCATGTCTTGAAAAACCAAACAACAACTTTTTGGGACAGGAGAATTGGCTTGGCAGTTAAGAGGACTGGATGCTCTTCTAGATTATCCCATCATTCATATGGAGGCTCAACAACATTTGTAATCCTACTTCCAGGGTATCCAAGGCCTTTTTCTGGCCTCTGTGGTCACCAAGCATGCAAGTTGTATGTAGACAGATTTAGATGCAGGTAAAGCATCCATTACACAATTAAAATTTAAAACAAAATAAACCTCTCTCTTCTTTTTTTACTAATTACCCTTATTAATAGCTCTGAAGTTTCTCTTTCAGTAGAAATCAATACAGGACACCAGGTCAACATAAAATTAAAGAAAGAGAAAGCAAATGGAAAAGGAATTAAAACAACCAAATACTCAATAAATGGCACCTGTCACTGTCACAGTCTTCTTTTAGATAGCCTCCCTGTGCATCAAATCTTCACTGCACAGAGCGTTTAATGCCTACACTCAACTTTTTTTCTGATCTATGAAGTTTATAATGAATTGTAAAACACTCTCATCTATCAAGATTGCCACCTAATTTGTTGGAAAATCAAAACAAATCCATATGAGTACATTCAGTACTTAATTCCAACAATATATTTTATTAACCATTTGTTAACTAATAATAAATAAGGGATGACAGAGCAAACAGGTTCACTCATCCAATTGGATCAGGAGTTTGTTTTCTCTTTTATAATGAATTTGTGGAATGTTTAGTAACTACTCAAGCATCAAGCCAAGAAAACTCTCAGAAGAGATTTACAAATAAATCTCTTTGTGCAACTGGAACAGTGAATAATACATTTTATTCTGTGCCTTTATGGCAAGAATAGCGGTTGGGGACTTTGATAGAATTGAAATGTACAAAAGGCTATTTCATCTAGGTATGTCTGCTCTTTGATCACATTTAAATTGCATTTTCTTTAAAACAGTTTCCATCATGGAGCTAGTCTAAGGGATAAAAGGGATTTTTTTCTTTAGCAAATTCATATCACCAGACTTGGCCCTTGTCTAAGTTACTTTGCTGACCTCTCCAGAATCCCTTAGGTAGGAAAGAATTATCACCTCTACTTTTACATGGTTCAGTCAAGGAGAATGATGGCCATCTTTCTTCATTGCTTGCTTGTCTGCTATCTCCTATTTAAAATCAAGGTACTTTTCTGGGAGACATCTTGTCACTTTGTCTTATGAGTATCCACCCACTATGTAGCCTTGATGCTGTATTCATCAGACCTCTCAACTTCATCTCTCCAAGAGCATTTGCAGGAGTTTAGAACAGGATTCAAGTCTTTCTTTTCTTTGGATCCAGCTTTGCAGACAGAGCCTGGTATATGCAAAGTAGATCAAACATCAATAGAACAATGAAATTAGTCTAATCAACAGACTTTCTCCGACATGTGCCTTTCCTCTGGAAAACTACGAGTCCAAACTTTGAGCTTGCTTTGTCAAGTTTGATGCTCATCATGTTAGTTTTTATCATGAAGAACTGAGATCAACATCTGGTTTCTCTGAAAATATATAATAACACAAACTAAAGGATGAATGCTAAATTTCTTGGAAACTTTCTATGTTGCTAAAGAGGACTAACACAGTTCATGGGAACTAATTTGTTTCAACAATAACATTTAAGAGAGACACAGATAGATAGTTTATACATGCTCTGGATCTATAATATATATGGAGGGAGACCATATTTAATAGTAAATAGAGATTTAATGATTCCTATTAAAAGAATAAAGTAGCAACTGCTGATTTTACTTTAACTTGAGGACTGGACATGCATTATTTGGGTAACACCTGTTACAGGCCAATAGAACCTGTGAAGGGGCAGCAAATGGTAAATCTCCTTTTCTTTCAGCTGTGGCTGCAAGGCTGTAGAGTCCTGGAGGGAAAAAACACAGTCCAAACATAGCCATTTGCTTATAGAACAGCTGCACAAGACCTACAGTAAAGTGTCAATTTATGTCTATATCCCTCTTAAGCTGGCCAGCAAACAGAAATGTTTCTTCCCAGAGGCAGAACAAAGAGAGAAAAAACAAAATATTTCCTTCCACACAAGGTAGTAAATATTTGAGGATGTTTAGAAGCAAATAGATTTTTTTAAACAAACAAAAACACACAGACTTTCTATGCACTTCTAAGGGTCCCCTGAGGTACCAGGAGGCTAGTAGATGCCATAGCAGAATCTGAGGTGGAAAAAAAATATATCAAGGTTTTCTGTCTCCCACAAAACTGAGGTTCTTTTCAGGATGCCCTTTGGATAAAAAAGCCAAATTTAGCACCAGCTTTTACACAAGGATAAGCTGGCTTCTTCATAGTATGGGAATTCCCAGAGTTTGGTGGTCTGTGGGGGGAGCAGGGATAACTCTGGGCAATCTGACACCTTTTTGGAAGATTCTACTTTGTCAAGAAAAAGTCTTATTATCTATTGAAGTGTCATGAGAAGCAACTGAATCCATGTCCTTTACTACAATTATCTTACTGCCCAAGTATAATTCGTATCAATTGTAGCACTGTTATATTGTAAAAGGAATGGAATACTTTCATATTTCTGAAGTAGCATAAAACCCACTTGCAATCTCATTGTTCACCCAAAATGTACAGTTATCAATATAATGAAAGAACAGAACATAGCATAAAAGATCTCCTCTGAAATAAATATTAGAATATAAATTTTATGAGTCATAAATAACATTTTTAAGCCCTGTAACAGTGTGGAGAACATACCCTGGATGTAGATCATTCTAAAAGCACCAATTATCAAAATACCTAACTGTTGGCCTCCTAAGTCATCCATAGCGTTGCTATTGTCCACAGCAAAAGGAAACCTTTAAAAGCTTTGTACAAAGATAGGAAGTAAGCAAATGGGATGTCAATAAAACTACTGTGTATGCTGGAGTATCTTCAGAACAGAAACAGATGTGCCCTAAACTGGTGATAGCTGCAAGTACACTGGAAGCTTGGGTAATATAAGAAGATCCTGTTTCCTCACAAACAAGAACATCCTTTTCAAAACAAAATCCTTTCATTTTGGTTTCTTTTTTTTTTTTACATCATGTCAGTTTTCCACATATCTATCATTAGATTGACACTTCTTAATTATCAGAAAATAATTGGATTAATGCACAAAGTGTAACACTAATAGAAAAATATATACATTGAAAGACTCAAATTTTATGCTTTCAGAATTCTACTAAGAAAATATCTGAAAAAAAGGGTACAGTGATCTGGTGGCATAATGTAATCTATGCGTGTTATATTATATATCCGAACTTGGTTGGATTATATTGCCAATGGTTATATTACCACCATACCTGCAAGACTGGTTTATTGCCATGCTTCTTTACCATACAAGGAAAGAAATGTTTAAAGAGTTTATACTATTTGTCCTGTTTCTCAAAGTTGGATATCTACTAGGCATGGGCATTATCCCTTATTAGTATCACTAAGGCTATGGGCTCTTAATTGTATTGCTATATAATTTATTATAGAGATATGAAGAAAGAACCCTTTATTAGCTCAGACAGGAAGGATAAAGCAACATGGGAGAGTGGATATCTGGGGAAATATTACCCCTCTTCTTTAACCACTTTTTTTATTCTAACTGTATCAGTCTAACTTTGGTTTTTCCATTCCAGCTATATCAGCTGAAGCAACCAACTTTAAAATTCCAACTTACTATTTTACATATTTATATCTTGACACTAAAATATCATCACATTCACCAGGTAGATGGTTGTTAACATATGAACTTGTATTCATTTATTTCTCTTCTGATCCAGCCATCATTCCACATCTTCTGTAATTTAGTAGCCACTCTTCCAATCATTCACATTTTTATCATCTCCTMAATATTTTCATTCGTAATTTCAGCGAACAATCAACTTCTTCCTATACCTATATTTTCTTCTTTTTCTTTCCATCAACTATATTTTTGCCAACAGATGTCTGATTTTGTTCCTCTGTGATATCATTATCTCTTGACAGAAAAAGAAACCAAAAGCCATAGAGGTGAGACTGAAGAATTCAGCCTCTTCCTTTGTCCCTTCTTCATGACTCTCCATGAGCATCCAAAAAGATTTCTTGTGTTCTGCTGCTTTCCCTCTAGAAATATAACACAAAAAAGGGCAAAACTGGGAATAAAACTTTATAGCAGATACTATGTATATGTGCGTGCCTGTGTGCATGGACATGTGTGTGCACATGTATGTGAATGTGTGTACATGTGTACGTGTTGTTATTTGTTATCATGCATGCTTACATGTGCAGGTTTGCAGGAGTACTTCTACATGTGAACACATGCATGTAGAAGTCATAGTTCAACCTAGAATATTGTTTCACAAGAGCTAGTACTCTTGTTTTCTAAGACTAGGACTCTTGGGACCTGAAGCTCACAAATTATTGAGCTCTTAAGGATAAGGAAACTACTTGTCCAATCTTCAGGGTAATAAGTGGAATACACCATGCCTTGTGTGGCTTTCTTTTCCTGTTGGTCCTGAATATGAGTATTGGGTCCTCCTATTTGCACAATATGTATTTTACTAACAGTTATTTCCCAGACCCGTTACCTCAAAGTTAAGGAGGAAAAAAATCAGTTCCGGTTATATAAAGCCATTTTCATCCCCTTTGAATTTTCCTGTGATCTTGGAGACATTTTTAGATTAAGTTTCCAGTAGGCATTTGAATTGTCATTTTATTTTACCACCTATTTTTACTTGGAATAGTCTCTTTCTGTTGCTGGAGAAATCCTCTCATGTTCCATGTTTTTGTCTCTAATTATACATCTAACCATCATACAAGCTTTGCACTCACACCTAAACCTTTGTTTATTATCAGTGAACTTTCATGCTAGCCTCTTAAAACAAGCTATATGTCTTAGTCACTGTCCAGTTGCGAAGAAGAGATGCCACAACCACGGCAATCTCATAAAAAGAAGCAATTAACTGCCTTGCTTACAGTTTCAAATACTTAGTTGTCTATCATCATCATAAATAGCATGGTAGCTTGTAGTACATCTTGATCCACAGAAAGGACAGAGAGAGAGAGAGAGAGAGAGAGAGAGAGAGAGACAGAGACAGACAGAGACAGACAGAGAGAGACAGAGGCATGGAAACAGAGAGACAGAGACAGAGACAGACAGAGAGAAACAGAGAGAGACAGAGACAGAGACAGAGACAGAGACAGTGCCAGAGGGTCTTGCCTGGTCTTTTTAAAACCTCAAAGCCTACCCCAGTAGCAAATTTTCCCCCCAAAAGGTGACATCTTCTCTAATAAGCCACACCCTGTAGCCACTCCCTGACAGTTGATGAACTGGGGACTAAGCATGCAATATATGAATCTATGGGGGGAGGACACATTCTTATTTAAAACACCACATTCCACTCCATTCCCCACATTTGACATATCATTATGCAAAATGCTTTAATCACACTTCAAAAGGCCCCATAGGCTTTCAATTTTAAAACTGTTTCAATGACTAAAGGTTTTCCTGAGCCCCAAGGCAATCTCTGAACTGTAATCACCTATAAAGTCAGATTACAAAAGATCACATACTTCCATCACTCAATGACACAAGATATGCATTACTATTCCAAAAGGGAGGAAAAGAAACAGAATGAAAAAATATTGAACCAAAACAAGAATGAAAACCAGCAAGAAAGTCTCCAAATCCTTCAACTCCTTGTCTGATATCAAAGGGCTTTTCAGATCTCCAGCTCCTTTTAGTTAATTAACTGGAACATTCTTCTCACTCTTGAGATGATTTCTATGCTATCTCTTCGGCTCTCTTTAGCAGATATCCTAAGTCTTTTTCAACTGCTGCATTCCTCCAGAGGATAGTAGAAGGAAAACTCGAACACGAGGAGGCTAACTACATCCTTATATTTATTACATATATTTATTATGATTATGTCTTAAAATATAAACATACATTATATATAATAATCAATATATAATAATATATTTTTATAATTTATAAAGATTCCACTGATCAGGAGATTCTCACTGCATGAGGTGGTTTTTTTACTCGGGAATAAAGATCTTTCCATGCCAGAAGTACATCTTTTCAAGTAGTAGATGCTTTATATTTGGTTTGAGGTACAGAATAAAAAAATGTATCAAGCCCATAGTAAAAATTACAAATTTTTACAAATATGTATATTTGTAAAAAAGAAGTAGCAATATATAATTTTATATAATTTGGTTTTAAGTTAGGAATATTTTTCTTTTTGTTTTATGAGAAGTAAGCAAATTAATAATTCATTACAACTTAATTATTAAACTCAAATTTAAACTGCAAAAACAAATTATCTGTTCTCAATAACAGTCTTCAATAAACTAGGAATAGAAGTCAACTTACTTAACCTGATAATGAAAGTTATATATAAATATATAATATATCATATTATAAACTAATATATATTTGTTTAATATATTTTATATACACGTAAATATAAATTAAACTTATGATTCCACAAAACACATTAATGACAAGCACAACTTTTCTAGATTTAGTCATCTAGACACATATGTGTGTGTGTGCGTGCRTGTGGGGTGTCACAAAACAATTTTTCATCTATGAAGTCTATCTTATTGAACTAATTTTAATGCTTTATGCTTACTATAAGCTTTCCCAAACTGTAGCCAATAATCATATGAGTAAGAACTATAGAAACCAGTCACATTAGAAGATATCTGATGAGAGTTCAATGTACAGACCCCAGGTCATGAATACAGTATATTTTCCACAACACTCATGTCTATATATCAGCAGAGTATCTAATAAATGATTTTGTGCTCCAGCTTTTTTACTACCTGACAACATCTCTCCTACTTTTCCCATTCCCTCAAGCTATCTACTCTTTCAGATACAACAGTACTGAACTAAGGACATTTTCTTTGGCCTCTTATTGTTAAATTGAGAAAAAGATTGCACATGCATAATTTCAATTCAAAAATCTAGAAATGATTCAGTTATGCAAGTATGGGAGCTCAAGAGCCAAGACAAGCCAATAAATAGGCATATTGATCCAGTTTTCCAAGTGGTAAGTGAAAAGAAATACTATTGAAGGAAATAAAACTTATGATACCCCAGTACACATTGGTGACAAGCCACCACAACAGCCTTGTTGCTAATAGAAAGGTGTACTCATTTAGACAGTATAGCAATCATGTTCACCTGAACCAAAACCTAATCCAGAGTGATGGCATAGCTTCCCCACCTCACTCCACAGTCTATACAGGTAAAGTAGTAAGAAAGTTTCAACAGTATAAAAGTAGTAAATGGTGGTTTATTAACTTACACAAACAACGTCAAGAAAACACTTTTGTAGTAAAGGAGCACAAGGCAAAGTAGCCACATCTGATGTGAGCTTCATTCACTGTCTAGAAGATCTAGATGTGACAACTGGTTAACGTTCCACACTAAACAACAGATGTTTATTGTAGATGGAACAGACCTATCTGACATTATACAATAATTCCTTCTGCGGTTTTCATATCTAAAGAGAAAAATAATCAAATCATGAATAAAAGGACTAACTTACCTGCTTCGACTAATGTATCTGGTCACTATCAAGCAAATGGTAACTTAACATTCTGAAAAGTACTAGTGTCTTCATAAGTATGCTAAATCAATTTTCACTATGCTCTATGAATGGAAAATCAAAATTTGAATGGCAGCTCTCATAAAGGAGCTTGTACTCCTTTACTATAATGTGAATACTATATGCCCACTGAGACCTATTGCTAAGAAGAAAAGTTCTGTTCAAAATACTACATGTCTTAGTCACTATCTCTATGAAGACACACCATTACCAAGGGAAGTCTTAGAAAAGAAAGTATATAATTGGAGTTTGCATAAAGTATCAGAAGTCTATTTCATTATCATAATGGTAGGTTGGTGCAAATGCAGTCATGGTGCTGGAAAAGTCAGAAAGAGGTCTACATCTGGATCAGAAAGCAACAGGTAGAGAGAGTGAACATGGCATGGGCTTTTAAAACCTCAAAGCCCACCTTCAGTTATATACTTCCTCTGACAAGTCTACACCTTGTAATCCTTTTCAAGTAGTGCCACATTCTGATGACTATGCATACAAATAATTGAGCGTAGGAGGAACATTTATTTTCAAACCACTGCACTAGGTACATCGACAATGCAACTTCTTGAAGTTCTAAGAAGTCCATTTAAAATGCCACAATGAGATGGATGCTATTTTTAGGCCTATAACACAATAGTCATTTTGATGTCCAGGAAACAAGGAACAATTTCATGTTTCATCTTTATTTAAAGAATGCAGTTCATAGGACTTCAGCTCCAATAGATAAGGATTTCTTTCAACCATCTGGGAAGAGTGGATTAAAAACCTGAAAAGGATATACTATCCTGGATACCTTTACAAATAACTGACATTCATGGTAGGCAGTATATAGTTAACATCTACAGAAGTTTTGAATTTTTTTTGATTAATGGACCATCCAGATATGCTTAAGAACTCAGTGGAGGTCTTATCTTCACATTAGGTAAAAATGTCATAGGAGCAGAACTAGAGACAAAGTCTTAAACTATGTGTTAAGCTGCAATCTTAAAATGAATTGTCACATATAAAAGAATACATCTCAGAAATAGAAGAGTATTTCTAGAGATGGAGACTATTCCCGGAAAAGAAACAGGATGCTGAAGCAAGGTCTGCAGGTAGAAAGCATACATGACTAATTGAATATGCCAACATATAAGAAATTGCTTTTATTTTATTTTACTGTATTAGATATTTTCATTACATACATTTCAAATATTATCCCCTTTCCTGGTTTCCCCTGCTAAAACTCCCTATCCCACCTCAACTCTGCTGCTCACCAACCATCCACTCCTGCTTCCCTGACCTGGCATTCCCTATACTTGGGAATCAAGCCTTCTCAAGACCAAAGGCCTCTCCTCCCTTTGATGTCCAACAAGGCCATCTTCTGCTACATATGCAGCTGGAGCCATGGGTCCCTCCATGTGTACTATCTGGTTGGTGATTTAGTCCCTGAGAGCTCTGGGGTATTGGCTGGTTCATGTTGTTGTTTCTCCTATTATTCTACAAGACCCTTCAACTCCTTTGGTCATTTCTCTAGCTCCTCAGTTGTGAACCTTGTGATCAGAGCATCTGCCTCTGTATTTGTCAGGTACTGGAAGAACCTTTCAGGAGACATCTACATCAGCCACCTGTCAGCAAGCACTTGTTGGCATCTACAATATTGTCTCGGTTTGGGTACTATATATGGGATGGATCCCCAGGTGGGGCAGTCTCTGGATGGCTTTTCTTCAGTCTCTGCTCTGTACATTGTCTTTGTATCTCCTCCCATAGGTATTTTGTTCTCCCTTCTAAGAAGGACCAAAGTATCCATATTTTGGTCTTCCTTCTTTAGCTTCATGTGGTCTGTGAAATCTCTTTTGGGTATTCTGAGCTTTAGGAATAAAATCCACTTATCAGTGAGTTCATATGTTCTTTTATGGCTGGGTTACCTCACTCAGGATGATATTTTCTAGTTCCATTGATTTGCCTAAAAATTTCATGAATTCATTGTTTTCAATAGCTGAGTAGTATTCCATTGTGTAAATGTATCACATTTTCTGTATCCATTCCTCTGTTGGGGGACATCTGGGTTCTTTCCAACTTCTGGCTATTATAAATAAGGCTGCTATGAACATAGTGGAGCATGTGTCCTTATTACATTTTGGAGAATCTTCTGGGTATATTCCCTGGAGTAGTATAGTTTGGTCGAATTTTCTGAGGAACCACCAAATTGATGTCCAGAGTGGTTGTACTAGCTTACAATCTCACCAGAAGTGGAGGAGTTTTCCTCTTTCTCCACAGCCTTGCCAGCACCTGCTGTCACCAGAGTTTTTGATCTCAGCCATGCTGACTGGTATGAGGTGGAATCTCAGGTTAGTTTTGATTTGCATTTCCCTGCTGACTACGGATTTTGAACATTTCTTTAGGTGCTTCTTAGCCATTTGGTATTCCTCGGTTGAGAATTCTTTGTTTAGCTCTGTACCCCATTTTTTAATAGTGTTAGTTGGTTCTCTGGAGTCTAACTTCTTGATTTCTTTGAATATATTGGATATTAGCCCTCTATCAGGTATAGGGTCAGTAAAGATCTTTTCTCAATCTGTTGGTTGCTGTTTTGTCATATTGACAGTGTCCTTTGCCTTTGTGATTTTATGAGGTCCCATTTGTTGATTCTTGATCTTAGGACATAAGTTATTGGTGTTGTTCAGGAAATTTTCCCCTGTGCCCATGTGCTCAAGGCTCTTCCCCACTTTCTTTTTTTTTCAGAGCATTCTCTGCTCATGCTCTGTTGCTAAAAATATATACATGCAAGTGCAGTTTCAGACTCTCGACAGTTCCTTTTGAAAGAAGTCAAATTTCTTCAAAACTCCCAAAGATGCATAGATTAAGAAGCTGCCTTTTGTAGTGCTCCAAACATTCAAGGAAGCTCTTTAACATCACCTCATATACTTGTGGTGCAATAGAAGGTATAAGGAAAGGCAAGTGAACAGAGACACCTATGCCTGATGGGCAGAAAATGCACCACTCTCAAGTAGATTACTACTCTTAATCTTTTTCATTAAAGGGATGCTTAGGTGTAAGGTTAATGCCCAGACTAGTAACGTTGTTTATAGACTGATAACACACTGACAAAATACTTTTCTGAACCCTGGGATAGCTGTCAGTGCTGAGGACTGGCCCGAGTCCAAGTGTTCTCCAAGAGCTATGTCCCAAGCACAAAAGAACATTTAAATAAAGGATACAACATACAATTCTCAAAGATGTCAAAATGTTTGGAAAATCAGCAGTAATCATAACTGTATTCTGCTTTTAAAGGTACCTTATTAGCCCGAATCCACCAAATAAACATCAAATCTTGCTGCCTGATATTTTGACATTAGTGACTATTAGGAAGAGAATGCTATAAGGAAGAACTCTGACCTTACATCTTTATTGACTGGCAGATGTATCAGTAAGTGGCAAAGAAAACTTCTCCTTGGGATACATCATATACCTCAATTCCTGTGTTTTAGTAGAAAGCAAACATCACACTGACAACTTTAATTCAGTTCTGAACGTTAGAAGTTACCATTCCATTTGACATCCATAGCAAAGTACCACAGCTGAAGTTAAATTTGAAACTATTTTTTCATCATATACATGTAAATTGGACTGAACCCAGTGAATCAGTTTTATTTGAAATCTATGTAGATCTTTCAGATATTATAAATACTTCTCATTGTTTGTCAAAACTATTTATAACTCGCATTTCAAAGTCAAGAAATTCTTATGCTGCCACCATGAGGGTTTTTTTTTTTTTTTTTTTTTTTTTTTTTTTTTTTTTTTTGGTAGTGGTGACAAACCCATTTTCTCAGGTAAATGATCGAGAAGATCCTGGGCAGATTTCAAACAGATGCTAAGAGAACATAAATGCCAACCCAGACTACTATACCCACCAAAAATTTAATTTACCATAGATGGAGAAACCAAGATATTCCATTATAAAACCAAATTTACACAGTATCTTTCCATAAATCCAGCTGTACAAATGATTATAGAAGGAAAATGCCAACAGAAAGAGAGAAAGTACACTCTAGAAAAAGCAAGAAAATAATCTTCTTTTAACAAACCCAAAAGAAGATAAGCACACAAACATAAAAATAACATCGAAAATAACAAGAAGTAACATTTACTATTTCTTAGTATCTCTGAACATCAATGTTCAATTCCCCAATAAAAAGACATAGACTAACAGACTGGATACATAAAGAGTATCAAGCATTTTCCTGCATACAGGAAATGCACCTCAGTGTCAAATATAAACACTATCTCAGAGTAAAAAATTGGAAAGCAATTTTCTAAGCAAATGGTTCCAGGAAACAAGCTGGAGTAGCCATTCTAATATCAGATAAATTGCTTTAATTTTAAAGAAAGTCATTAAATTAAAGGACTCTCAAACAGCATAAATTATCTATTCAATTTTTACTTAAAAAATTTAATAAATTGTTCAAACTTCCTTGTCACCTATTTTCTAGACATTTCTACAGCCACTTATCCTTTCTTAGTCATCACCCTATTCAATCAGTAGCTTCAACACAAAGGAAATAACCTCACTAGGAAGAAATTATGACTAATGAAAGTTCAGATAATAAAAAACTTTTTCATTTTAATTGGTTATTTTATTTATTTATATTTCAGATGCTATCCCCCTTACCAGTTTCCCCTGCACAAGCTCCCTATTCCCCTCCTTCCCTCTTCCCCCTTTCCACTTCTATGAGGGTGCTCCCTAACCTGCCCACACACTCCTGCCTCGGTGGTCTAGCATACCCCTATCCTGGGTCATCAAGCCTCCACAAGACCAAGGAGGATCTACTCCTAATGATGCCAGATAAGGCAATCCTCTTCTACATACCCAGCTGGAGGCATGGGTATGCCTAATGTACTCCTTGGGTGAGTAGTTTAGTCCCTGGGAGCTCTGGGGGGTCTGGTTGGTTGATATTGTTCCAATGAGGTTTCAAACCCCTTCAGTTCCTACAGTCCTTGCCCTAACTTCACCAATGTGGTTCCTGCATTCAGTCCAATATTTGGCTCTGTACATCCGCATCTATATTGGTCTGATTCTATCAGAGCCTCTCAGGAGACAGCTCAGCAAGTCTCCTGTCAGCAAGCACTTGTTGGCATCCACAATAGTGTCTGGGTTTGGTAACTGTATATGGGATGGATCCCCAGGTGGGGCAGTCTCTGGATGGTCTTTCCTTCAGTCTATGTTCCACACGTTGTCTCTGTATCTACTCCAATGGGTATTTTGTTCCCTCTTCTAAGAAGGACCAAAGTATCCATATTTTGGTATTCCATCTTCTTGAGCTTCTTGCAGTCTGTGAATTGTATTTTGGGTATTCCGAGTTTAAGGGCTTATCCCTAAATATAATATCATTGATGTCCACTTATCAGTGAGTGTATACTATGTGTGTTTTTTTGTAATTTCTTTGGATTTCCTCAGTATCTGTTGTTATGTCTCTCTTTTCATGTATGCTCTTTCCAGTTTCTTTTTGGAGACACTCAAAGCTATACGTTTTCCTCGTGGCACTGCTTTCATTGTGTCACATAAGTTTCGGTATGTTGTGCCTTCATTTTCATTAACTGCTAAAAAGTCTTTAATTTCTTTATTTCTTCCTTGACCAAGTTATCATTGAGTAGAGTGTTGCTCACTTTCCATGTGTATGTGGGATTCTATTATTGTTGTTGTTATTGAAGACCAGCCTTAGTTCATGATGATCTGATAGGGTGCGTGAGATTATTTCAGTCTTTTTGCATCTGTTGAAGCCTGTTTTGTGACCGATTATATAGTCAGTTTTGGAGAAGGTATGGTGAGGTGCTGAGAAGATTTAGTCTTTTGTTTTATGATAAAATGTATAGATATCCATTGAATCCATTTGGTTCATAACTTCTGTTAGTTTCACTGTGTCTCTGTTTAGTTTCTGTTTCTATGATCTGTCAATTGATGAGAGTGGGATGTTGAAGTCTCCCACCATTATAGTGTGCGATACAATGTGTGCTTTGAGCTTTAGTAAAGTTTCTTTTAAGAATGTGGGTGCCCTTATATTTGGAGCATAGATGTTCATAATTGAGAGTTCATGTCGGTAGATTTTTCCTTTGATGATGAAAAGATATCCTTCCTTATCTTTTTTGATAACTTTAGGCTGAAAGTTGATTTTATTCAATAACAGAATGACTACTCCAGCTTGTTCCTTGGGACTATTTGCTTGGGAAATTGTTTTCCAGCCTTTTACTCTGAGGTAGTGTTTGTCTCTTTCCCTAGGTGTGTTTGCTGTATGCAGCAAAATGTTGTGTACTGTTTGCACATCCAGTTTTTAGTTTATGTCTTTTTTATTGGGGGAATTGAGTCCATTGATATTAAGAAATATTAAGGAAAGTGATTGTTGCTTCTTGTTATTTTTGTTATTAGATGTGGAAGTATTTGTGGCTATCTTCTTTTTGGTTTTGTAAAAGAATATTATTTTCTTGCTTTATCTCAGGTGTAGTTTCCCTTCTTTTGTTGATGTTTTTTCATTTATTGTCCTTTGAAGGGCAGAATTTGTGGAAAGATATTTTATAATTTTGTTTTTGTCATGGAATACCTTGGCTTCTCCAGATATATTCTTATTGAGAGCTGTGTTGGGTATAGTAGTCTGGGTTGGCATTTGTGTTCTCTTAGGGTCTGTATGACATCTTACCAGGATCTTCTGGCTTTCATAGTCTTTGGCAAGAAGTCTGATAGGTCTGCCTTTATATGTTACTTGATCTTTGTCCCTTACTGCTTTTAATATTCTTTCTTTGTTTAGTACATTTGCTGTTTTGATTATTATGTGAAGGGAGAATTTCTTTTCTGGTCCAATGTATTTGGAATTCTGTTGGCTTCTTGTATGTTCTTGGGCATCTCTTTCTTTAGGTTAGGGAAGGTTARGTTAGGTTTTCTTCTATAATTTTGTTGCAGATATTTACTGGCCTTTTAAGCTGGAAATCTTTGCTCTCTTCTATACTTAAAATCCTTAGGTTTGGTCTTCTTATTGTGTGCGGTATTTCCTAGATGTTTTGGGTTAGGAGCTTTTTACATTTTGCATTTTCTTTGACAGTTTTCCCAATGTTTTCTGTGGTATCATCTGCACCTGAGATTCTCTCTTCTATCTCTTGCATTCTGTTGTTGATGCTTGCATCTATGACTCCATATTTCTTTCCTAGGTTTTCAATCTCCAGAGTTGTTTCCCTTTCTGATTGATTTCTTGTTTCTACTTCTATTTTTAGATCCTGGATGGTTTTGTTCAATTTCTTCATCTGTTTGGTTGTGTTTTCCTTTAATTCTTTATGGGATTTTTGTGTTTCCTCTTTAAGGGCTTCTACCTGTTTATCTGTGTTCTCCTGTATTTTTTAAGGGAGTTATTTATGTCCTTTTTGGAGTCCTCTATCAGCCTCATGAAATGTGATTTTTAAATTCAAATCTTGCTTTTCCAGTGTGTTGGGGTATCCAGGACTTGTTGTTGTGGAAGAACTGGCTTCAGATTATGCTATGTCACCTTGGTTTCTGTTGATAACATTCTTACATTTGCCTTTTGCCATCTGCTCCTCTCTAGTAAGTTGATCACCCTGCCTCTTGCTGGAGCTTATCCCTCCTGTGGGCTTACACCTGTCTAAGCACCTCTGGGAGACAAGCTCGCCTCTGACACAGAGGGCTGTGGAACAACCCAGCTCCTGGATCCAGATAGTGACTGGATCAGAAGGATCCTGTCCCAGGTGCTCTGCCATTCCTGTGCCCTGTGTGCTCCTGGCCAGATCTACCTTGGACAGTCACCTGAGAGAAAATGGAGATCTCACTTACAATCCATGAAGTCAAAGCACTCACTGGAGAACAGTTCTCCCCTGCCAGGACCTGTGCACAGAGAACTGGGGAACAACATAGCTCCTGGGTGCAGATGGAGACTAGAAGGCCCTGTCCCAGATGCTTTGCCACTCCTATGCCCCAGGTGCTCCTTGGACAATCACTCCTTGGACAATCACTGGAGAGAAAAATATCACTGGAGAGAAAAATATCGCAGCCAGATCTCTTAACTGCTAAGCCATCTCTCCAGCCTTCAATGTGATATTTTTAAACTCCCTATGACCACACAACTCTACATGTTAAAACACTTTCTTCTGAGTTGAGTAACAATTAAAATTAGGAGAAAAGAACTATTAAGTGAGCGTTTAAAATTATAATCTTTGTTTAATATTATTACTGATAGTGGAAATTAATCTTTTAATGATATTAATGGAGTTGGCTTTTCTCACATCTGTTTCGCACATTATATGTATGAATATTACTGATTATTAAGATAAGGAGGTAGAGCCCAGCACCAATCCTGTTTGGTTTTTATTACTATTATTATGGAAATTCTTTATTCACATAAATAAATAGAAATGGAAAAAGTCCTTTCATTACAGCATTGTCACCAAAGCCCTTGACCTCCTTTTGAGTTAGATAGCAAGAGTTAATGCTCTTTCATCAAAAATTACATTACTCAGAGGTTGGCTGACAAGTCCATTAGGTTGTTCTGCAATTTTATTTGAAGTAGAGAATTGTAAACCATGTGACTTATATACTTATTTATGCCAGTTGTCAGAATCATCTACTTGTCAATACTACAAACAAACAATAAATCTCATTCTACCTCTCTCCTACCATTCTCACCATCTTTCCCTCTCTTCTTTAATCTACTCCCTTCACTGTTCCACTTGTATCCCTTTCATTCCCTTCCCAACTCCTTCAAAGCTATCTGAGGTCACAGACAAAAATCTGCACAAGTGTCCAGGAATATATATATATACATATATATATGTATATATATATACATACTTTAGTTTAAGTCAACCATGCACGCATATAATAGTAACTTCAGATTATATCTGTATGTATTAATTCTCATAAAAATGTTCTAATATTATAACAAAGCTCAGAATTGATCTTAATTAAGCCAGATTATCTGAAAGAACTTCCAAATATCTTTAACATAGAAGGAATTAAACATACATAGACATACTTCACATTAGCCCAGTTTTGATAAACTGTTCAGAGACCTTTTAAGAGAAAACAATTATTTTATTTCCTTAGCAAGATTTTATTATTCAGACAAATAATACCCATTAGCTCATTCACTTCTAAAAGTGATTCTCAACCTGTGGGTCACAACGTTCTTGGGGAGGGCATCAAAGGACCCTTTCATAGGGGTCATAAGGCAGATATTTACATTACTATTTATAACCATAGCAATATTATAGTTATGAAGTACGAACAAAATAATTTAATGATCGGGGTCAATATGAGGAACTGTATTAAAGGGTCACAGAACTGGGTTGGTTGAGAACCACTGTTTTACAGCATATTTAAAGAAAGTAGATTGATTCTTTATCTAGGTTTTGCATCTAAAGAAATACAGACATACTAGAATATAATATACACTATAAATATCATAACGTCTCAAATAGTTACAATAAATTTCTAGTGTTAGCAGTACTATTGTTTCAGAACCCTGAAGGATGAAGATCTCCTTGTGCAGAACACAAAACTAACAAAAACAAATGTACTCACAAAGTACAAAAACAAAGAATGCATTTTCTCTTCTGACAGGTTCAGTGGATCTAGTCTTCTATTTGAGGCCTTTGATTTAACTGGACATTATTTTTGTGCTGGGTGATATCTATGGGTCTGTTTGTATTCTTCTACATGCAGACATCCAGTTAGACTAGTATCATTTGTTAAATATTCTTTCTTTTTCCATTGTATATTTTTCCTTCTGTACGAAAAATAAAGTGACCATAGGGGTGTTTATGTTTGAGCCTTTCATTAAATTCCATCAAGCATCCTGTCGGTTTTTATGTCAATACTATGCAGTTTTTATTTTACTACTCTATAGTACAGCTTGAAATCTGGGATGATAATTACTCTAGACATTCTTTTATTCTATAGGATTATTTTAGCTATCCTGGATTTTTTATTTTTCCATATCAAGTTGAATATCATTTTTTCAAGGTGTGTAAAAATTGTTTTGGAATTTTGATGGGGATCACACTGAATCTGTGGATAGATTTTGGCAAGATGGCTACTGTTACTATGTTAATCTTACTGATTTGTGACTATAGAAGACCTTTCCATTATCTGGTATTTTCTTCAATTTCTTTCTTTAAAGACGACGTTATTGTTATACAGATTTTTCACTTACTTGGGTAGAGTTATGCTAAGATATTTTATATTATTTGTGGCTATTATGAAGGGTGTTGTTTTTGATGCTCTTAAACGCATTGACATAAGAGATATGGTCCTCAACAGAACACCAACAGCACAGTCACTAAGTTCGATTGACGATTAAAAATCAGCACCTCATGAATCCAAAATGTTTCTGCAAGACAAAGAAAAAATCAGCACCTCATGAATCCAAAATGTTTCTGCAAGACAAAGGATACATTTAATAGGACAAAACAGCAGCCCACAAAATGGAAATTTTTTTCACCAACTCCACATTTGGCAGAGGGCCAATATCAAAAGTATGGAAAGAAGTCAAGAAACTAGACATCAATAAACCAAATCATCCAATTTAAAAAATGGGGCAGAGATCTAAACAGAAATGACTGAGAAACACTTAAAGAAATGTTCATCACTTTAGCCATAAAGAAAATGCAAATCAAAATGACTTTGAGCTTCCATCTTACACCTGTCAGAATGGCTAAAATAAATAAAAAACGTAAGTGTCAGTTCATGCTGGTCAGGGTATGGAAAAGGGAAATACTCCTCCATTTCTGGTAGGACTGTAAACTTGTATAGCCTCTTTGGAAATCAATATGACAGTTTCTTGAAAAATTTAGAATTGATCTACCTAAAGACACAGCTATTCTACTCTTGGGAATATATGCAAAAGACACTTTGTCCTACTACAAGGATACTTGTTCAGCAATGCTCAAAGTAACTTTATTTGTAATAGTCAAAAACTAAAAACAACCTAGATGCCCCTCAAGTAAAGAACGGATAAAGAAACTATGGTACATTTACACAGTTAATTATAACTCACCTGCTAAAAAAAATAACATCATGAACTTTGCAAGCAAATGGACAGGAGTAGAAAATAATCCTGAGTGACATAACACAGATCCAGAAAGACAAACATGATATATACTCAGTCACAAGTGGATATTAGCTGCGAAGTAAATTATAACTATGCTCAATTCACAGACCAAGAAAGGCTAAGTATCAAGAACAACTCAACAGGGGACTCAAGAATCTCCCAGGGAAGGAGAAATATAATAGATTTTGTGGGTGTTCTTGAGGGATGAGTGGGATTGAGGAAAGGGGAAATGGAGCAGGAAAGTACTGGGAGAGACAATTGAGTTTGGGGGCATTTGAGAGGCAAATTAGAAATCTAGTACAATAGAAAATCCCTGAAAACTACGAGGGAGATGCTAGCAAAGACCCCTAGTAATGGGGCATATTGAGCCTGAACAGGCCATCTTCTATAAACAGGCAAGGGTTCCAGTGGAGGTTTGGGGACACCAATGCAGCCACAAAAACTTTGATCTACCTTCTGTCCTCCATACCACTCCTGGGCATATACCTAAGAGATGCTCCAACATATAACAAGGACACATGCGCCACTATGTTCATAGTAGCTCTGTTTATAATAGCCAGAACCTGGAAACAACCCAGATGTCCCTCAACAAAGGAATGGATACAGATAATGTGCTACATTTACATAATGGAGTACTAATCAGCTATTAAAAACAATGAATTCATTAAATTCTCAGGCAAATCAATGGGACTAGAAAATATCATCTTGAGTGAGGTAACCCAATCACAAAAGAATTCACATGGTATACACCTACTGATAAGTGATTATTAGCCACAAAGCTCAGAATACCCAAGATACAATTCACAGACCAAAAAAAGCTCAAGAAGAAGGAAGACCAATGTATGCATGCTTCAGTCCTTCTTAGAAGGTGGAACAAAATACTCAAAGGAGGAAATACAAAGTGTAGACAGCCATCCAGAGATGGCCCCACCTGTGATCAATCCCATATACAGACACCAAACTCAGATGCTACTGTAGATGCCAAGAAGTGCTTGCTGACAGGAGTCTGATATAGCTGTCTCCTGAGGGACTCTGCCAGAGCCTGGCAAATATAGAGGCAGATGCTTGCAGCCAACCATTGGACTGAGCACAGGGTCCCCATGGGAGGAGATAGAGAAAGGTCAGAAGGAGCTGAAGGAGCTTGCAGCCCCATAGGAAGAACAACAATATGAACCAAGCAGAACCCCCAGATCTCCCAGGGACTAAACCACCAACCAAAGCATATACACATGGAGGGACCCATGGTTCCAGCTGCATATATAGCAGAGGATGACCTTGTTGGGCATCAAATGGAAGGAGAGGCCTTGGTCTATGCCCCAGTGAGGGGGAATACCAGGGCAGAGAGGCAGGAGTGGGTGGGTGGGTGGGTGGAGGAACACCCTCATAGAAGCAGGGAGAGGGAGGATGGGATAGGGGGTTACTGCAGGTAACTAGGAAAGTTTATATTTGAAATGTAAATAAAGAAAATATCCAATAAAAAAGTAATTAAAAATGTGCTGAGGTAATGGTGGCACAGAAATAGTGGGAATGGACAACCAAAGACTGTTTCAACTTGAGACCCATATCACTCATGCCTGACTCTGCCCATAGGACCAGTGGCTGGGTAGCCCAGAGACCTAGGATAGAACCAAACATGACAGACAATAAGAGTAAATGAAATGATTCCTAATGATATTCTGCTAAAATTCTGTTTTACTTGTAAACTGGAACCTAGCATAACCATCATCAGAGAGGCTTCATTCAGCAATTGAAAGAAGCAGGTACAGAGACCTATAGCAAAACACTAAGTACCAGAGGATTCAAGGAGACAAGAACATGTCCTACAGAATCAACCAAGGAGGACTCTTAAGGCTCACAGAGACCTAAGTGACAAGTATGGAGCCACTAATAGGTCTGAGTTAGGTCTTCTGTATATATGTTATGGTTATGTAGCTTGGTGTTCCTGTGGGACTCCTAACGGTGAGAGCAGAGGCTGTCTCAGACTCTTTTGCCTGCATTTGGTGCCCTTTTCCATCTGCTGGGATACATTTTCCAGCCTTGATAGAAGAGTATTGCCTAGTCTTATTGTTACTCCTTATGCTGTTTGAATGATAGCCCTGGGTGTTCTGCCTTTGCTGAAAGGAAAGAAAGGAGGAGTGGATCTGGAGTAGAGGAGTGGTGAGGGGAAAGACTGGGAGAAGAGGATGGAGGAGAAACTGCAGTTGGGATATAATATATAAGAGAACAATAAATAAAAAATAAAAGAACAAAGAATATAAAAGCCTAAGACTGCAAACTATTCTGACTTTTTCAGCATACTAAATCTAACCTAGGAGCCTCCTCCTCACCCTACAAACACTAATTCTACTTTTATTTCTAGAACATATATTCTTCATTGAGGCTTATTCCAGGCTTTCTACATTTAGCATATAATTGACATGACATTAAACAATTGTTTGAGAAAATTACTATTAACTAAAATTACATGAAAATATTTTGCTTTTAATTTATGGATTAATATTGTATGCTCTGTTGCTCTGTAAGTATTTTCCTGTAGGAAGTAAATCAGGGAAGATCTTTTATGTTTATCTACCATAGCAAGTGAAAAATGATCAGTAAATATACACAGAGGCTTTAAAATCATCTTAACTAGTCTCTTCCTCAGCCCTGTCACAGTCTACCTTCAGTGGCCTGCCTTCTACCTCTGCCTCCTATCCCAGGGGACTCCCAGGAGAAGTTCAGACCTAGTTTTCCTCTTTTACTCCATCCTTGCATGTCAGTCACAAATACCCAGAGAAGCACTGTCTACCTGGGAACCTTCGGACAATGCTGACCGAAGATAGGCAATCTTCACTCTCTTTCCTGTTGCCCATTACAAACTCCCCAATCTTATCTCCAGCCCCACAACAAAGTGCAAGCACCTGCCTTCGCTCCCTGAATCCTCTCCCTTTGAAATCCACAAATACTCTTGGCAGATGCAGCTTTCCTCCTTCCTGTGGACCCTAGCACAAGACTCTCTCCCTTATAGCCCATCTCCACTCCTTCATGTCAGCACCTAGTTGCCAGAAACACTTTATATCCTGTTCCCAGCATGGCCACAACTGGCAGGGATGCAGAGGTACTCTCTGCCAGGTGATCCACCTTCAACACACTCCAACAATCCACAGAGGGCACCCAAAGACAAGGAACAGAACATCTGCCTGGCAAAAAATGTACATATATAAATATCTAGAATCACAATCATTCCAAAATCAGATGCCTCAACACGAGCATAAACACACACACAATACAGAGCCAGGATAATATGTCTCCACCAGAATCCAGCAACCCTACTGCAGTAGGCCCTGAGAAATAGAACACAGCTGAAGCACAAAACAAGGACTTCAGAATAGCTGCTGTGAATATGCTCAAAGGCCTTAAAGAGATATGGATCTCTATTAATGATAGAAACCAAAATCAATGAATGAAACCAAAAATCAAAGGGTGAATTATAATAAAGTGATCAGTTCAAGAGATGAAAGTACAGATCGAATCATTAAAGAAAACCCTAATTTAGGTAAAACTAGAAAGAAAAATTTAGGAAGTCAAACAAGAATCTTAAAGGCAAGCTTCACTAACAATTTAAGACATGGAAGAAAGAACCTCAGGCACTTAGAAGGCAAATAAAATGGATATACCACAGCCTTGGTTGCTAAGAAATGAGACTAAATAGGCCATGGACTTTGGCAAAAGGAAAATTCTACTGTTCTGCTAAAGAAACATAGCAATAAAATGATTCCTAATGACACTCTGATATACTCATAGATCAGTGCCTTGCTCTGCTAGTATCAGAAAAGCCTCCTCCTGCAGTAGATGGAAGCAATTCAGAGACCCACAGCCAGACACTGTTCAAGGAGAAACAAATAAAATTTTAAAATTCAAACAAAGTCATCATAACCTATTATATGATACACTAACTGTATATCTATATGGGAGGGAGCAGAATTGCAACACATCCACCTGTGACCAAAACCCTTGTGTAATTCTCTTCAGCACCAGGTGTAGAGATGCCTATGAAAACAATGGGCCATCAGAGCTGAGAGTAGAAACATTTCAGAGAGCTTTAAAAAGTGCAGTTATCTTCAGTAGAATAAGGAGAGTAAGAGACAACGCATCAAAGATTGATGGTTTGAGCTGGTGACCATCCTCTGCCACAGAATGCCATATTCAGGTGGCACAAGGAGATAGCTAACCACCCAGGAGAGTGGAGAGGCCTGACAGCACAGGTAGGACCACCCCTGCTGCTCAGACGAACACATTGGAACCCTCAGGCGGGAGTCTTCTGGTTTCTGTCTCCAGCTGAGGATTATCCTCTGCCACAGAACAGGATATCCAGATGGCGCATGGAGATAGCTGACCACCAAGGAGTGCAGAGAAGCCTGAGAGCACAAATAGGATCACCCTTGCTGTTCAGAGGAACCAGCCTAAAACCGTGAGGACACAAGAGCCCAGGAGCAGCCTGGGACAGGAGTCTTCTGATTTCCATATGCACCAGAGCTGATCCTGGGCCACAGAACTACATATACAAATACCACCACAAGAAAGCTGCTCTCCCAGGAGTGCCTATATACCTGTGTAAGGTAAGACCACCACCAATCTTCAAATTCCTGGTCCAAAAGGGACCTGCCCAGAGTCATCAGGACATGGGAACCAAGGATCATCTGGGGACAGGATCCTTCTGTTTTCAGTCTGCACACTTGAGCTGACCCTGTTTCACAGCTCTCCATGCCTAAATTCCACCCAGAGAGAACTGGTCTCCCAGGGGTACATATACACAGGCTTGCAGGACAGATAAGCCACAGTTAGAGGCAGCAAGACCAGCTAAAACCACAGATAACCGGATGGCAAAAGGCAAACACAAGAACATTACCAACAGAAATGAAGGCAACACAGCACCATCCAAACCCAGTTCTCCCACAGTAGCAAGTCTTGGATACCCCCAAACACTGGAAAAGCAAGATCTGGATTTAAAATCACATCTCATGATGCTGATAGAGGACTTCAAAAAGTACGTAAATAACTCTGTTAAAGAAATACAGGAGAACATGGGTCAACAGGTAGAAGCCTTAAAGAGGAAACACAAAAATCCCTTAAAGAAATACAGGAAAACATAAACAAACAAGTGAAGGAACTGAACAAAACCATCTAAGAACTAAAAATGGAAGTAGAAACAAGAAGGAAATCACAAAGGGAGACAACTATGGAGAGAGAAAACCTTGGAAAGAAATCAGAACTCATAGATGTAAGCATCAACAACAGAATATAAGAGATGAAGAAATAATCTCAGGTGCTGAAGATATCATAGAAAACATTGACTCAACAGGCAAAGAGAATGCAAAATGCAAAAAGCTTGTAACCCAAAACATCCAGCAAATCCATGACAAAATGAGAAAACCAAACCTATGGATTATAAGTATATAAGAGAGCACAGATTTACAACTTAAAGGGCCAGTACAGATCTTCAACAAAATTATGGAAGAAAATTTTCCTAACCTAAAGAGATGCCCAAGAACATACAAGAAGCCTACAGAACTCCAAACAGACTGGACCAGAATAGAAATTCCTCCCATCACATAATATTCAAAACACCGAATGCCCTAAACAAAGAAAGATACACAAGATACAATTCACAGACCAAATGAAGCTCAAGAAGAAGGAAGAACAAAGTATGGATACTCTGGTCCTTCTTAGAAGGGGGAACACAATACCCACAGGAAGAGATAGAGAGAGAAAGTGTGGAGCAGAGACTGAGGGAAAGACCATCCAGAGACTGCCCCACCTAGGGATCTATCCCATATATAGTTACAAAACCCAGTCACTATTGTGGATGCCAATAAGTGCTTGCTGGCAGGAGCCTGATATAGCTATCACCTGGGAGGTCCTGCCAGTGCATGACAAATACAAAGAAGGACCCTCTCAGCCAACTGAGCACTGGGCCCCCAATGTAGGAGCTAGAGAAAGGACCCAAGGAGTTGAAGGGGTTTGCAGTGCCAGAGAAGGAACAACAAACCACCCAGTATCCCCAGAGCTCCCAGGGACTAAACCACCAACCCATGGACCCATGGCTCCAGATGCACATGTAGCAGAGGATGGCCTTGTTGGACATCAAAGGGAGGAGAGGTCCTTGGTGCTGAGAAGGCTAGGTGCCCCAGTAAGGGGGATTGCCAGGACAGGGAATTGGGAGTCGGTGGATTGATGAGCAGGGGAAGGAGAGACAGGTTAGGGGATTTTCCGAGGGGGCAGAAAAGGGGACATCATTTGAAATGTAAATAAAGAATGTATCTAATTTTAAAAAAGGGGAAAAAAACTGACAATTTTTTCTAGAAATAGCATCAGCCCCAGTAGTCAGACCTGAGATAAGAACTTCCTTACAACTGTAAGGAAGTGAACTTGTCACAATCAAAGGGACTTAGAAGAGGACACTAGATTCTCAAAGCTGGACAGAATACTATATAGTGGATTTAATCACCAAGACCCCATCACAAAAGTCACCCAGTGTAAAGACTTCTTGCTGACATTACTGTCAACTAACAAACATGTTATAAGAAACTGAATTCTTCAAAAGGATACATAGCAACAGAAAACTTAAAACGTCATGATTATTTTGAGGAACAGAAGCAAACAAATGTTTATAAAATTAGAGAAGAGGATTTTTTTAGGTGTCTTACATAGTCAGTGGCTGAATGGTCACACAATAGGAGTTTACAGTCTGGAAAGCTAGGAAAGCTGGAACTGCTCAGTCAAAAAGAAGGAAACCTTCAGAATAAAACACATCAAATTTCTATATTCACGTTATTTAACCTTAATCTAATATGCTGCTAAACATCATTAAGTCTAAGATCAATTGTATTTGTCAAAGGTACAAAGTTACAAAATACTTGTATAAATTAAATATGAGGAAAATATATCCTTTTTGATATTGCAGTGAAGGTTGAGGTAACATTCTAGAGAAGCTTGTCAGTTGTTTTAATAGACATTTGAATTTATGAATAGTTAAGCATTTCACAGTTTCCAATGTCCATAAAATTATATGTGGGAATAACAGAATAATTACTACTAGAAAAAGCAGGAACTGAAGAATCAATATCTGTAACTGTAACATTAATAAAAATCAACTACATGAGCCTTTACCCTAAAGAATGGAGAGTCTGATAAAACCCTTGTTCATTTTTAAAAGTGAAGAAGAAAACACTAAGTAACAGTTCCAGAATTTAAGTGAGATTATATCCTGATTCAATGCCCTGACTAGAAAATATGATTTCGTGTTATTTGAAATCATTTGGATCAGTACAGATATTATCAAACAATATTTAGGTTTTAACAAAACTATAAATATTTGAGATTGGACAGGTGATAGGTGGCCAGTAAGGAAACCAAAGTATTAGAGCACATTCTGTTATCTGGAAGTCATTCACTTTAGAAGTTAAAACACTGGTGATATGGGAAAAATACTGCTAGATACAAAATGATTAAATACGAGTTTCCTTAAATGCTTAAAAACTAGGTCTCAGACAAGGAAAAAGTTAGGTTCTCCCCACTCTACTTCCTTTTTCTCCATCTATCCCTCTATAAATCTAACCCTGTGCTTCCCTCCTTTTACTCATTGTCTCTCATGCACAAGCATCTGCACACACAGAACTAGTGGATGCTTGTTTGCATCCTCTGTGATTCAAGATCACTAATAATTGCTCCTCAGAGTGTCACCTCACATAGCTGATGGAAGTCCATCTGATTGAGGCATGGTCCTTTGGGAAAGGAGTTCATTATTCAATATTCCAAGTCAACTTTTTCTAATTCAAAGTCATCCTATTCCCTGGAGAAAAAGTGCCCCTTTTCCCCAAATGTTCAGCATCCTAATTAAAATACCAGGGATTCAGCAAGCTAGATTTCCTGGTATTATATTCTATCATCCCTCTTTCCCACTCCCACAGCCTGGCACACCACAATCACCAAGTAACAATGTATATGAGGAAATTGAGGGGGAAGAAAAATTCAGAGGAATGACAATATGAGAAGAGATGAGTCAGAAAAAGCAAGGGAAAGGAAAAGACAGTAAGTGGCATTATACTGAAGCCCAAATCCACTGCTCCTTTTGGATTTTCATCTAGATAACTTTTTATTCATGAAATTCTAATTTTTAATTGAATAAGTGCAATAGCATGCTAATGTTTCCTGCTATGAACCAGAATTCTCGTCTTTAAAAAACTATCCATCATACTATTAACTTTGTTTTGTTTTGTTGGTTTTTTGTATGTTTTTGCTTCTTTGCAGTCATAACTATCTTTGCATTTGAAATAAAAAATATTTAATAGATTTTGTAGTTTGTAGATATTTTCCAAAATGTTTAGCCTAGTTCAGGCCCTAAAATTCCATTGTTGTGTTTCTCTGTTTTCATCCCCCAGCACCACAAACCAGGAACTGGCTCCCAGCTCCTATTCACTATAGTCACAGACAGGCACAAAGGGGAACAGTATTTTTGCTTCTGTTCTTCATGCTACAATCACAACTGAAGTATCATAACTAGACTATTTCTCATATATAACCCAAATTCAGATTCTTCAGTAATCCATTCACATTTTTAGAATTAAGAAATCCAATAATATATGAAGGCCTTGAAAATTTTAAGAGTGTCACACTGTTGGTTTTAATATAAAGATGAAAATTATCATATTAACCTAAGTTCATAACATGTCAATCACGAAATCTCTATGGTGTCATTGGCTTGCTCAAAAACTAAGGGATTCACCCGTCGGTCATCTTAGCATCTATACCAACCAGATCACAACCCAACAATTCTTTAAATGCCCATGCACTAATTAAATGGTAACTTGCTTATATTTTCTTTAAATATGTTTCAAAAATAAAAAAGTATACAGAAAGAGGTAATGTAAATAAAATGTTACCAACTTACTAAATGACCTTAACACTTTTATGTTAACATGAATGTAATACTCATATGACCATAAATAAATATAAGGGCAGCAACAGTTACATTTTAGTGGTCTCTCCAACATCTTTCTGAGACTGGTCAATTTCAATAAATGTGAATTTAACTAATACTATATTGATCTACATCTCCTAACAATCCTCACTACCCTTTCTGTTTCCTCTTACTTGTCCATTTTATGTCAAGAAAATCATATTTTAGCCATTTAATTAAGTACTCTCCTTCTACTTAAGTACTCTCTCAACCCAGGACTGTCTGATCAATAAATCAAATTTGAGCAATATTTTACTTGTATCTTACACAACTCATTTTGCCAAGACAAAACTCATGGTCCAAACCCTGTAAGAGAAACTTATAATAAACTAGAACTCCACAGGCTATAATGCAAAGCATGTGCTCTCTCTTACTCTTCCTCCCTTTCTCCCTCCCTACCCTCACGTCTCTTTTTCTGCTTATCCTGCCAGAGATATTAACTAGCTCTCCATGTATGAGGGAGCTACATGCATGTAATTAAAGAGGAGATTTTAAGAAGGTCAGCATTTAGCAAAGGCTTACCCTAAGTCAGAATTCAACTTTTGGTCCCAAACAAGGCACACAATAAACCCATAGACAACACTTTGTTCTTGTTATAAATTTTCTCAAAATGGCAAGAACTCTCCTGATCTCAATGTAATAGCATTACACGATGATCTTATTCCTTTAGCATTGCCTCAATTAAGATGTTTGTGTGCCTATTATCAGACTTGAATGATAAAGGTCTTACCTTTAAAGACTTTACCTTCTGCACACAGCTTACATTAAGGTGTAAAACAACCTAGAGTCAAGCATAACTAGAACAACATTCCACTGCTGCACCAAAATAAAGTAAAATAAAATATTAAAAAACTAAACACTGCATGAAACCTACTTAATATGAGATATCTTTTTCTTTTTTTATTGTTTTGCTGGGATTCCAATTGAGCACTGTGAGCATCAGTTAATTGGTCAAGTTGCAGAAAGGCAGAAAGAAAAAAAAGATATCATGTGGGGGGGTGTTAGATTTCACTGTAATACTCAAAGGTAAAGCATTAATTTTGGTATTGAAACGTACATAGAAATGAACCAGACTCCCTGAATGACAGTGTCTCCCGTTTAATTTTTTTTTCTATATTCTTTGTTTACATTCCAAAGGCTTTCCCCTTCCCCAGTTGCCCCCTCACCATATGTCCCATAAGTCCTCTTCCCTCCGCCCATTCCCCAATCACCCCCACCCCACGATTTCTCTGTTCTGATACTCTCCTACAAAACTGTACCTTGAGTATTCAGAGCTTCTGGGCTCATTAATATCCACTTATCAGTGATTGCATTTCATGTGTATTCTTTTGTGATTGGGTTAGCTCACTTAAGATGATATTTTCCAGATCCAACCATTTGCCTACAAATTGCATGAATTCATTATTTTAAATTACTGAGTAG
>BDUI01000056.1:534283-571723 GCA_002335545.1 Apodemus speciosus | reverse complement strand
CCATTTTCATTTCTAATTTTGTTAATTTGGATACTGTCTCTGTGCCCATTGGTTAGTCTGGCTAAGGGTTAATCTGTCTTGTTGATTTTCTCAAAGAACCAGCTACTGGTTTTGTTGATTCTTTGTATGGCTCTCTTTGTTTCTACTTGATTGATTTTAGCCCGAGTTTGATGATTTCCTGTCTTCTACTGCTCCTTTGTGAATTACCTTCTTTTTGTTCCAGGGCTTTCAGGTGTGCCATTAAGATGCTAGTGTATGCTCTCTTGAGTTTCTTTTTGGAGGCACTCTGTTTTCTAATTTTAATATGGCTTTACTCTTGGATATTTCACTGTGATAATCTGCTGACATATCCTGAGTTCTAACCTGTGATACCAATAAATCATGCTGATGTTTCAACCATGCTTGGGATTTAAGCCTCTACCTTGCTAATCATGTGTCCAAGCCATTAGTAATGTATAATTGAAATCTTAATTCTCACTGACTTTGGCAGAGTTAAGCCACTTCATGAAACAATAATGCTATCTGACATGCATGACCTTTCTGATTAAAATAAATTGTCACTTTTACAAAATGTCCCTTCTATATCTCATTAGCAGCATCAGAGGCTCCAGTCTTCAAAAAAGAAATATATTTCAGGAGATGCCTGAGAAATTTGCTTTATTCTTAGAGGTGTTACTAGAATAATAAGCTACTCATGTAAATGTCACTATTAGCAAGAACTCCAGTTTCTCTAATGAAATGCTATGAAAACTTAACAGCAATTATAGACGCAAACGTGAGGTTATCCAAAGTCTATATGAAGATCAAATTCAAATACATTTCCAATTTATTGAGTGCTCTGGATATCCAAGTGTTCACAAACTAATTAGACAAATCACCATCTAATATTGGTGTCATAATGTTGACGAACTTAGAATTGTGTAGACATTTGTAGGAGATAATTGGATGACATTAAAATCCACAGAACGAAAGGAAAACAATGGCATTCACAAGCAAAAGCTGTTTTTCCTTCATGCATTCTTGCTGGCTTTTCAAACCAGACTTGAATTCAGGATGGTTTTAAAGAGGCAGAGAGATGCAAAGCCACAGTATATAAGGTATGTTTTGGCATTGACTGAGCTTCCTAAAAGAGCCTGGACCAAGAAGAGATGAATACAGAAAAAAAATGCAGACCAAATCATGCTGTCTGCTGGGCTTTTCCTTTGTAATTTTAATTGTAGATAGTCGCTATCTTTCTTAAGGAAATATCTCATGTCTCCTTTATTATTTGGGATGAGTCGGTAGCAAGATAGGTTAATAACTTTATTCTCCACTTCATTTTTAAAAAGTTTTTCTATCCTCTCCTTTTAATAACCAAACATACATTAAAATTTGGAAACGAATGGATCCCAATCCAGAAAATTAATTCATTAACAATGAGTAGCCACAAAGGTCAAGGCAGCTAACTTTTCATTATCAGAAGCATTACAAGCGCTTTATCTTCACTTACCTTCTGCGTGGCTCACTCTCTGTGGAGCAATGAGAAATGCTAATGAGAGACACGCAGTATTCTCCAAGTTCCATTATCATTTTCTCTAATAATATAACAGACAGAAGACAATGCTTGCTACATCAGTCCCCTCTTCAAACCCTCGCAGACAGGCATCATCTGAACTGCACAATCTTACTAATGTGTTGCCAGTCTGAGAAGTAAAATTCAGTGACCAGTCTTCTTGCAGAGACAACACTCTCTCAGACCTATGTATCACTACAGTGGGCTTAACAGATAGATTGCATTCTTTCTTAGTCACAGAATTAGATAATCAAACAGAGGAAAGGATAGAATAACAGACTGATGGATGAACTGGATGAACTGGTGATCAGATGGGTGGATGGGCAGGCAGTTGGATGAAATGGTGGATGATACGCACACAAACAGAAAGACAGACAGACAGACAAAGATTACAGCCTCTCAGGAACTTCTATATGGTCTCCATCAAAACTACTAAGACAAAAAATGCAATTTTTAAATTATTCAGTCCTTTTTTTGTTGTTGTTGAACATACAAGATTTTAATCTAAAGAAAAAACACAGCAGGAACCAATAAAGCCTGCTGCTATGCTCACTTCAAAGCTTCACTTTTTAAAAAAGACTATATTTCTTGATTCTTTTTTTCCTTATCATTCAGGGAAAATATCCTTTCTGGTAACAGTATAGTGATGATGATTTAGGAAGTCAGCTGTGAGTTCACCTGTAACACATTACAACATGCCTGATCAATTTCCCTAGTATGTCTTCACTCCATTCTAACAATACTTGGTAGGTATAGATGTTAGAGATTCATTTTTATAATTTACATGAAAATATTTCCACTGTTACTTTTGTTCCTAAAATACTGAACACTCCATGTATTCCTTTCTGTATCAAAAGCCTCTGAGAAATTTCTTCTTTCCTAATTTTACAACTAAATATTCACATCATAAAGGAAATTAAAATGGTGTTTATTTGTTTGGGTTTGGAATAATTTGTCACTACATATTTTTTTGCATTTTAAATGGCACAAATTATGAATATGTGCATAAAACATTATATAAGGAAATAATATATTTTAGCAGTTCTACAAGTTTTTCTTCTGCCCATAAATATGAAAGATTTACTAGATTCACAAGTACAGTATTCCAAAGATTTTTCAAAAATGGAACCTTTAGACATGGAGCCGTGACTAGACAGCAACTCAGAAAACAAAATTATGACATGCCCTATAGTGATGACATCTGATATTCCTATCCTTAGAGATGAGGTCTCTTAATCTTCAACTGAAATTGTTCATTGATGATATCTTTCTTGTCCACTCCAGAAGATAAGACCTAGCTATACCCAAGTATGACATAGGTATACAAGCTCTATTCTTTTCAGGCATTATTACCTCCTTTCAATCCTTTGTTTCTTTCTCCCTTTTCTTCCTCTCAAATTTGTTTTATGTAATATTTAAATAATTCTTTAAGTTGTAAGTTTGAATTACTAGTAACAACCTTTGGGAATATAATGACTTAACTATATACATGCACAGATTGAAAACATAAATTCCGATGTTGACTTTAGACGTCTAAGGTTTTCATCAGGAATGATTAGAGTGCCACTGCACAGGGTGAAAACTACTGAGTGACAAAACAGGACACTTCCAAATTTTTCTTTAATGTTAGATGTTTCAAAATAGCAATTTTTTGGTATATGAGGAACATAAGACAATATGCTATATGTACATAAAAGCTACAGAATATACTGTTCTTCAATTTCAAGACAATAAATACATGTTTATATGATAAATTTATTTAATATTTACTTTGTTTAGCATGTATCAGGGACTGTTCTAAGAGTCAGTGTACATTTGATCACCTATGTTAATCTGACAGCAACTGTGCACTGACCTTGGATAAGCCAAATTCTACAATCTTTGATCTTTACTGCAGGGATAGGGACCTATTCCTAGAAGACACAGCAGAAGGCAAACTAAACAATGGGAAAATGCTAGTAACAAATAAGATATTTGTGAATTTTTTAAAAAATGATTAATTTTCTCTGAGAAAACAGTAAGTTCTGTCCTCACCCAGCTCTTCCTATAACATCCAAAGAGGACTATCACTCCCTTATAAAATTTTTATTTTGACAATGATTCTATATATCCACTAAGATTAAGTAGCAGTATTCTCAGTGACTCATCTGATAATCTGGAGTTCCCTTTATCAGGTTTCATAATAAATTATACTTTTCATTTAGTAATTAATCTTTTGTTGTGCTTGGTATCATAAGAACTCCTTGAATTCTCTGATGACCTAAAACTAAATACATGTTAAATATTAACGCGAGTGAAATATTTTAGCAATGTATCTTAGTTGCCAGGTCTCTCCCAAAACAACTTTAACCTATTTTGCAGCCTTTGAAAACATTCAAAGTTTTCAAAACAGTTTAGCTAGTTTTGAACATAACAAATTTATTTTTAGATAAGCTAAACTGTCAAATAGGAATTGGATATACAACCACTCAGTATTCATGAGATTTCATTCTCCTCTACCAGAATTCCACCATCAACTCTATTTGTACCCAACCAAAAGGCTTTGAAATACAATAGGTTTTGAATAAAGATAAATCCTCACCTATTTGTTTTTGAATTTACAAATATCCATCAATTTACTTCATCTATCTCTACTGCTGGCAGGAAATCTCAAACCCCATTTATGATCCCTTTTTATCTTTCTTCCTCCAATACAGAGAGTGGCCTAGTATTCGTTTGTCTCTGGGTCTCCCTTTCCTGGAGAGGTACCTTTATGTCATTTATTTACCTATATAAACATTGGTAAGTACATGCTGTGCCCTGGCAAAGCTTTCCTTTCATGACTCCAGACTACAAGTTTGTATGTATCTCCTCAAAGCTCTTTATTTTAAATAGGCTAATAATGCTTGGAGCTTGGACAGATACTTTGAAGTCAAAGTCAAGAGAGGATAATCCAGATGGCAATGCAGAGACTGGCTTTTACATGATTAACTTTGTGTAGTATTGCCATCATTTATGTGTGTGAGTGAATAATAACTTGTTTTCCTTCTTCCTGTGGCTGAGGAAAGCCATCCCCTCCTACAAGTTAGGTTTTTCTTATGTGCACCTGGATTCTTTTTAAGCCTATTCATTCTTTCAAAATCTCATTCGCTTCTATTCCATTCTCCTTCATTTCAATAAAACTTTTTAAACTTTCTTTTTCTTCGGTATAAAAATGTATGTTTTACTTCACATCAGTTTATACCAAAATATGCGAGATTTTCACTATTCATAAATATTTGAGGTAAGGAAAAGCAGAGGTCCTTCAAACATGGAACAAACCAACTTGGAGGGGAAAGGGTTTATATAAACCCTTACATTGCCAAGACACAGTCCATCACTGAGGAAAATCAGGGCAGGTACTGAAGCAGAAACCATGGAGAAACATTGCATACTGGCTTTCTCAGCTACCTTCTATTGTACAACCTAGGGATGGCACTGTCCACATTGGGCTAAGCCCGCCTATATAAATTAGTAGTTAAGAATATGCCCTAACAACCATGTCCATAAGTAAAAGTAATGGGAGAAATTCAACTGAGATTCCCTCTTCCATGATTTGTCTACATTTGTGTACCAAGTTGTCAAAACCTATATCATCATCTAAAAACAATAAATGTTTTTAGAAACTATCTTTGTAGGAGACAGAGGGGTCAAAGACACCACAAGAACACAGCCCATAGAACTAACTAACTAGGGCTCAAAAGGTCYCACAAGGTCTCACAGAGACTGAAGGAAAAATTGGGGCACCTGTATGGGTCTGACATAGGTCCTATGCATATAATTATGATTATGTAGCTTGATGTTTTTGTGGAATTCCTAACAGTGGGAGAAGGGGCTGACTCTGCTCTTTTGCCTGCTTTTAGGACCCGTTTCCTCCAATTGGATTGCATCATTCAGCCTTAAAATGAGGGGAAGTGCTTAGTCTTATTGTAACTTATTTGGTTACTATTACTGGGAGGTCTGTACTTTTCTGAAGGGAAACAGGAAGAGAAGTAAATCAGGTGTAGAGGGGTTAAGAGAAGAGAAAGGAGGGGAATCAGTGTTTGGGATGTAAAATATAAGAGAAGAATAAAGCAGGAAACCTTATTTTATATTTTTCAGAACATTTATAGAGACGGCAGTAAAACTGTTTCACTGGTGAAATTTCACCCTAAGTAAGGGCAGCCTAATTTTTATTCAGACCATAGTTACTAAGTGGGAAAGTGTGATCTGGGAGTGCAGCAGGGGAGTTATGGAAGAAGAAACTAAAAGAATTCTTAGGAGATCAAGAGCCCATACAAACAGTGAGGCAGCCTCACTGGACTAAGTACCAAACACATTTACAGATGGAAATGACTCCTGACCTTGGGGAAAAGGGACATACAGCCTGCCTGAAATGCTCACTGATAGTTCCTCTCCATATTTATTCCTGAGCTGACATTCATGGATGGGTAGGATCTTCAAGTTGAAAATAGGTCTTGACAGACAGGAGGAACAACAAGCAGGATGAAGTGAATAATTCAGTTTACACCTATACTGGTCAACATTTTAAATGGATCAATCCTTAGTGTGAGCCAGAATGTGTCACTGACTCCTAAGCATTGCTAAAATATCATCAGTGGAACCATGAAAGTGGTTTTGAAAATGTAAATCATGCAAAAATAGTGAACATACATATTTACTTACGTTCAGACCCAAAGCATCATATGAGATCAGTTAACACTAAATGTATACTCTGGCTTTGATGGTTTCAAACTTTCATTTTTAAAAGCATGATGCGCAATTCTACCTATAGGGGCATTTTAGTGACCACTCTGAATAATGGTGACCTTGACTCCTCTTTTTGGACTAGTTCTTTATTGTAGGGCTTGAGACAGAGAAGCTCCCTGTACGTATTCTGTTTACTTTCTGTGACTGTGCAAGTGATCCATTTCCTGTTTCAACTCCTCAGCTGCCTTTCTTCCCCCTCTACCTGCATGGTGATTATCCTGAGAACACATTTGGAAACAAAAGGCTGGGTGAGAATTCCAACAGGTATAATTAATGTCAAGAGCTCCAGCAAGTGGCCTTGCTTTCCTGCTGGCATCTCCACCTGCTGCCTTCTGTAGTTGACTTCTCCAGGATGAGTCCATCTGCTGGAAATAAGCATCGGAATTCATCATACATCCTAAGAGGCACCTGAGCCCTCTTCTCTTAAGTGAACCCTGAGCATATCACTTTATAGGCACAATTAAGTGTTGAGATGCCATCAGAAGTGAGCACACTGCTTCCTCAGTTCACTTTCAATATCTCAAGGTAGATTGTGCCTGTCCAGAGAGATGGCAAAACATCAGAGAAAAGAATCACACCTCTATGCTGTATGTAGAAGTAGAAACTATAAGAACTAGTACTGTCTTCATACATGTTATTAAATACGTGGAATCATATATATATAAATATATATTTATATGTATGTATATGTGTCAGTGTGGGTGGGTATGGGTGTGGGTGTTCATGTGTTCATGTTTGAAGACACACAACCACGACCAAACATTTTGAAAATCATATCCGACCTAACATGAGATGATGACACACTAGTAACTTGAATGTCCATATTTCATGGCAGTAGTTCTCAACCTATGAAACACAACCCTTTTGGCAAACCTCAGTTTCTAAAGAATATTTACAGTAGGATTCATAATAATAGCAATATTTCAGTTATGAAGTAGCAATAAAAATAATTGTACAGTTTAGGATCACTGCATCATGAGGAATTGTACTGAAGGGTTGTAGCACTGGGTAGGTTGAGAACCACTGCTCAGTTGAACCCTTAGGTAGGTACAAAGTTGTGGAAAGGATTTTCTGAAAACCATTTCTGACCCAATGAACTTTAGATATTAATAAAAAATAAAGACTGAAATTACTGGCAAGAAAAGGTAACAAAATATAGAGAATAGTAATAATAATAGCAGCATATAAAAGAAGGATTATTGTAATTTTTATGGTATTTAGTTATACATGGTACTAGCTGGCTGCCAGTGATCAAAGAGATGCCATAAAAAAAGCATGGTAGAAAATAAATAAATTCATAAATGACAATTGAATGTGTCTATCTCCTGAAGACTGCATGTAATTTCAGAGAAAAGTCTGAGTTGTCATGGCTTGAAACACACACACATACACCTCTCTCCTCTCCCTCTCTCCTTCTCTTCCTCTCTCCTTCTCTCTCCCTCTCTCTCCTCTCTCTCTGTCATAAAAAATTGATTTACGACAGTGGACTATAAGCTAGTAAGGCAGGTACAGTTAGAAGATACAAAGAAAGTGCCCAATATTTCACAAGCATGATGGGCATGCTGTCTATTAGATTCTTGATCGTGGTTTGCTTTAACATTTAGTGAAGAGAACTAACATGATAAGTATTCTTCTATAAATTATTCATGAAAACTCAGAAGGCCTTACTTTACTCTTATTGTATGGGAATTTGAGTGATTTTATGATGTAAACATAAGCTATTACTTTAGTATTTCACAATTAGAGCAGAATATAATAGTCTTGTTATGGATAACATACATGAGAGTTTTACTAAACTATTCCTAATGTCAAGTGCATGGCACATTATAGGTAATCAGCAAATATCTGGTAAGCAAAACACAGCTTTGAGCATAACTGATAAAATTTGGAATTTAAAAATGATGGTCTCCTACACTAAACTCTGATTTGCTTTATTCTATTTGGGGATTTTGCTACAGTAATAGTTAACTGTAGCATGGGTGTCTTTTCCTTTAAGCTTTATCTATAGTTCTTAAAATCTACTCAGTGTAGCCTTTCAGGCTCAGGGTAGTACTTCTGTCACAGTTTCAATCCAGTTTTTACAAAGGGATGAAACAATTGAACATGAAATGTGTCCATACATTACACCGTCCCCCAATAGAAGACAAAGACAATCACCAACAATAATGAATCCTATTAAGCACCATCTGTTATCTACCTGGGCAGTCAAGCAAATTAGGAAGGTACATGATTAACAATCAATCTCTCCACACAGCCTAGATTCCTTCAAACTAGTACAAAGCATGATTAACATCTATGTTCTTCTGTTTTTCTCTTCCATGCATGACTGAGTCAATGTGGAGTGTAGGAGAAGCAACTGGGTTACAGAAATAGAAAGCAGAGGAAACCAGCATCACAAGGCTCTTTCCAGCCAGTATTTCTATTGTGAGTTAAAAATGGAGCATTCACCACAGGAAAGGTACCTGAGATTGATACCATTCTCAACTTAACAAGGAACCACAAGACCTAGAAGTGTCCCCTCTGATAATTAAGCCTTTAAGGACTTTGATGAGCATTTTGTTACTACATTACAGCCTAGGCATGAACAAGCTGATTTTCATCAGCTCTTCCTTGGGAATAAAAGACCAGATAGTAACAAACTTATATCTTTAGCCTCCCAACACTGCTTGTTAACATTTTAAGTATGTAAGAATAATTTTGAACAAATGAATTGTACTTTTTTTTTCCAAAATTCCAAAAGAGAATGAAAGAATAGACTCACTAAGAGATGCCAAAGTCACTCTGTGAATTCATTGGAGGGCAAGTACACTTCTACTTGATCGAAAGAGGAAGTGAATCATGGATAAAGTGGCCTTTGAAATCTCCCTTGAGAACTGATAGAAAAGATAGAGGAAACTTCAACAGCAGGTAACAGAATTGACCAAAGCACCAAGGAAGCACTTGTGGATAATTTTTTAGATATAATCCAGTACTCTTGTTTGGTAAAGATCAGCATATGGGTGGGATAATGAAATAGGTGGCATTTGAAAGGAATGAATACACAGAACACAGTCTTGAATACTCTGATGTATTGAATGTATTTTTGGCAGCTCTGGGGAAAACTGGAGTTGTTTTGACTACAGAGATTAACATGATAGGACACACAGTGACAGCAAAGCTCCTGTTCTGAGTTGTTATCTGGTAAACTAAGGTTCAATTCAGCATGTCATTTGAGACTGAAAGTTGCCTTTTACTGTTCAACTTATTGTCTTTTAATCTTCATAAGAGAAACCAAATCACCTGAGTCTATCTAGCTCAATCTGATTATCTGAACATTGTCCTTTATTCTAGAACTGCACAACCCAACTCTTTTGGGGCCAATGGGTCTCTCAGCAAATAGTCAAAAATGAGGAAACTATTTAAAAAAGGCAAAGCATGTGTGCTACATATGCAGTGGAAGACATTCTAAATATACAATGGGGGTAATAAACATGTGTCTGATAGAGTAAAGAATAAAACTGTTGGAAGTTATGAATTGAAGCCAGGGCTAAAACTTAAATATATAAAAGCCAGTTATGTGTATATGGTAAGAAGACGAACAGAAGGGATAAAACAAGAACCTGGTTAATGGGCCCAGGAGACATATTTACTCAGATTTGGTATGTAAGAATTGTACTCATGGATCACTGTTGCAAATGTGGGCTGGTGGGCTGGCATGGTTCCAGAAACAGAAGTGGAGCTGAGTTTCCAGATGAGGCAGGGAGAGCTGGATGGATACCATGGGAATGTGCGTGTGCATGTGAATGTGGAGTGGTGGCTGGGCAACACTCCAAATCCATTTGACATTTTCTTTTAAGAATTACTTTTTTAAACTCTTAATCAATTGTGGAGCTCTTACATATGCCCTTTCTATAGCCCGTGTCCTTATGTAATGAAATGAGGAAATCGAGATGTGATGTAGAGACGAGAGGGAACATAGCAGAGATCACTTTTAAACAAAGATTTTATTCTGCAGAGCAGGAAATGTAAGACTCACATAAAAACTATCAGATGTTATCTACTCATCCCTATGGAGGGACCGAACACTGCTGACACTGTCGATTGGTACTAATTAAATCTAATGAACCTCAGGGAAGTACAGGCAAAGTTTTAAAGAATATCTGGATGAATGGACAGAGGCACTAAAAACAAAACAACAATGACTTTTTAAAAGAAGCTTCTGAGCTACAAGATAAAAGAAAATGAAAGGCAAAGGCATAGTTCTTAAAGTAAGTAAAACAAAATTGGTGTAGGTAATTTCTGCAGCATACAACAATACAGCACTTATAATCACATCATAAAACATTTTTATTTCCCACTAAGAGTAATTTTTAATTGAATGTTGTATGCTTTTTTTGTTTTGTTTTGTTTTGTTTTTCGAGACAGGGTTTCTCTGTGTAGCTCTGGCTGTCCTGGAACTCACTCTGTACACCAGGCTGGCCTCGAACTTAGAAATCCGCCTGCCTCTGCCTCCCAAGTGCTGGGATTAAAGGCATGTGCCACCACCGCCGGGCAGAATGTTGAATTCTTGAACAAGAATTCATTTAAAAATAGATCATAGATACCATCCACAGAATTCTATAAAGGCAAACGCAGCATAAACTTCAACTTCTATGGTAACTTAGACTATTACCATAATATGCTTGTTCCTATAAAATGAACAGAGATGAATTGTGCACAGTGATTAGAGAGGTGACCTAAATACACTGTGCTTTATTCAAGACTTAATATCCTAACTTAGTCATATAAGAAAATAATTCTCCTTGTGATAATAAGCATTTAAATACTTTGTCACCATACTTGATTGCCTTTCTTGTATTTCACATATTTGTGAAAGATGTTTGAACTTGAAAATCTGACCTGCCATAAATTTCCTTGACTATTTACTTTTTGTTTGTATTTGTTACACTAAAGTGTTCACTGTGATATGTTTCTCTTCTAGCCAAGATATGAGGATTCTTTAATAATTGTTAGTTTTGACTTGAACGAGCTCTCGAAGACTCATTCACAAAAAGCATGGTTCTCACTTCAATACTCAGAGAAGAAACTTTGGGTTTGTCCTAAACAAGAGATGAATCCATTGATGGGTTTACCCTAAGCAAGGATTAATCCATTGATGAGTTTGCCTATATAATCCATTGATTTTAAACTTGAATAGACTAATGTACCGAGCTGAGAACTCAGGGGAAGCATATTGGAGAATGCAGGTCTTTCACAATATACCTTTATGCAACATACCATTCCCCTGCCACCCTTCTTTCTTTGTTTCCCACTTGCCATGAGTTGAGCAGTTTTCTTCTGCAATGGCTTTCTACCATGATGTTTCTGCCTTGTTTCTGTAGAAACCCCTTGATATTACTGCCAAATGACCAAGAACTAAAAGCAAAAGAAGCAAAATAAGTCCATCTTCCTTTCAATTGTTGTCTCTGGTATTTGTCAGTGAGGTGGAAAGCTAGCTAACACAATATTCATGACAATGCTAAAACCACAAGTGTGTCTACTATGTTTATTTTATAACAGAGAACAGAAGGAACTTGCTACAGTGCCCCAAACAAGTAAAAGGTATAGCCAGGACTCAAGTGCAGCATCTAAACCACCATACTACAGTACCTCTCTGGACACTTAGGTTTTTCTCCAAACTTGCATCTGATAAAGGGGAACATTACAATAGCACCCACTCTTGCTCAAAGTTGAGATCATTTGTCTCAAAAAAGCCACTTCAACTTTTCTTGTGAGGCTTTGGGCAAGGATTTTACCATTGCATTTAAAGTCAGCTTTTCCTCTCTTTTATTTCTTCACTGCAAAACTTTCGAAATTATTTGGAAGAAAACAGTGACTCACAGGAAGGCAGCATAAAGAATGGGTCTATTTGCATTTTTCTGCATGCAGATCTCCAGTTGATCTAGCACCATTTGTTAAAAATGCTATCTTTTTTCTACTGGATGTTTTTAGCTCCTTTGTCAAATATCAAGTGACCTTACTGTGTGGGTTCATTTCTGGGTCTTCAATTCTATTCCATTGATCTTCCTGCCTGTCTGCATAGCAATACCAAACAGTTTTTATCACTACTGTTCTGTAGTAAAGCTTGAGGTCAAGGATGGTGATTCCCCCAGAAGATTTTTGTTGTGGAGAATAGTTTTTACTATACTGTTTTTTTTGTTGTTGTTATTCCAGATGAATTTGAAAATTGCTCTTTCTATATCTATGAAGAATTGATTTGGGATTTTGGTGGGGACTGCATTGAATCTGTAGATCGCTTTCGGTAAGATGGCCATTTTTACTATATTGATTCTACCAATCCATGAACATGGAAGATCTTTCCACATTCTTATCTCCTTGAACAAAGCTCAAGTCCAAGTAGATCAAGGATCTTTACATAAAACCAGACACACTGAAGCTTATAGAGGAGAAAGTGGGGACAAATCTTGAACACGTGGGCACAGGGGAAAAGTCCCTGAACAGAACACCAATAGCTTATGCTCTAAGAACAAGAATCAACAAATAGGACCTCATAAAACTGTAAAGCTTCTGTGCAAAGGACACAGTCAATAGGACAAAATGGCAACCAACAAATTCGGAAAAGATCTTTACCAACCCTACATCTGATAGAGGGCTAATATCCAATGTATACAAAGACCTCAAGAAGTTAGTCTCCAGAGAGTCAAATAACCCTATTAAAAATGGGGTACAGAGCTAAACAGGGAATTCTCAACTGAAGAAACTCAAATGGCTCTAAAGCACCTAAAAAATGTTCAGCATCCTTAGTTATCAGGGAAATGCAAATCAAAACAACACTGAGATTCCACCTTACACCAGTCAGAATAGCTAAGATGAAAAACTCAGGGGACAGCAGTTGCTGGAGAGGATGTGGGGGGAAAAGGAACACTTCTGCATTTTTGGTGGGATTGCACACTGGTAAAACCACTCTTGAAATCAGTTTGGCAATTCCTCAGAAAATTAGACATAGTACTACCAGCGGACCCAGTTATACCACTCCTGGGCATATACCCAGAAGATGCTCCTACATGTGATAAGGACACATGCTCCACTATGTTCATAGCTGTCTTATTTATAATAGCCAGAAGATGGAAAGAACCCAGATGTCCCTCAACAGAGGAATGGATACAGAAACTATATTATATATACACAATGGAGTACTATTCAGCTATTAAAAATGAATTCACGAAAATCTTAGGCAAATGGATGGAACTAGAAAGTGTCATCCTGAGTGAGACAACCCAATCACAAAAGAACACACATGGCATGCACTCACTAATAAGCGCATCTTAGCCCAAAAGCTCAAAATAAACAAGTTACAATTCACCATGCTCAAGAAGAAGGAGAACTTAAGTGAGGGTGCTTTGGTTCCTCTAAGAAAGGGAACAAAATAGTCACAAGAGCATTAAGGGAGACAATGTGTGGAGCAGAGACTGAAGTAAAGGCCACAGAGACTGCCCTACCTGGGGATTCAGCCTATAAACAGTAACCAAACCCTGACACTACAATAAGAAGCATATACCAAAAGGAGCATGCCATGGTTGTCTTCAGAGGGGCTCTGCCAGAGCCTTACAAATACAGAGGCAGATGTTAGCAACCAGCTATTGGACTGGTCATGGGTTCCCCAATGGAGTAGCTGGAGGATGGTCTAGAGGAGCTGAAGGGGTTTACAGCCCCACAGGAAGAACAATGATTTCAGCCACCCAGGTGCTCTAAGACTCCCAGGGATTGAACCATCAACCAAGGGGCACACATGGTTCCATGCGAGGCTCGCTATCTTCCCGCCCGCAGGAAACACGTGGCACACATTAGGATCCTTCTGCAGTAACAAGTTTTATTCCTCTTGAGAGGGAGAGGAGAAGCTTACAGAACCAGAGATTCCCGGAGCCAGACTGACACTCCTGGAATCTGCTTGAAAACTGACGGAGACGGAAATCACGCAAGATCCCGCCCTTAAATACGGGTTACGGTCTGCCTAAGACGTGTCGCCTCCTGGTTGGCTGCAGGTCATGGGACCAAATGACGCCACGGGAGAGTCGGAGACAGAGGCATGGGAAAATTGCCCAGCACGTGGTACCCACGGGTGCTATCGGCGCCATGTTGTAATGGCAGATGCAAGGACAGCTTTCTACATGACGTCACGGGACAGGCGGAGACCAAGGCATGGGAAACCGCCAGCACATGGTGCCTGTGGGAAGCCAGTGCCATGTTGTAATGGCGGATGTAAGGACTGCTTCCTACAGTTCCAGCCAAAAATGTGGCAGAGGAAGGCCTTGTTGGGCATCAGTGGGAGGAATGGTCCTTGGTCAGATAAAGGCTCAACAGAGGCCCAAACAAAGGGAAACTGAGGTGGGGGAGGAGGGAGTATGTTGGGTGGAGAGGCATATACATGGAGGCAGGGGGAAGGAGGAAGGGGAGAGGTTGGGGGTCTTAGGGAAGTGGGGATATTGGGAAAGTTTTTACCATTGGCAATATAAATGAAGACGATATTCAATAAAAATAAATAAATTAAAAAAAAGAATGGTTCTAGCAACTTAAGCTTTGTCAGCCAGGAGAAATCATGCCTGGTGGGCATGGCTCTTCCTATCACTAGCAAATAAAGCTCCCTGCCTCTGGATCATCAACTTCCCCTCACATACTATCTACATACAAGAGCTTCAGCTACATAGAATGAAGTAACAGGGCTTGTGAACATTTCAAACGTGAAATGTCACTATCAGAAGAGGAGAGCAACAGAGAAAGGAAAAATGATAAAAGCAGAAACTCCTCAATGTTACATACCAAGTCTTCCAGAGGTCATAAAACTGGAGCAGCAACAGAAACTGGAAATATAAATAGGGTCATAAAAGACTCAGGGCAAAACTATGCTATTGATCAGTAAACAGCTCTGTAAGTGGAGATAATAAAAGGGAAAGAGATCTTGACTTTGAAATGATGATGGGTAGATGTGCCCTTGTCAAATTCACTAAGAGCTCCATCCAATACTGTAGTTCAGACAGATTCTAGACTTGTGTGATTATACTTGGGAATTCATAAAAATATACCACCACATTAATATGTATTTTTAAATGCCCAAATAAAATTCATCCTCTCTTCCTTCCATAATTGATATGATTTGAAAATATACTAATACACTATAGGTTGGGTGAATTTGATACTATAGCAAGTTTACATTGAAAGAAACTAAGTAAGACACATGTTGGTTTTCTCAAAATTAATTTTAAAATGGCTCTACTGAACATAAAATTTTATACTTTGTATTAACCTCAAAATGTAAAGAAGACCAAAGAAACACTATAAATACTTAAGTGCCTACAAAATATCTTTAAACCACATCTATATATTCCACATATAAATTATGAACATACACAATCTTATTATGAATTATATAGATTTGATCTTAGATATAACTAAAATAGTGACAATAAGGTTTAATTCTTGGCCACCTCTAACGGTGCGGAAGGCTTGCAATCCCAGCTATCTAGGAAACTGAAGCAGAATGAGGTCAAATTCAATGCCTCCCTGGAGTTTGGTTGGTGATAGATTAGTAATCTGAGTGATTTCAAAAATAAAATGCAGAAAAAGGTGCTCACGATAAAGACCAATTGTCTGCACTTGGTTACCATGCAGGAGGTGGTGAAACTAATCCCCACTATCACAATAATAATAATGTTAATGTTGAATACTAACAAATTTCAGAAAAGCATGAAGAATTCCAACTAAAATATGAACTCATCTGTATCTGTTCATTTCGTAGACATACAAATAAGCATAGGCATGATCCATGTACACAGGCATGAAAGTCTTATGGAAAAAATATCAAAGTCCCTTATTTTAAAAACAAGAGTAATATTTTTCAATACAAGCTTACACTAAAGAAAGACAAAAGTGTTATTGTTCCTGGGATGGCAATAATTTTTTTGTTTGTTGTTTACTGTATCATAAACCAGATTCTAAAACTGCTTTCACTGAAATGTAATGGAGCTATAAGGAATATGAGTCTTTTAATGTGTTCCTGCCATTTTTCTACATAATTCTCAGCAGGTTATAAATCTAACTATATTCTCTTCAGATCACTTCTATTATTTTCCTATTGACAACATGTTTAAAATCACAGTACACCCTATTTTTATATCCTTCCTCATTTTATGCATTGTTACTCAATATATAAGCCTATTCCTACCTAACAGACATGTAACTCTTATAGTAAGGTAACATGTTATCCCAACAGGAGTTAAAGAGTTTTAAGGTATACTAAAATAAAATCCCTAATTTCCCTGTAGAGATAAAAAATTATAAACAAATGAGAACTCACAAATGAAATCTCACTTCAGGGTTGTTTGAATGATATTTCAACAGTTTATTTCTCTCTCTCTCTCTCTCTCTCTCTCTCTCTCTCTCTCTGTGTGTGTGTGTGTGTGTGTGTGTGTGTGTGTGTGTGTGTGTGTGTATGTACAAAGGAAAACTGGTAATGCAATGGGATAGGATATAATAAGAAAAAATAAGACACTGCATTACTGGCAAGTATGTGGCTGCCAAACTTACTTTGACATTTCAGCTGATCTGAAGCTCCTACTTGTGGGGTAGTGTATTATTGAAGTGTTCAGAATCCAAATCAACTAAATTAACCCCATAGGAAATTACAGAAAGTGGGAAAGCCTTTAATCTTATATATTGAAAATGTTCTCCATCTCTAATAACAGGAGACAATAGATGCCCTAGGTCCTCACATGTTAAGCAGCAGTGGTCATTTCTAGGTCCAGTAATCATCCCTCCAAATATGACTTTGCCCCTCAAAATAAATAAATAAATGGTTTTCACAAGGCACCTAATGTGAATTTTTACAAGCAAATATAGCTCATGTACTTACATAATCAGAACTCTATTAGGAATTTGCATTTGCATATGCCTACAGACATAAAATGTTCAGAAAGGGTTGCCTACTAGAGTACAGACTGCATTATGCTGAAAAATACCAATAATAACCTGCTGGCAATTGCCCTTGGATTGTTCACATTTCTTCTGAAGCACTTTTCCAGCCCTTGAGCATATGAGTTTTAAACAAGTTTGATTATATCCACAAATGTATTTAATGAATCAGGAATAATGGAAGTATGAAGCAAGCAAAACTACATTCACTTTTAAGGTTTATTTTTGTTGTTGTCATAGTAAATGACACATAGGAGAGAACTCCATCCATTTACAGCATGAGGTTTAGGGCTTTTTTTCCATCCTTCTTCTTTAATAGAATGTAACTCTCTGATTTACAGTTGCCAACGTGCAATCCTGATCACTGAGAGTAAGTGCAAAAATTGTAGGCTACAGAACTGTATAAGAGGGGTGACAGGCATACATCTTCTGTTGTACCTCCAATGCAGTGTGTACTTTATGCCAGGGACCACTTGCAAAACAAACAAACAAACAATAAAAGACCCATTAGGTGATGCCATGTGCAATCATTTCATTTTTAAAAAAAATACTTCAGTTTAAAGACATGTTTCCCAATGCCCCTGATATTGCTATCTAGGCTTGCAGTCCTCAGAAGCATTTCCAGACTAAATGAACATATAAATATAATCTTGTCCTTCCCACTCACAATAGCAGTTAGTCATTAGGTTTCCCATTCATCAAAGGAGAAAAGCTACATTTCAACTTTCCAGATCAGAGACACAGGAGAACTCAAAAAGCAAAAGGGTTTTCCTACAGTGCTCAGTGCTCCTACTTGTCAAAGGCAGAGAGCTCAAACTCCTCATTCTGTCTTTCAGAGACAGGCTCTGAACTGACAGTATTATGACCCAGGGAAGACACAGAAAATACCACTTCTGCCCAACTTCTGTTATCATGACACACCATGCTTTGAAACATTGCCTGTACTTTCTGTGCTATGAAACATAGTTACTCACTAAATTAAAATACCTACAAATACACTTAATATTTTAAGAAATAAAGTTCTTTTAGTAATTTATTACTTCAAATGGTGAGACACTAAAATTCCTCTGAAAATAAACTGTAACAGAAATATCACTATTGTTTAACACAATTCATTGATATATTTGCAGATATCTAAATTTAAAATGAAGATTGTGATAGGAACTTAAGAGCCACTGTTACAGTTAAAGACATCAAAATAAGCAGATATATGAGCAGACCTTAAAATCAACGATATTAGCTCAAAATTAATATTTGTCCCATGTCTTCTGTATATAACCAAAATGAGAGCATTTAATTTATTGTAAATATATATTAACTGATTTTAATAACAAACATGTACCTAGCATATTTTCTTTGTACTCCTATGATATAGACACCATGGGACAAGGTGCTAATAATACAAAATTTAAAATTAAAAATCCACTAAAAATGAAGCTTTCATGTGAGACTTTCTGAAAGCATAAGAAACATCATATCAAAGATTTCTTTGTGTGTGTTTGTATATATATATATATATATATATATATATATATATATATATATATATATTGGAAAGGTTCATGATTTATAGTAAACTGAAGTTTACTTAAATTGCATGAAATCCTAAATTCTCAGGCTTTAACCTCCCACATACTCAGGACTATGAAAATGATAATACTCTCTGACTTCCTAGATTTTGTTGCACTTGATCGACATATATCAAATATTCTTATTCCTCTATATCTGAAAATATAGTATGTGTAGTATGGTGCATTGTCATCACCTAAAATAAAAGTGTGTGGCTATAAATAGTAGCCTCCTACTTACCCATCTGCTTTAGCCTCCTGTCTACTGGCCTCCTGTAGCCTCCTGAGTAGCTGGAATTATTGTAATTCACTACCATGCCTAGCTTCATAGAAGTTTTTGCTTCATGTTTATTCTTTCTTGCTGACTCAAAAGAGAGTATTTTGAACCATTGAGAAGAACATCAATACATGTATCATCTCTGATGTCTGTGTATTTTTCTTTTGCCTGATTCCACTTCCCACTGGATGTAATCATTATTCCTAAGAAATTATGGAACTCTAATGAGTCAAATCAGAAATGAAGAGATATCAAGGAAGGCGATTAGTTTTATGTTTAACTCACCCAAGCTTCTCACCAAATACTAGACTGGGATATTAAAATATAGTATTTATAGTCTCACAAACCTGGTGCCAGGCCCAAGGCCTGGATGACAGGTCGGTTTTGGGTGAATCCTTCCCTGGCCTGGCAGATGGCACTTTCTGTATTACTTCCAGATTCCTGTAGACCCATCCTCTATGCAGGTGCAGAATTAAAAATACCCCACATCCTCTGCTTATTTTATTTTTTGTTGAATTTTATTTTGTTTTTGTTTTTGTTGTTGTTGTTGTTGTTGTTGTTGTTGTTGTTGTTTTGGGTTTTTGGTTTGTTTTATACAATCAAGTTCTAGCTTTGCTCAGGCTGACCTTAAGTTCCTAGACTCAAATAATCCTCATGGCTTCCCTTCCAAAATCTGGACCTACTGCACATGTCACAACTTCCCTTCCAAGTAGTCAGGCCTACTGTGCACATCACTACAAGAAACACTTCCTTTTCCTACAAGGATTTCACTCCTGTTATAAGAGCCTCAGCCTTACAACCAAATTTAGTATTATTTATTTCCTACAGAGATCTATCTCCAAATACAATCACACTAAGAAGTTAAATTCAACATGAGAAGTATGACTCAAACCTCCATGAAGTGGTATTATTACCACAAAATGATTTCCCATAATGATAAATAATGCATACTAGATCAGTCATAACAGAATGAAAGAGATAGGGAGTAACATTCTCCTCAAGATCTCTTCAGAATGTTTGACTTCATGAATGATGTTAAATAGGCACATTCAGCTTGAGGTAGGTAGGGTCATAGTTATGTCAACAGAATGCACAAGTATTGCATTAATCATGCTATTTATTTCATAAATCTAACAGGCCTGCTAGAGCCAAACATTGACATTGAAGAAGAAAGTCAAGAGTCACTGAGAGAGAATTCGAATTGTTCTTTTGATTTTTCTTTTTCACACCATTTGAGCTGCAAACCCTGGAAGGACTGTGGTAAAGTGGAAGGCACCCAACCCCAGACTCTTTCTGATCTTGAGTGTAGAGACAAAGTTTGAAAGAATGAAAAAAATGACTTGAATGCCCGAATGTTCAGCTCCCACTGGGCCAAGTGCTATTTCTCTGATGTCTGTTCAGATGTTGATGCTTTCTCTCCCACTAGCCCCAGGAAGAGAGGGTGTGCTGGGTAGGGTGTAAATCACCTGTCATAAATTAGCACATTATCCCAGAAAAGAAAAGGGAAGCAAATGGAAACCAACATAGATATTTCTTATAATCAAGGGACTTTTCTGTATCAGTGTTTTCTATCAAAGGTTTGCATTATCAGCATGTGTTCTGTAGCACAAGATGCAATTCAGCAGGTCTGCCTTTAATTCTAGTTCATTTTCTTTTGTAAAGTGACATCAATGACATAATCATCAGACAGAATCTGACAGTTCATCTTTGATTTAAGCATCTGAAAATACATAATAGACAAGTTATTTGTGGGATTTTTTCAGCTTTTCCCTCTTGTTTTTGTCCTGATGTATTTTTTCTTTGTTTATTTTCAATGAGTTTTTTAAAAGATGCAGTCCCAACTAAAATGATAAATTTCTAACTATCTCACTTTGAATTAATGAAGTCTCAGAAGTGACCAACACTTCTCACTGGGGTTACAAGCATGGCTACCCTGCCCAGCTAATTTGACAGTTTCTAGAATTATGCTTAAAAAATGACTGTTATCATACCTAGATTTCATTGTTAAAACACAGGCTAGCCTGAAATGATATCCAAAGAGAAAGCTATGACCTTGACTTAAGAAATTCTGTGAAAGATTTTTAATGATAATAAGACCAAGAGAATAAGATGATGAGGTCTTTCCTTACTGCCTTATCTATAAACAGCAAGTCAACATGATCCATAGATTTTCCTCTAACCAGATATTAAGCTCTGCTATAAAGTAAGAGAGTCATTCCTTCTTGGTGTTAGGTAAGCTGTGACTGAGTAAGATAAATATCTATTTGTTCATTTATAGGTTACAATAGTAATAGAGAACAACAAAAGCCAGAAGTTGGAATCAAGGGCCAAGTTGATTTAAGGTTTATCAGTTGTACCAAAATGAAACCCAAAATCAAGAACAATTCAAGCGATATGAAACCATTTTTAGTGACTCTAACCAAGCAAATGAAAGATCTGTATGAAAAGAACTTAAAGACTCTGAAGAGAGAAATCAAAGAAGACTTCAGAAGATGGAGAGATGTCCCATGCTCACAGGTCAGCAGGATTAACATAGTAAAAATGGCCATCTTACCAAAAGCAATCTGCAGATTCAATGCAATCCGCATCAAAATGCCAGCTCAATTCTTGACAGTGATAGAAAGAGCAATTCTCAAATTCACCTGGAATAACAAAAATGCCAGGAGAACAAAACTATTCTCAACAATAAAATAACATATGGGGCAATCACCATCCCTTACCACAAGCTATATTACAGAGCAATACTGATTAAAAAGAAACTGCATGGTATTGGTACAGAGAAAGACAAGTAGATCAATAAAATAGAATTGAAGACCCAGAAATAAGCCTACCCACCTATGGTCACTTTATCTTTGACAAAGAACCCAAAACAATTCAGCTGAAAAAAAGACAGCATATTCAACAAATGATATTGACTCAAAGTCATCCTGTAGAAGAATGCAAATTGATCCATTCTTATCTCCCTATACAAAGCTTAAGTTCAAGTGGATCAAGGACCTCCACATAAAACCAGATACACTTAATCTAATAGAAGAGAAAGTGAGGAAGAGACTGGAGCACATGGGCACAGGGGAAAATTTCCAGAACAGAACACCAATGGTTCATGTTCTAAGTTCAACAATGGACAAATGGGACCTCAATAAAATTGAACAGCTTCTGTTAGATAAAGGACACTTGTCAATAGGACAAAAAGGTAACCCACAGATTGGGAAAAGATTTTTAACAACCCCACATCTATCCAATAGAGGGCTAATATATCAAAAATACACAATGAACTCAAGAAGTTAGACTCCAGAGAGTCAAATAACCCTATTAAAATGGGGTACAAATTAGAAATAAATCTCCCTGAAGACATGGCTATACAACTCTTGGGAATATTCCCAAAAGATTCCCCACCATGCCACAAGGACACATGTTCTACTATTTTCATAGCAGCCTTATTTGTGATAGTCAGAACACCTAGATGTTTCATGACAGAAAAGGGGATACAGAAAATGTGGTTCAGATTCACAATGGAATACTACTTAGCTATTAAGAATGAGAGCATCCTGGGTTTTGCAGGCAAATGGATAGAACTAGAGAATATCATCCTGAGTGAGGTAACTCAGACACAAAAGGACATGCATGGTACGTACTCACTAATAAGTGGATATTAACCAAAAAAGTACATACCCAAGATACAGTCCAGAGAATTCAAAAAGGTCAACAAGCTGAAGTGCCCAAGTGAGGAAGCCTCAGTCCAACTGGGAAAGGATAAGAAAGCAAAGTGGGGAGGGAGGGAGGGACCTGGGAGGGAAAGAGGATGGGGTAGGGGAGTGGGGGAAAGAGGAGAACCACATCTGACATTGGGGAAGAGAAGAGGACTGAAGACCTGGGGGCCAGCAGAAAGAATGAAAACAGGCAACCTCAGGAGATAGGAGACTTGGGGGGACCCTCCAGAATGTACCAGAGACCTGGGAGGTAAGAGATTCACAGGACTAAAAGGGAGGGACATTAGATGAAATAGCTGATAGTAGGGAGAGGGAATATAAGGAGCTTACCTCCAGCCTGAAGACAGGGCTTCAAATGAGGGAGAGGGGGGCCATCCCACAGTCAAAACTCTGACCCATAATTGTTCCTGTCTGAAAGAATTACAGGTATGGAATTGGAAAGGAACCTGAGGAAAAGAAGGTCCAGCAATAGGACCAAAGTGGGATTCAGCTCAAGAGGAGGTCTCAAGATCTGACACTATTATTGAAGCTATGGAGTGCTCACAATAAGGGACCGAGCATGACAGCACTCTGGAAGACCCAACAAGCAGCTGAAAGAGTCAGATGCAGATATTTGTACCCAACCAATGGAGAGAAGCAGCTGACCACTGCTGTTGAATTAGGGAAGGCTGAATGAAGCTGAAGGTGACCCTATAGGAACACCAGCAGTCTCAGTTAATCTGAACCCCCGGGATCTCTCAAACTCTGGACCACCAAACAGACAGCATGCACCAGCTAATATGAGGCCCCTAGCACACATACAGTAGAGGACTCCCTGGCCTTTGTTCATTCAGATATTATACAGCTAACCCTCAAGAGACTGGAGGCCCTAGGGAGTTTAGAGGTAAGGTGGGGTGGGGCTAGGGACAGCCACATGGAGGTAGGGGGAGGGGAGGATGTATGGGATTTGGAACAGTGGGAGGATTGACAGGTGTTGGCTGGGTGGGGAATAAAATATGGAGTCTATAAAAATAATTAATTAATAAAAAAATGTTTTTAAATGGGGTACAGAGCTAAACAAAGAATTCTCAACTGAGGAATAAAGAGTAGCTGAGAGGCACCTAAAGAAATGTTTAACATCCTTAATCATCAGAGAAATGCAAATCAAAACAACCCTGAAATTCTACCTTAAAACAATAAGAATGGCTAAGATCAAAAACTCAGGTGACAGCAGATGCTGGAGGAGAAAGAGGAACACTCCTCCATTCCTGGTGGGATTGAAAGCTCCTACCACCCCTCTGGAAATCAGTTTGGTGACTCTTCAGAAAACTGAAAATAATTCTACCTGAAGACCCAGCTATACCACTGCTGGGCATATACGGAAGAGGTCCTCCAATATACAATGCTGATGCTCCATTATGTTAATAGCAGTATTAATTATAATAGCCAGAAGCTGGAAACAACCCAGATGTCCCTTAAAGGGAAAATGGATACAGAAAATGTGGTACATTTACACAATGGAGTACTACTCGGCTATTATAAACAATGACTTCATGAAATTCTTAGGCAAATGGATGGAACTAGAAAATACCATCCTGAATGAGGTAATCCAAATACAAAAGAGTACATGGTATGTACTCACTGGTAAGTGGATATTAGTCAAAAGCTCAGAATACCCACAATGTAACCTGCAAACAATATGAAGCTTAAGAAGAAGGAAGAACAAAGTGTAGATGCTTCAATCCTACATAGAACAGGGAACAACATAATTACAGGAGGAAGAGGGAGGGAGAAAGGAGGAGGAAAAAGTGGCGAGGGCAGGATCAGGTATTGAAAATGACAGGAGAAAAACACAAAGGGTCAGGATATTGAATTGAAACATGTAGCAGTGGGGGATGAGGAACTGGGGGTAGTCACTAGAGAGTCAAAAGTCACAGACTCCAGGGAGAGTTTTCTCCTGATAGGCTCTGCCAGTGCCTGACAAATACAGTAGTTGATGCTCATAGCCAACCAATGGACTGAGTACAGGGTCCCCATGGAGGAGCTACAGAAAGGACCCAAGGAGTCAAAAGTGTTTGCAGCCCCATAGGAGGAACAACAATATGAACAAACCTGTACCCCCAGAGCTCCCAGGGACTAAACCACCAACCAAAGAGTACATGGAAGGACCCATGGCTCTAGCTGCATATGTAGCAGAGGATGGTCCTATTAGACCTCAATGAGAGCAGAGGCCCTTGGTCCTATGAAGACTCTCAATGCCCCATTGTGTGGGAATGCCAGGACAAGAAAGTGGGAGTGGGTGGGTTGTTGAAAAGGGGTGGGGGATGGGATGGAGGTTTCGGAGAAGAAAAGGGGAAAGGGGATAACATTTGAAATGTAAATAAAGAAAATATCTAATAAAATAAAAGGCTCCCAGGACCAAATGGGGATATCTTTAGCCCAAATACTCAGCAAAAGGGAGATACAACCTGTAGAGGCCACATCTAGTATATAGACATGGCCCTGAGTTGAGGGATGGGGCTACCCATTCATCTCAAAATTTTTAACCCAGAAATATTCCTGTCCAAAGGAAAGACAGGGGAAAAAATGAAACAGAGACTGAAGCAAACAGCCCCACCTAGGGATCCATCCCATTGGCAGATACCAAACCCCAATACTATTGCTTGTGCCAAGAAGAACTGGCTGATAGGAGCCTGGTATGGCTGTTCCCTGAGAGGTTCTACCATCACGTGACCAATACAGATTCAGATACTCACAGCCACCCTCAGACTGCTCCCAGTGATGCCAGGTGGAAGAGCTATGGGAAGGACTGGGGGAGCTAAAGGGGATAGCAATCCAATGGGGAGAACAGTATCAACTAACCAGATGACCCAGATCTCCCAGGGACTAAACAACTAACCAAACAATATACATGGAGGGAGCCATGGCTCCAGATATATATGTAACTGATGGCCTTTTCTGACATCAATGGGAGGGGAGCCCCTTGGTCCTGTGGAGGCTTGATGCCACAGTGTAGTGTAGGAGATGTTAGAGTGGTGAGGTAAGAGCATGTGAGTGGGTAGAGAAGTACCCTCATAGAGAGAAAGGGGAGGGGAGATGGGATGAGTAGTTTGTGGAGGGATAACCGGGAAGAAGGATATCATTTGAAATGTAAATGAATAAAATAATTAATACAAAAAGGAGAGGGACAGGCTCTGAAGTCTGACTTGGAGTTAAAGTGGGGAGTTTACACTAGCACATTTAAGCCCTGGGATCTATGATCTGGAGAGATGCTTTAGTTTTCTGTCCTTCCAAGGTGGATGGCAAGAAAGGTAGTATGATGCACTGCTTATATCAAAATCTATATCAAAAATGTGTATTCCCAAATTGGGGGGGGGAGTCAGAAATAAGTTAAAAGTCAGACTAGCTATCTTTTTTCGATTGTAACCAATGGTTGAAAAAACTAGAATTGTCCTATGCTTCTGCAAAGCAAACCTAAAATAAACCACCCCAGAATCAATTATCACCTGCAAGTATTTACCTAAGAAGCCATTAAATGACATTTGATAATTAAATACTTATATTCAATGAGGACCAATAACTCAGCCTGGCATTGTGATCAGAATGTTGGTTTGTGTTTTTTCTGTCTTTCTAAAACTATTACAGCATTATCCAGCATTTGACAAATAAATGAAAATGGTTTAAGCGAATGTAAATGTTTTGAGCCCAAGTATGCATCTCTAAAGTATTTTTTCAGAAGTTTATCTGGATAACTAGAACAATGGTATATTCAAGGAGATTGGGTATTCATTAATATACTTTTACTCAAGTGGATATAACCCACTGTCTTTACTGACTAACACAAATACCTACTGTGAGCTTGATACTTCATGCACTATCTCCTAAATTTTTATAGCAAATCCATGTTATGGGCATCCTTCCTGTTTGAACATTTGAAAAACTCAAGAGGAATGAATTAAGAAATAGAGATTAAGAACAGAGTTAAAGACATCCAGCGCATGGTCCCTTTCCACAGCGAAATAAAGTAACAGTCAACTCTAGGGAAATAATAGAAGTTTGAAGACAATTGTGTTACACCTTTAAGATTTTTCTAGAAGGACTCAAAAGTACATCAGAAGAAATGAAAACCGTTTCAAGCATAGATTAACTATTTAGGATGAAAACAGAAGTCTTTGAAGAGTAAATAATAGTCATTCCTAAGGGGTGATAAGCATCTTAAAAGGATCCAGATATTCTGTTTAGGTTTACCAATTATGCATCAGAAATAACTATAAGCCCTCTTATAAATCCAATTGACTGTTACTGTATTGTTGTACTTTGTCAATGGCATTTCTTTCCAACCCTTTGATGGAAACGTGCAATTGTTAAAACTATCAAATTAAAAGCATTTACATTAAAGCAAACCACACCGTAAATTTGATAGCCATACATTTTCTAGTACATATGGGATTGAACGATGTTATAAATTGGCTGCTTTAGGGGTAAAAGAAAATAGCTGGAGCATAGCAGTTCATACCTAACAATGGTTTAATAAGAGCACTCAACACAATTATTTTATAAATAAGCACTCCTACAACAATGAGCTGAGATGTGGCTATAATAGAGTCTTCAATGATAAGAAACACCATGGGTGGAATATGGCTATGATAGGCCTGACCATGCTTTAGTTTGGAACACTGTGTTTTTTGGATTTCGGATTTGAAAATCATTGGAATGCTTTAAATGAGGTTTAATTATCCATCCTAGTAGGAATATAGTAGACTGTTACTGAGGGTAATTTGAACAGTGCAGACCTGGCCCAAGAAGTTTCAGAGGAGAAGAATTTCAGTATGTGGCATAGAGACTGTTTTGTGGTATTTTGGAGAAGGATGTGGCTGGTTTTGTTTGTTAGTTTTATTTTGTTTTGTTTTGTTTTGTTTGCCTTTGTCTGAAGCGTCTACCCGAGGCTAAGGTAAACAGATTTAGGGAAAGTCTCAAAAAAGTCCAGCAGAGATGGTCTCTGAATTAGTCTCATGTAGAGTGGTTTGAATGAGCATAGCAAGCTTAGAAAGGAAAAATATATAAAATATGTGGTTAAAATATTGAAGGGACATCAGGAAGTGAAATGGAACTGAATCCTATGTTCTAGGAGATAACAGATTAAGGGAGCCTGTTATGGCTGTTCCCTGAGAGGTTCTACCAGTATCTGACCAATACAGATTCAGATACAGCCACCATCAGACTGATCTCAGGGACCTCAGTGGAAGAAGTATGGGAAGGACCAGGGGAGCTAAAGGGACTAGCAACCCAATAGGGAGAACAGTATCAACTAACCAGACCACCCAGATCTCCCAGGGACTAAACCACCAACCAAAGAATATACATGGAGGGAGCCATGGCCCCAGATATACATGGGATTTGGAGGCAAGATCCTACCCAGCTAAATTTAGATGCAGACATAGTGATACACACCTTTAATCCCAGGAGACAAAGGCAAATGATCTCTGGGTTCAAGGGCAGCCTGGGACAAAGCAGGTTCTAGCTGAAAAAAATTTAAATCCAGGAATGGTGGTACACACCTTTAATCCCAGCATCACAGGAGACAGAGCTATGCAGATCTCTTCAGAGTAAATACAAGGAAAGCCAAGTTTAGGCAGAGCGAGAGTCAGAAAACAGAAAGCTGTAGAATAAGGGGGTAGGGACCATGCTCCAGTCCCAGCAAGCAGCTCAATACAGCAGCTTTGGCTATGTGGCTCTGGCATTATAATGAAAAATAAAAGGGATTACTGGGACAATTGATGCAGGTTAGCTGGGGCTAAGAAATTAGTGGTAATTAAGAAGAGACCAGCATCACTGAGGTGATATCTTCTGGGAAGCATTTTCTGAAAGCACAAAGAAACACTGTTGCAGAGATAGCCAAGGTTGTGTCTCATGCTGTAGCTGTACTTGGTAATAAATAAATGTCACTCAAGTGGTACTGGTTTTGAAAGTATGAAAACATCATGAAGAACAGCTGAGGCTTGTACTGTGAGAAGCTATGGAAGAACATAAAGTGCAGCCTCAGATGCAGTTGATGGCCCAGGACTGAAGGGGTCATGCAAAGGAGTTGAGGATTGGCACCATGAAGAGAGCCTAGGAGAAGTGGAAGTAAAGCCTAGTTGCAGTGGAAGACCCCAGTGTATTGGAGATGCTAGTACCATGAGATGAGCACCAAGAGCAGCAGCACCAGTGGAGTGGATCAACCTGAGCTTAAAGAGGGCAGAGCTGGCAAAGTGACTCCAGCACTTTGGAGGAGCCCAGAAGATTATGTGTGGATCCCAGACATTGAAACACAAAGCTATAACATTAAAGTTACCTTGGAAACCCCAAGATGTTTGAGATGCCAGAGCCATGGGTTATCTGCTGAGGAAAGCTGCTAACAGAGAGTAGAACTAGCCCAGGAGAAAGAAGTTTGTTGCAGTCAACAAAGATGAAAAAGTTGGAGATCTAAAGGCCACTTTAACATCAGACATGGACAGAGTTTGGAGTTTGCCCAACTGGTTTCCTGTCTTTCTTTGGGGATTACAGTGAAGTGAGAGGATGAATCTCAGAAGAGACTTTGAACTTTGGGTTTTTAATATTCTTCAGACTTCTGTAGAGTATGGAGATTTTGGAAGTTGTACTAAATGTAATTTTTAATTATGCTATGGCTATGAATGGCCCCCATAGACTCATGTGTTTAAACAAGCCACTGGGGCCTAGGGAATGGAATGTGACAGATTGTATATGCTTGCCACAGGAAGTGGCACTATGAGGAGGTGTGGCCTTGTTTCCCCTTCTAAGAAGGATCAAAGTACCCATATTTTGGTATTCCTTCTTCTTGAGCTTTGTTTTGTCTGTGAATTGTTTCTTGGGTATTCCAAGCTTCTGAGCTAATATCCACTTATCAGTGAGTACATACCATTTGTGTTCTTTTGTGATTGGCTTACCTTAGGACAATATTTTCTAGTTCCATTGATTTGCCTAAGAATTTCATGAATTCGTTGTTTTTAATAGCTGAGTAGTATTCCATTGCGTAAATGTACCATATTTTTCTGTAACCATTCCTCTGTTGAGGGAAATCTGGGTTCTTTCCAGCGTCTGGCTATTATAAATAAGGCTGCTATGAACATAGTGGAGCATGTGTCCTTATTACATGTTTGAGCATCTTCTGGGTATATGCCTAGGAGTGGTGTAGCTGGGTCCTCCAGTAGTATTATGTCCAATTTTCTAAGAAACAGAGACAAAGTGTGGAACAGAAACTAAAGAAAAGACCATCCAGAGACTGCCCCATCTAGATATCCATCCCATACACAGTCACCAAACACAGGCACTATTGTGGATTCCAACAAGAGCTTGCTGACAGGAGACTGATAAAGCTGTCTCCTGAGAGCCTCTGCCAGTGCTAGACAAATACAGAGAAAGGAAGCAAGGAGCTGAAGGATCTTGCAGCCCCATAGGGGGAGCAACAATATGAACCAACCAGTACCTCCAGAGCTCCCAGGGACTAAACTACCCACCTAAGAGTACACATTGAGGGACCCATGGCTCCAGCTACAAATGTAGCAGAGGATATCCTTGTTGGACATCCAAAGGAGATGAGACCTTTTGTCATTAGAAGGCTTGATTTTCCAGTATAGGGGAATGCCAGGACAGGGACACAGGAGTGGGTAGATTGTTGAGCAGGAGGAGGGAGGGCATGGGATAGGGTGATTTTGGAGGGGAAAGGAGATAACATTTGAAATGTAAATAAAGAAAATATCTAATTTAAAAGAAAGTGTGGCCCTGTTGGAGTAGGTGTGTTAATGTGGATGTGGGCTTAAAACCCTCACCCTAGCTGCCTGGAAGCCAGTATTCTGCTAGCAGCCTTCAGATGAAGATGTAGAACTCTCAGCTCCTATACCATGCCTGCCTGGATGCTGCCATGTTCCTTCCTTGATGATACTGGACTGAACCTCTGAACTTGTAAGCCAGCCCCAATTAAATGTCCTTTATAATACTTGTCTTGGTCATGGTGTATGTTCTCAGCAGTAAAACCCTAACTCAGACATCCACAATGACAAATCATATCATAAAATTGCTTTCATAGTCATACTACCCTAGAGCAATGCAAGACCCTGATCTTTCTTTCAGCTACAGCCAACAGCCATGCCAGTAATAAGCCCTTCTCACATGCTACCTGCAGTATTGACTAAATGAAGGTAAATAAGGCATTCATGCAAGAAATTAACACATAGTACAAATAGCACTGAGCTCTAGGGTACAATGCAGTCTTGTGTCAAAGGAAAAAAAACTTAATGAAATAATTTTGCAAAGAAATTTCTAGCAGTACTTCAATCCTGTAATTCAGAGACTTAATCCAGGAGTATAACAATTTGAAAACACTTACATTTTGAGTTTTTGCCCTTATATATATTCTTTACTATCTAGATTGGTTTTCAAGAAATACATTACAGGTTGTTATTTTGCTGTTAAGCATAATTAACATTATGTCTTTTCCTATTAATATTAGTCATTATTTTGACTATCTCTGGTTCTCTGATTTAGAATATAAATGAGCATTCTGTATCAACATTCTAACTTAATTCCATTATAGGAATGGAAAGTAATTTCTCCCATTTTAATCAATAACAAATTTCAGATTATGAGATTGTTGAAAATTCTTCTAAGGACTTAGCAACAATGTACAAAGAATATAGGGATGTCATCTTATGCACATGAATAAAATTATTATATTAACAAAAGTCAACTAGCCCTCAGGAGTACCATGCCATGTTCTCATGTTCCTGGGTTGGTGCAAAAAACAGGAATAAAAGGAAGACAAGTTAAAGCTGAAGCCCAATGGTAGATTCTGTAGATAATAAGGCCATGAGGAGAACAGTAGAAGCACACAGCAACTTTTCATGGGATCATGCCTGAAATATGGCAGGAAAGGAATTAATTAGCACAACAGATATGGAAGACAATTGTAAGGTAGTCTTCCAGACATAATTCTGAACTCTGAGCCAGGGAAAATGTTTGAAGATACTTCTAGGGACTATGATTATTACAGAGCACCCTTAGCTTCACATTATATTATATCAAAATGCATAGGATATATGAAAATGTGCCACAGAAGCATGCTGCTTGATGTTGTAGTAATAGGAGGATACTGTTTATGAATCCTCTTCATATACACATGTGTGTAATGCATAGCTCTTAGGAATGTCATCTGTGCTTCAATACTTTTGTATGGTTTCATTCAGTAGTGGTTAGTCTCGCATCTTAAACTGGAGCTTCCGAGTCATGAACACCAGACTGGAAACATTCTAGGCCAGTCATGTACAGATTTATCCTGGGTTTTTTTTTAATGTGTTTAACTCTGCTGGCCATTCTGTGTCCTAATAAGCAGGCTAGATCCATAACAATTAATAGATAAAGACACAGGCTGATACCAGAAATTACATTCTTACCAGCTATCAATATAATTCTGTTAATATGACTCCAGACAACATGACACAGTTGGTAGAGGTGCTTGCTGCCAAGCCTGATAATCTGGTCTTGGTCCCTGGGACCGACATGGAAAGAACCAGACAGACTCTGAAAGGTATCCTCTGATTTATACACATATGCAATGGCACACACACACACACACACACACACACACACACACACACACACCACTATAAAAATTAATGGGTAAATGAATAGATGTAATGGAAAATTTAAGAATAATTCCAGATTTTTTTCCAGGAAATGGCTAAATAAATATTAGATTAAATGCTTCAAGAAAATCAGTACAGAAGACACCTGAGATCACTGAAACACCGATTTCAGCAGAATCCAGGAAACTGGGCTAGACTTGTGTGACCTGCAACCTGAAGAAAGTTTGGCTATAGAAGCACAGGACTGTGTCCATGATTTTAGACTTGTACAATGTGACCTACTAGTGTGTGACTAAATACATTTCCTGACTCAAAACATTTCCTTTGTGAAATAATACAGTGAAACAAAATATTACTCCACATCATTTGTAGCAAATTACTTGCCATGCAATGCATTGCTTCATTATAATTTATGTCTTGATGTATTGTATAATGTCTATCCCTGGGACATATTTTAAATAGATTAAAGCCACTGGCCTCTTGCTGACTTGGCATTTGCAGTTTAAGAATGCATTCTCCAGAATAGAAAGATTGTAGGAACATGAAATTGGCACACTTGTGTAAGTAAAAAAAATTCACCTTGAGGTATGTGCAGGGTGAAGAATTTCATAGCCTCTGTATATTAACACCTAGTATACTACTAAGTTGTCTTTGATTTTAGTATCTGATTGAGTGCCTTAATTAACTTCATTGGGAATGAAGACTTATAAGATTCTTGCTCTGAATCTTAACATTTTTCCTACAAGTTCCTACAGTTTTGCTTATACTGTCAATATCCACTAAGATTTCAAGAGTTCTGCCTGGTGACCCAATCAGAAAAGAAATGGGAACCCCAGTTCCCCTCTGACTTCTGGCCACCATCACCTATCTTTGCCTTACACTAGAAACTAAGATATTATGTCTGTGTTGACAAAGTGTTGTCTTCTCTTTCTAAATTTTCCATGCATGATTAGCAAGTGAACGATTAAGACCCAACCATTAATACTGAAAAACGTAGCACAGCAATAATCATTATGTTAATGAATTTACTGCACTTCGAGTCCTAAAGGGCCATCAAAGAAGCATAGTTGAATAAAAACATGTAAGGTTTCTCCATGATACTTTAGCTGGGTTATGATAGCACTAAGTGCTGGCTAAACTGGAAAAGAAACCATATGTTTAAAAACAGTGGTCTTTCCTTCAGTCTCTACTCCACACTTTGTTTCTGTATCTCCTCCTATGGGTATTTTGATCCCCCTTCTAAGAAGGACTGAAATATCCACACTTTGGTCTTCCTTCTTCTTGAGCTTCATGTGGTCTGTGCATTGTGTTTTGGGTATTCCGAGCTTATGGGCTAATATCCACTTATCAGTGAGCACATACCATGTGTGTTCTTTTGTGATTGGGTTACCTTACACAGGATATTTTCTAGTACTGTCTATTTGCCTAAGAATTTCATGAATTCATTGTTTTTAATAGCTGAGTAGTATTCCATTGTGTAAATGTACCACATTTTCTGTATCCATTCCTCTGTTGAGGGAAATCAGGGTTCATTCCAGCTTCTGGCTATTATAAATAAGGCTGCTATGAATATAGTGAACCATGTGAGAAATCGCAATGCCCCTGACTAGGGGAATGCCAGGACAAGGAAGCAGGAGTAGGTAGGTTAGTGAGCAGGGGGAGTGGGGATGGGACAGCGGGTTTTCTGAGGGGAAACCAGAAAAGGGAAAAACATTTCATATATAAAGAAAATATCTAATAAAAACAAAGAAACAAACAAACAAAAGAAAGAAAGAAACAGTCTTTGTAGCTGGGTGTTGGTAGCATATGCCTTTAATCCCAGTACTTCAGAGGCAGAAGCCAGACAATCTCTGTATGAAGACAGTCTGGTCTACAGAACAAGCTTTAGGACAGTGAGGGGTACACAGAGAAACCCTGACTGGGATGGGGGTTAGGGAGTTGTGTAGAAAAGAACAGTTCTTATAAATGAGTTCTCTTTGTAAAACAACTACAAATTGGTCTATCTCTGGACGCTTTGCTGGGGAATTAGAACGTTCACTCATAATGAATGCAAAGTGTTCATATGATCTTCTGAGACAATAACATGACTGTTGGAGTTTGTTTCCTTGCCTTTACCATTTTTCTTCTGTTCTAAAAAAATTTTTAAAATGCATTAAAATGATCATATGTGCCCTTCCACCAGGTTCTTTCTGGGGCAGACTCCTAGATGGTCTGCTCCCTTGAAGACATAATATCCTGATCCATCCTAGAGGACCTGCTCCACTCAGAGCAGTTGGTAAGAAGCCTTCCCTGCCTTTGGAGTTTCAGAGCTGCTGCTAGGAGCCTGATGTACTCAATACCCATCACCTACCAATCCCCCCTGCCCTCCTGAATACCACTCCACTTCTGTTCCTTCTGCCCTTTCTGCTTGGTCTTTTCCACTTGGGCAAATTCCTATCTGGTCTGCTCCCTTGAAGCCACAATATCCTGACCCATCCTAGAGAACCTGCTGCACTCAGAGCAGTTGAAGACCTGCTTGCTGCACTCAGAGCAGTAGAGGACTCCCTGCACTCAGAGAAGTAGAAGACACTGAATTCAGAGCAGTTGAGGATCTGCTGTAGAGAACTTGGACAACAGATTGACTGCTCCACTGAAGACTCAACAGTCTGAAGGCCTCCCAGGAGACCCAATGCTGCCAGGGCAACAGATCAGCAGCTTCTCTGCCCTGTGAAGAACCCCCCAGAAGGCCACAGGTGGTCTGCTACAGCCAAAGCTGCAGGCCTACCAGGAGACCTGAAACAACCCAGGAACAAAAGAATCGGTCTCCAGACAGTCCCCCAGACCAATAAACATCAAGGATTTCCAGATGGCAAAAGGCAAGTACAAGACCATAAGCAACAGAAGCCAATATATGAGGGCATCACCAGAACCCAGTTCTCCCACAACAACAAGCCCTGAATACACCAACACACCTGAAAACCTGTCCTAAAATCCAATCTCATGAAGATAACAATCTTATCAATAACTCACTAAAAGAAATACAGGTAAACAGGGGAAGGAATTGAATAAAGTGATCCAAAACCTAAAAGTTGAAGTAGAAACAATAAGGAAAACAAAAATGGAGGCAAACCTGGAAACTGAAAATCTCAGAAAGAAGGCAGGGATTACAGATATTAGTATCACCATCAGAATACAAGAGACAGAAGAGATAGAAGAAAGAATCTCAAGTGTAGAAGATACCAGGGAAGAGATTAACACAACTGTCAAAGAAAATTCAAAGCAAAAAACTCCTAACACAAAGCATCCAGGAAATTCAGGATACAATGAAAAGACCAAATCTAAAAATAATTGAAAGAGAGAATGAAGATTCCCAGCTCAAAGGACCTGAAAATGTCTTCAAGAAAATCATAGAAGAAAATTTCCCCAACCTAAAATTCTTGCAAAGTGAATCCAAGAACACATCAAAACTGTCATTCAACATGATCAAGTAGACTTCATCCCACAAATGCAAGGTTAGTTTAATATATGAAATTCCATTAAGGTAATCCACTATATAAACAAACTCAAAGAAAAAAATCACATGATCATCTCCATAGACAAAATATAACACCCCTTCATGTTAAAAGTATTGGAGAGATCAGGAATTCGAGACCAATACTAAACATAATAAAAACAATTTACTGCCAACCAACAGTCAATATCGAATTAAATGGAGACATAGTGGAAGCAATCCCACTGAAATTGGGGACAAGACAAGAATGCCCACTCTTCCCATATCTATTCAATATAGTACTCAAATTGCTAGCTAGAACAGTAAGACAACAAAAAGATATCAAGGGGATACAAACTGGCAAAGAAGAAGTAAAGGTATCACTATGATATGATAGTATATATGAGTGACCCCAAAAATTATACCACAGAACTTCTCCAGCTGATAAACAACTTCAGCAATGTGGCCTGATATAAAATTAACTCAAATAAATCAATAGCCTTCCTTTATGCAAATGACAAATAGGCTGAGAAAGAAATTAGGGAAACATCTCCCTTCACAATAGCCACAAATACTATAAAATATCTTGAGGTAACTCTAACCAAACAAGTAAAAGATCTGTATGACAATACCTTCAAGTCTCTCAAGGAAGACATCAAAGAAGACATCAGAAAAATGGGAGATTTCTCATCCTCATGGATTGGCAGAATTAACAAAAAAAAAAATGGCCATCCTACTGAAAGCAATATACAGATTCAATGCAATCCCCATCAAAATTCCAACTAAATTCTTCATATAGGTAGAAAGAGCAGTTCCCAAATTCATCTGGAAAGGCAAAAAACCCAGAATAGCAAAAACAATTCTTAATAAGAAAGGAACTTCATGGGGAATCACCATCCCTGTCCTCAAGCTGTACTTGTACAAGAGCAATAGTGATAAAACCTGCAGGGTATTGGTACAGAGACAGACACATTGATCAATAAAATAGAACTGAAGACCCAGAAATAAAACCACATGCTTATGAACACTTGATCTCTGACAAAAAAGCCAAAATTATACAATGGAAAAAAGAAAACATCTTCAATAAATGGTGCTGGTCTAACTGGATGTCTGTGTGTAGAAAAATGAAAATAGACCCATATTTGTCACCTTGGACAAAGCTTAAGTCCAAGTAGATCAAGAACCTAAATATAAAACCAGATACACTGAGTCTAATAAAAGAGAAAGTGGCAAAGACCCTTTAACTCATTGGCACAGGGGGAAACTTCCAAAACAGAAATCCAATGGCTCATGCTCTAAAATTTTTTTAACATTTTTTTATTGGGTATATTATTTATTTACATTTCATTTCCTTTTGATGGTTTCCCCGCCCCCTCCAGATGTCCCATATGTCTTTCTCCCTCCCCTTGTTCCCCTATTCACCCCTTCCCACTTCCCTGTTCTGGTATACCCCTGCACTGCTGCATTGGGCCTTTCCAGAACCGGGGTCCACTTTTTCCTTCTTGTCGGACAGCATTTGATAGGTGGATTGTG